>NW_021025247.1:678073-880527 GCF_004153795.1 Camellia sinensis
ATCATCTTTCTCCGTTCCCCATTCTTCTTTTAATTTTTCTTTTCTCTACACTTGGCAATTTTGAAGTCCTCTTTGTTGAGGCAAAAGAACCGTCAACACAATCACTTGATAATTGGCCTGAATTTAATCTGCAAAGATTTTTTAATCCTTGTTGGCACGCTCGCTTTATGATATTTTTCTTCATAGAAAAAATAAGCCAACAATTTGTAATTACTCTCCTATTGATTGACAAAAAAAATCATTCAAAAAATAAAAAAACTGAACTTAAGGAAAACAATAGCTAAGGATGCACAAAAAACAATATTGTTAAAATCTACATTGGATCGTTGGAGGAATTTATAGCATTGCATCGTAGAAACGGATTGAGAATTATAAGATTCTACCTCAAAAAAATTTATATATAAATTAATTTAAATGAACATTATTTAAAAAGTAATTATACTTAAAAAAGAGAAAATATTATGAAAAATATAATACTTTATGTAAAATGTAAATATAACATTATACTAGAAAACTCAAAAATAAAAGTTATACAATTCATAAAAAAAGAAGATGAACTTTGCACTACAATAATACATTATTAATGTCCCTGGTGATACAGGTATGAGTCATGAACTATGAAACACGGATACTTCTAAAAGAAAGACGTATCTATATCTAGTGGCGGAGCCAAGAAATTAAATCAGAGGAAACACTTATCAATTACAACATTGAAAATTTTTACAAAAATATTTCACATAAATTTTTACGATTGACTTCAAGAAAGATTAAAAAAAAAAAACTAATATTATTTGTAACTAGTGTATTATGAACAATATAAAAAAAAGTCATGGATATAAGTTTTAAAATAAATTATATAATGATAAAGTAATTTTTTATACAAAATTTGAGTAAAAATTCAACATAATAGTAATATCACGCTATCATTGATATGCGATATCACCAACCAATAGTAAAGAAACATATGGAGAATGAACTTCATATGTCAAATGTGACTAACAATCCAATAAATTTCATATCTTCATTGAGATTAATTATATTTGCATGTCAATTATAATAGACATCACCATTATATTAAAATTTTCAAAAATAATAATATGACTTATCATAATCTCTTTATTTTCAATCAAAACAACTATTATTGTTCTCATAATTTTAAAAATGTCATTGACATTTCACTCTAAATAATATTTTTATAATTTTTTTATTTAAAATATTTTATTTATGTTTGAAAAAAAAAATTCCAAAACCCAAGGGGGCACGTAAACCCCCCGGGCCCTCTATGCCTCCACCACTGTCTATATCATATCTTTATCGGATACCGATACTCTCGGATATTTATGAGATACTTATTAAAAGTATTAAACACTTCTTAATTACTTTTTCATTAATTTTGATGATACTCCAAGTTATGTATTATTTGTTTTATAAAATTAGAATTGTAACATTATCATATACCTTAATTGTGAAGATAAATACAATAATATTTTTCTAATAATTTGCTTAGTTCTTTGATAAAATAACATAGTGAGTTAAAAGTAATAAAATTTATCAAATTGAATCCTCAGGGTATAAAAATTAAAAAGTGAATATAATAATAAGTATAATTAAATATCAATAAATAAATAAGTAAACTTACATACAACCTTTTTGACTAGTGTAAAAGGAAGAACATATGGACAAACTTATGTGGATTGTTCTACTATTGTAATGTAAACATATTGGCCTTGATATTGAAGCAAAATATTTGTAAAAACCTATTTTATAAATAAATTAGCTAATGACTTAAATTAATTCCGAATTTTTAAATATTAGTATTTTGTGTTATAAAATTACAGTGTAATTTTTTAACATTCTTGAACTTGTGTAACTTACTACCAATAATTTAAAAAATAATTGTTTTACAAACGTATCCTAACCGTACCTATATCCTACTTTTATAAGTTTTTTCGTATTTTATATCCGTATTTGTATTCGTATCGGTGCTTCCTAGATCACGAAAATAGGCACTTCAAAATTTAAGATAAAATTATCCTGTATCTTATTCCCACCAAACCCCTGCGTGATAAGACTAAGATTTTTTTAAAATTTATTTGACTAGTTAGTTTTCTTATATTACTTCAATATTTAAATGTGTTTTCCTAGCTTGTTTATGTAGTCTATTTGATTCAATATCTGGCTTTTTTTATTTATTTATTTGGACTACATAAAATTGATATTTAGGTAATAAACATAAAATTTACAATAAATTAACTCATCTATTACAAAACAGGATTAAAAATTAGATTAGTGGATCGGATCTGGATTGAGATTCCACGATCCTATGAGATTCAACTATCAGGATCGAAAGTATACAAATATAAAATTTATAATAAATTAGCTCATATAATACAAAACAATGATTAAAAATTGGATCGATAGGATTGAAACAGTTCGGGATTTCACGATATTACGAGATCCAACTATTAAGATTGAAAGTATACAAATATAAAATTTACAATAAATTAGCTCTTATAATACAAAACAAGGATTAAAAATTGGATATGTAGGATTGGATCTGGATTAGGATTCCATGATCCTATGAGATCCAACTATAAGGATCAAAAGAATTTACTTGTGAGGAATTTTTTATACCATCCAGGTCGATTGTGCCCAAATAAATTATAAAATCGTAAGATTGTAAGATGTGGATTGGGAAGCATGGATAAAGGAGGGGAAAAAACATAAGAATAAGCAGAAAAAGGCATAAGATTAAATATGCATACTACTAGAAGAAACCAAGACGCATAACACTTACGCTGTGTTTGGTTGGGGGATTTGAGGAGGGATTTGGAAAGGGAAAGGGAAAAATTAGGTGAAATGTGAATAAAATATACTTACATTTCACCTACTTTCACACACCTTTTCCCTTTCCTTTTCCAAATTCCTCCCCAAATCCTCCAACCAAACACAGCATTAATATATTTAACGAGATCCGGGTGATATATACATTTAACACTTTACCTTTCAAGCCAGAGAGAAACCAAGATGCTTTGCGAAAAGAATTTGAAAGAAAAGAGAAAAATAAGCAAAGAGTAATGATAGACATGGTCAAATTCTTAAAAATCACCAAAATTAAGCACTTAAGGGCATGTTTGATTGGGTAGATTAAAACATGGGATTGAGTTTATTAATCCGTGGGTCCAATTATCCTATGTTTGTTTTAACATTTTGGTTTAGGATTATTAATCCAATGGATAATTAATCCAACAAATTTGTAGGATTATTAGTAATGGGGTAGGAGTGGGATTATTAATCCAATTGGATAGTGAATACCATACTAATTTAATAGGATTATTAATACTTCACTATTAGTCTTGTTAATCAAACATGACCTAAAATGCTTATAAACTTCAAGTACAGCATAGCCCAGGAAAAAAAAATTGAAATCATACAGACGAGATCCCACACAATGACAATTGTAAAGTGAGTTTTCATACCTTGTTGCAAAACATAAAAAGCAGATCAATGTCCGTAACTTCTTCTGAGGGGTTTGGAAATATCAACTGGAGAAAGAACAATTGCAATGGAAAAGATGAGAAGGAGATTGATGGGCAATATAGTGTGAGTAACGAGGTCACTGTGAGGAAGGAACTGCGAAGAATCTGTGATGACTTTTCTTGACTTTTGGGGTGAGAGATCAATAATTATGATAGGAGGAACCCGTTGGGAAGAATCCTATCACTCGGTTTCAGTCTTTAAAATTTATTTTTAAATTTTTTTTTTATTTTTATATTTTTTATATATTTTTTTTATTGAATTTTTTTAATATTTTCAGTAATACTTTTAATTTTTAGATATACCTAATATAAATATATGTGAAATGTATAATATTTGTGAAAAAACTTTTAAAAAGTCACTAAATATCAAAAATATAAAAATAAATACAAAAATTCAGTATATTTTTTTTGTATTTTTGTGAATTTATTAATTTTTTAAAATATCTTTTCATAAATATTTTACTATTACATCTAAGTAAGGTATATTTAAAAAAGTAAAAAAAATTACTTAAAAATTTAAAAATATTCACTAAAAATAAAAAAATACGAAAAATAAAATTTAATTTTTATAAAATTAAATTTAAAAAACTGAAACTAAACAGTACCTACTTTCTGGCCAAGCAAGAAGCTTTTGTTAAAAAAATCATCACTAACTAATTCCTTATTCAACTTTCCAAATATAAGGGTTGTTACAAACACTATTTATTTGTGGAGAGTCACAGTAGTTTCTGCAAACATATGGACCGCTTATTTTGCTCCACCATGGCAGCCTTCAGGTTGCGGTAAAAACAAAATTGATAAATTATTTGTACTTTGAATCAATAATTATTGGTTCTATTGGTTGATTACCATCATTATTTGAAAAGAATAAATTACTTGGTTATAAAATAGATTTTTTTGCTTCTTATTTAGATTTTTATTTATTTAAATTAAAAAACTGTACATGATTTTATTTTTTGGATCTTTAATAATCAGCAATTATCTAATAGTAAAACACAATGAAAAATAATATTTAAATCGAATATAAAATTTGAGGAAGGGATGAAGAATGTTGCTGGAGATGTTTTCAATCAAAGGGAAAGAAAGAAAATAAGATTATTCTATGTAATCTATTTTTGTACTAGTTCATCACTAATCATTATTCAATTAAGGGGTTGTTTTGGATAAATTAAATAAGTGTACTTTTTGACTTTTTATGAAATATGGGTTGGGTATGGATTGGATTTGAAGTGATGTGGTAGAGAGATAATGTGATTTAAATAAGATGATGTGACTTAAATAAGATAGTGACTTTTTGACTTTTTGACTTATTTAGTACATGCCAAACTAGCCCTTAATCATATCCATTTATTTATTTTAAAATTATTTCAAATAAATTTTAAAATGGGCGCTCAAGCCAAAAATCTAAATTTGAATTCTTTTTGTCTAACAATCCACGTGCAAAAGTAGTATGTCCATAAGGACATGTGAAGGCAAAATGACCAAACTACCCCATGTATATAATACAACTACCGTAGAAATTTTATTTCCCAACCCTCATTAGACTATCTCCAATGGTTCACCAAATGTTTCGTGAAATTTAAATTTGATAAAAAAAAATAAAAAATAAATAAAAAAACTAACTTTTTGTTGCTTCAATGGTTCACCAAATCTTTCATCAAATCCTTCATCAGATTGAGGATTGATCTTCCTTTCATCAAATTAATGTTCATAGTCATTGGATTTTCACCACCGAATATTTCCCCGAATGTCCTCTCAGATGACCACCTCAAGGCAAAAATTTGTGAAAGATTTGCACTCGTCTGTCGATCGGCTGGACATCCACCCGGTCGACCCCCTAGATGACCATCTCAAGGCAAAACTTTATGAAAAATTTACACTAGCGGTCGACCGGTTTTCTGATGAAGCTTCAAAAACCTCCGTTGGAGCACTTTATATCAAATGACCTTTTACTCAAATTTTTACTCAAATTTGATGAAAATTTTTGTGATAACAGTGTCCTATACTATGTTAATTAATCATGATTATATTTGTAATTGTGTGCTTAATGGAAATTTGGGTATTAATTGCATAATTATATGTGATTTTGGCTTTGTATCTGTTCACCGTAGGAAAATCTGTTAGAATCAGTGCTTTGAACTGAAATACAAGGACTTCTCGGCAACAGAACCCGAAATTGATTACGCCATTGTGATTAACGTAATTTTTAGAGCCTATGGTGAAATTTAATTGAAAATTGATTCAGATCAAAATAATTAGATTCAGAATGGTTAATTAGAGTGCCATTACTTAAACTTAATCAATGTGATTAAGCAAGCCTATAAATAGGCCAATATACACTTAAGTCCCTCATTTTTGTGAACTCAAAATCTGAAATGTGCTCTAGAGAGAGAGAGAGAGAGAGAGAGAGAGACGGTTCTAGAGAGAGAAGAGGGGCTCAAATTATGAATGTTGGCTCAAAGCTGGGGGATTAGAAGCTAAACTCAAAGATCTAGCTAGAATTCGTGAAGATTGAAGCTCCTAGGTGAGTATTTGAGCATAAATTCATAAGTTAAGTTTGTAATTTTGTGAATTCAAAGAGAATATGTAACCAAGAGCAAGAATTAAGTTGTAATATATGAATTTGGAGTCAATGAATGCATGCATGTTTAGAATTGCCATGAATTTGCATAAGCTAGCATGTAACATGTTAATTATGAAAGATTGGGCATTGAATCATACATGCAAGCATGGTTTTGTTGAGTTTCATGGTTATAAGCACCATTTGTACCATTGGTAATAGAAATTGAGTCAAGAATTGACATGCATGCGTGATTGATGAAGATATGAAGTTTGAATGCATGAATTTAATGTATTGGAAGTAAGTTTGGTATAAATTGGGTTTGCATGTGATTGGTTCATAAGATTTGAGCTTTATAAGGTAGTAAATTGGTGTTTGTATCATAATAGTAGTTGTATATGAGAATTATGGGTTATAAAATGCAAGCTATGTTAATTTGAATGCAAGTTTGAAGCTCAAACTAGTTGTTGGAAATTCCAGAATTCGGCATGTCTGCTCGAGCGGAGTGAGCACTGCTCGAGCGTGAAATCCTAGTTCCCAGAACTTTTGCAGACATGGACATCCGCTCGAGCGGGGAGATTCACGCTCGAGCGGGGAGCCATGTAATTTGACTCTCAGCTCGAACGTCCGAAGTCACTCTCAAGCATAAAAATGAAGTAACCAGTACTTTTACAGACTAAAGGGGTCCGCTCGAGCGACGAAAGCTGCGCTGGAGCGAGGATCCCTGTTCCAAACATTTTGAAAAGTGGTTTTATGATTTGTTTTCCATTCTCTTTCATTTCTAAGCACTCTTAGGCGTGCATTGAACATTGTAAATGAGTTAAAATGATAAGAAAGAAGCTTAAGAGAAATGTATGAATTAAGAACGGATTGAATCGTTTGTGACCCATATGTGTTATGTAATGTGTAGGGTCGAGTTCAAGGACAAATCCACCAGCAGAACACTGTAAGTAATATCTTAGTAAGGATATTTTTAAGTATGTTTCTTTCCAAATGCTACTTCTATATAAGCTTCATGGATTTGTTGATTTGAAATATGAATGAGTATTCTATATGCCTAATTTTGTATAAGGCCGTTTAATACGTTTGATATATTTGAATTGGGCCTAAGGCCGTTTTCCGTTTTCCATTGCCGTCTGCCGTTTGCCGTTGATATGTTTGATATATCTGAATTGGGCCTAAGGACATGAATGATTGGGCCAAAGGCTGTCGGACATGAGTGATTGGGCCAAAGGCCGTCGGACATGAGTGATTGGGCCAAAGGCCGTTAGACATGAGTGATTGGGCCAAAGGCCGTTAGACATGAATGCAAAGATGGGCCAAAGGCCGTTTGAATATGTCATTTGATATGTTGGAATACCGTGATGGGCCAAAGGCCGTTTGAATGAAAGGGATCGTGATCATGAATATGAAATATGCGTGGATATAAATATAAAGAGAATGGGCCCGAGGCCATTTGATACGCCTGAAATGTTTGAATTGGGCCCGAGGCCGCTCGATATGTTTGAATTGGACCAAAGGTCGTTTTGAATAGAGAATTGGTTGGACCAAAGGTTGTTTCGTATAAATGGACCCGAGGCTGCATTGTTTTATATAAGAATTGGACCTGATGTCGTTTTGCATATGGATATGATGTGTTGGACCTAAGGTCGATTTGCTTTGTTGAGATTTGTAAATCTGGTGTGAATGAGAATAGTGGTTCAAATATGTACATTATAAGTATGATTCATTTATGAACAAATCTCATTCATTAACCTCTTTATTTTGATATTATTCACTGAGTGTTAGCTCACTCTCATTTACATGTGTGTGGGTGAACAAAGGGACGTTCAACCCCAGCCTTAGTGGAATTTAAGGAGGAACCCAAGTTTTGTGAAGTCAGCCCAGGTGCCTCACGCAAGAGGCTTTGTTTATGATCTTTTGCTATTCCTATTGGTCACGATAGACCGTTTATGTGTATAAGCTTTTGGTTTAGCTGACTATGTGTTTGAATGATCCTGGATATACAAGATGTTAACTACTGATGTGTGGTGTGAGTTGTTATTATGTATATATATTATTAATTATTAACCGATATCAGGTTTGAGGCCGTAGGTAATTCTATGATTTCTGGCTGGTTATGACCTTAATCTATACGGGCGGGTTCGGGTCATGACAGAGTGGTATCAGAGCACGTGTTAATAATTCATGCACTTGTCCAAATGAGCCATAAGGTGTCTAGAAAAGACTTAAGATGCATCCATTTGATAAGTACTTGATGTAAGCATTGAGAACATGTGATTATATGAGATATGAATTGTTTCACTAATGTGTACAACGAGTTTTGTTTTGTTATAATGCACGTACATGAACATGCGAATCATGAAAAGTTGCTTACGTGCATTCGATTCTGCAAATGAGTGTCTATGTGGAATATGAATATGGTCAAATGTGTAATTATCTAGTAAGTGTTCTACACGTGATATCTAATAAGTATGCAATCGTTTGTTATGCATGTGATTAATTGTGTCTTGACGATACGTAAAATGAGAATATAACGATGTGCCTATGTGCGAATGTACCTATGTGTATATGTGTTTATTTCTGTATTGGGCATTCCTGTATTTGGCATGGCTTAATAAGAGTTTGTGTAGAACATGGATAAAGTAAGGGCATACGAGTTGGCAGACTCTTCCACAGCCTGACTTGATAGACTTGAAAGAATACTACAAGAAATGGCAGAGATCTTAAGACAACAACATTAGTTGCCGCTACGGCAAGAACCTTTGCCACCACCAACGCAAGAGCACCAAGTGAATGTGTTAGAAGTCACAAAATATGTTGGGGTGCTAGACTGAACACTGATGACCGAAGCTAACATGAACTGACCTTCTGAATGGAAAAGCAAGAGACAAAGCTTTTTCTCAAAGAAGAGGTCATTTAAAAAGCAAAATATGAGATCATCGTGCACTTCAAAATCTACAAGGAATACAACACCGACATGTAATGAATGTGGTAAGAAACATCGAGGAGTTTGTTATCGAATTTCTGGGGCTTATTATAGGTGTGGTAAAATGGACCATATGGTAAGGAACTATCCCCAGACTGAGCAAAACGTGAATAGACCCGTTGTCTCAGCTGGATTCGTACCAATGGCGGGAACTGCTAATCAAGATAGAGTAATTGCACTCGTCCCAGAAAGCACTCAGAATACTGCAACCATTATCCCAGATACCTATACTGTTTGTAAACGAATGCCTATATGTTGACTGATTCTGGACTGGTACATGTGTACATCTTTTCTTGGGATATTATTTGATTCGATTCGGCACATTCTTTCATATCTGTTATATGTATCTAGATTGGTCGGACCCACATGATCAATGCCTTACTTACTGTATGTATCTGCCCTATTGGAAAAATTGTGATATACGTATTGGGATATTGATTGACTATGTACATATACATCTAAACCTATGCTTTTGTGACTAATTTGGAACTTTTGCGACTAATTTGGAACTTTTGCATAACAAATCCCATATTATGTGGGACCGAGGAACTTTGTTAATGTGTTAGTGCACCATATATTTGCATACAACACTTATTTGGGAACTACTGTATTGATTATGATACATACCTCCTGATATGAACAATTGCATGCATATGCAACTACACCTGAACTTATGTGGACAATGTCATATTGTACATGACTTGAAATATTTTAATATGAACGGTTGTGATGAATGACTCTGATATGACTTTGAGAACTGATGAACTTAGGACAGTTGTGAAACTATCGACTATGTACCTAAGCAACAAAGTATGCCTTATAGAACCAAATGTACCCTATTTTAGAAAACTTTTATCTGATTCCATCTGATAGAACTTTTGTTTGATTTGGCCTGATGAGACCCTTATTTGATATAATTGGATGGGACCTTTGTTTGATTTAATTTGACAAGACCTTTGCCTGGATTGATTTGATAAGAACCTCTATCTGATTTGATTTTCGTTTAAGGGAGGCTACGAATTGTTCATGAATGAATGACCAGGTTATCCTTGACGAGAAAACTGATAGACCCAAAACCTGAATCCGTTTGGAATACTTGACATACTTAGAAGACCTTATGTGGGCTATCAGCAGACCGATCTAACCCTGAACACCGCTAAGAACCAACCTTTAATTGTTGGAGGCATACGTGTTATAAATGAACGGAATTGAGCAAATCCAGTGATTAGGTGTTTTAAGGAACAATGCTTGTATATTACCATATTCTTGCTTATTTGACGCTATGGAAATCGATGACGGCAGATTGATTGATTATAAACAGTACTGAACATTTATCTTTGACTGATCAGAATATGTTTTGTATGGGAGAATAGTTGCTTTAGTGTTATCGGATTTTGGAAAATAATGTTATGGTAACTGCCGACCGTGAACTGTTTTGATTGTGAACACTATGGAATTAGAAAACCTTGATTATCCGAAAGCGTGTGAATTCAGTACGCCTTGTAAATAACTGCTCAGTGCCATTATATTCTGTAAGTGGGGCTTTGAGGATGTGTAAATTGTGTTTAACATGTGATTGACTACTTTGATATTATCTTTGACGACATGGGGATTAATATATGAATTGCCTTGTGCTTTTGACGACTATCAGATAATGTGGAAAGACTCAATGGAACAGGGAATTGAATATTGGACTAAATTGTAAACTGTTGAATGATTGAGAACACGTATACTATGTTAGAAATTGACTGCTTCGATATTATTGCACCTTACAATCGACACCATGGGGATGTATGAGTTATGTACGTCGTGTGGTTGATTACTTTGTTATTACTTTTGTTGACTCGGGAATCAGTGTCTGGATCCACTTTATATGCTTGAAGACTTTTGATTGACCTTGGATAACTATGATGAGTCATTAAGCTAAATACTGAATTGGATTGTGAATTGTGGAATTATTGGAGAATGAATTGAGCTTCTATGATGAGGAACTTGTTGAATTTGTGTCTAAATATTTTCAGTGTCAACAAGTCGAAGTTGAACATCAAATATAGACGAGACTACTTCGACCTCTCTCTATTTCGGAATGGAAATAGGAATATATGACTACGAATTTCATTGTGGGGCTGCCTTGGACACCCAGGGTATAAGTCCCATTTGGGATATTGTATATAGAATTACTAAGTCTGCTCATTTCCTCCCTGTAAAATTTCGTATGATGCTTATAGACTAGCCACTGTTTACGTCGATAAGATTACTCATCTGCATGGGGTCCCAGTATCTATTATTTCAGACAGGAATCCTAAAATGTGTTTGAATTCTGACAAGCCTTCAAGAGGCAATGGGAACTGAATTGTGATTCACTGCTGCTTTCTATCTGCAAATCGATGTATAGTTAGAAGGAATTTTTTTAAAATTTTGGACGAAATGCTCCAAATGTATGCATTAGATCTTCAGGGAAGTTGGAAAAATCTATCCATTGTTGGCAGACTTTGCTTATGACGACAACTTACACTCTAGTTTCAGTGTGACAACGTACAAAGCCTTGTACGGCGGAAAAGGTAAGTCTCTGACTGGTTGAGAACAAAGTGTTGCTTGATTTAGAGACTGAGCAAATGACTATTAAAAGAATTGGAACCGTTGAATAAAAGTATTGCAAATTGTTTTCGACTAAAGGTAAAATAAGTTTGGAGGACCAAACTTCCTAAAGGGGGGAAGATTGTGATAACTGTGTCCTGTACTATGTTAATTAATCATGATTATGTTTGTAATTATGTGCTTAATGGAAATTTGGGTGTTAATTGCATGATTATATATGATTTTGGCTTTGTATCTGTTCACCATAGGAAAATATGTTAGAATCTGTGCTTTGAACTGAAATTGAAGGCCTTCTAGGCTATAGAACTCGAAATTGATTACGCCATTGTGATTAGCATATTTTTTAGAGCCTATGGTGAAATTTAATTGAAAATTAATTCGGATCAAAATAATTAGATTCAGAATGGTTAATTAGAGTGTCATTACTTAAACTTAATCAATGTGATTAAGCAGGCCTATAAATAGGCCAATATACACTTAAGTCCCTCATTTTTGTGAACTCAAAATTTGAAATGTGCTCTAGAAAGAGAGAAAGACAGCCCTAGAGAGAGAGAGGGGGGCCCAAATTATGAATGTTGGCTTAAAGCTGGGGGATTAGAAGCTAAACTCAAAGATCTAGCTAGAATTCGTGAAAATTGAAGCTCCTAGGTGAGTATTTTAGTATAAATTCATAAGTGAAGTTTGTAACTTTGTGAATCCAAAGAGAATATGTAACCAAGAGCAAGAATTAAGTTGTAATATATGAATTTGGAGTCAATGAATGCATGCATGTTTAGAATTGCCATGAATTTGCATAAGCTAGCATGTAACATGTTAATTATGAAAGATTGGGCATTGAATCATACATGCAAGCATGGTTTTGTTGAGTTTCATGGTTATAAGCACCATTTGTACCATTGGTAATGGAAATGGAGTCAAAAATTGACATGCATGCAAGATTGATGAAGATATGAAATTTGAATGCATGAATTTAATGTATTGGAAGTAAGTTTGGTATAATTTGGGTTTGCATGTGATTAATTCATAAGATTTGAGCTTTATAAGGTAGTAAATTGGTGTTTATAGCATGATAGTAGTTGTATATGAGAATTATGGGCTATAAAATGCAAGCTATGTTAATTTGAAAGCAAGTTTGAAGCTCAAACTGGTTGTTGGAAATTCCAGAATTCGGCATGTCCGCTCGAGCGGAGAGAGCACTACTCGAGCGTGAAATACTAGTTCCCAGAACTTTTGCAGACATGGACGTCCGCTCGAACGGGGAGATTCACGCTCGATCGGGGAGCCATGTAATTTGACTCTCCGCTCGAGCGTCCGAAATCACTCTCGAGCATAAAAATGAAGTAACCAGTACCTTTGCAGACCAAAGGGGTCCGTTCGAGCGGTGAAAGCTGCGCTGGAGCGAGGATCCCTGTTCCAAACATTTTGAAAAGTGGTTTTATGATTTGTTTTCCATTCTCTTTCATTTCTAAGCACTCTTAGGCGTGCATTGAACATTGTTAATGAGTTAAAATAATAAAAAAGAAACCTAAGAGGAGTGTATAAATTAAGAACGGATTGAATCGTTTGTGACCCATATGTGTTATGTAATGTGTAAGGACTAGTTTAAGGGCAAATCCACCAGCAGAACACTGTGAGTAATATATTAGTAAATATATTTTCAAGTATGTTTCTTTCCAAATGCTACTTCTGTATAAGCTTCATGGATTTGTTGATTTGAAATATGAATGAGTATTCTATATGCCTAATTTTGTATAAGGCCGTTTGATACGTTTGACATATTTGAATTGGGCCTAAGGCCGTTTTCCGTTTGCCATTGCCGTCTGCCGTTTGCCGTTTGCCATTTGCAGTTGATATGTTTGATATATCTGAATTGGGCCTAAGGTCGTTGGACATGAATGGTTGGGCCAAAGGCCGTCGGACATGAATGATTGGGCCAAAGGCCGTCGGACATGAGTGATTGGGCCAAAGGCCATTAGACATGAATGCAAAGATGGGCCAAAGGCCGTTTGAATATGTCATTTGATATGTTGGAATACCGTGATGGGCCCAAGGCCGTTTGAATGAAAGGGATCATGATCATGAATATGAAATACGCATGGATATGAATATAAAGAGAATGGGCTCGAGGCCATTTGATACGCCTGAAATGTTTGAATTGGGCCCGAGGCCGCTCGATATGTTTGAATTGGACCAAAGGTCGTTTTGAATAGAGAATTGGTTGGACCAAAGGTCGTTTCGTATAAATGGACCCGAGGCCGCATTGTTTTATATAAGAATTGGACCTGATGCCATTTTGCATATGGATGTAATGTGTTGGACCTAAGGTCGTTTTGCTTTGTTGAGATTTGTAAATCTGGTGTGAATGAGAATAGTGGTTCAAATATGTACATTATAAGTATGATTCATTTATGAACGAATCTCATTCATAAACCTCTTTATTTTGATATTATTCACTGAGCGTTAGCTCACTCTTATTTACATGTGTGTAGGTGAGCAAAGAGACGTTCAACCCCAGCCTTAGTGGAATTTAAGGAGGAACCCAAGTTTTGTGAAGTCAGCCCAGGTGCCTCACACAAGAGGCTTTGTTTATGATCTTTTGCTATTCCTATTGGTCACAATAGACCGTTTATGTGTATAAGCTTTTGGTTTAGCTGACTATGTGTTTGAATGATCCTAGGTATATAAGATGTTAACTACTGATGTGTGGTGTGAGTTGTTATTATGTGTATATATTATTAATTATTAATCGATATCAGGTTTGAGGCCGTAGGTAATCCTATGATTACTGGCCGGTTATGACCTTAATCTATAGGGACGGGTTCGGGTCATGACAGAGTGGTATCAGAGCGCGTGTTAATAATTCACGCACTTGTCCAAATGAGCCATAAGGTGTCTAGAAAAGACTTAAGATGCATCCATTTGATAAGTACTTGATGTAAGCATTGAGAAAATGTGATTATATGAGATATGAATTGTTTCACTAATGTGTACAACGAGTTTTGTTTTGTTATAATGCACGTACATGAACATGCGAATCATGAAAAATTGCTTACGTGCATTCGATTCTGCAAATGGGTGTCTATGTGGAATATGAATATGGTCAAATGTGTAATTATCTAGTAAGTGTTCTACACGTGATATCTAATAAGTATGCAATCGTTTGTTATGCATGTGATTAATTGTGTCTTGACGATACGTAAAATGAGAATATAACGATGTGCCTATGTGTGAATGCACCTATGTGTGTCTGTGTTTATTTCTGTATTGATTCCTGTATTTGGCATGGCTTAATATGAGTTTGTGTAGAACATGGATAAAGTAAGGGCATACGAGTTGGCAGACTCTTTCACAGCCCGACTTGATAGACTCGAAAGAATAGTACAAGAAATGGCAGAGATCTTAAGACAACAACATTAGTTGCCGCTACGGCAAGAACCTTTGCCACCACCAGCGCAAGAGCACCAAGTGAATGTGTTGGAAGTCACAAAATATGTTGAGGTGCTAGATCGAACACTGATGACCGAAGCTAACATGAACCGACCTTCTGAATGGAAAAGCAAGAGACAAGGTTTTTTCTCAAAGAAGAGGTCATGTAAAAAGCAAAATACGGGATCATCGCGCACTTGAAACTCTACAAGGAATACAACACCGACATGTAATGAATGTGGTAAGAAACACCGAGGAGTTTGTTATCGAATTTATGGGGCTTATTATAGGTGTGGTAAAATGGACCATATGGTAAGGAATTGTCCCCAGACTGAGCAAAACGTGAATAAACCCGTTGTCTCAGCTGGATTCGTACCAATGGCGGGAACTGCTAATCAAGATAGAGTAATTGCACTCGTCCCAGAAAGCACTCAAAATACTGTAACCATTATCCCAGATACCTATACTGTTTATAAACGAATGCCTATATGTTGACTGATTCTGGACTGGTACATGTGTACATCTTTGCTTGGGATATTATTTGATTTGATTCGGCACATTCTTTCATATCTGTTATATGTATCTAGATTGGTCGGACCCACAGGATCAATGCCTTACTTACTGTATGTATCTGCCCTATTGGAAAAATTGTGATATATGTATTGGGATATTGATTGACTATGTACATATACATCTAAACCTATGCTTTTGTGACTAATTTGGAACTTTTGCATAACAAATCCCATATTATGTGGGACCGAGGAACTTTGTTAATGTGTTAGTGCACCATATATTTGCATACAACACTTATTTGGGAACTACTGTATTGATTATGATACATACCTCCTGATATGAACAATTGCATGCATATGCAACTACACCTGAACTTATGTGGACAATGTCATATTGTACATGACTTGAAATATTTTAATATGAACGGTTGTGATGAATGACTCTGATATGACTTTGAGAACTGATGAACTTAGGACAGTTGTGAAACTATCGACTATGTACCTAAGCAACAAAGTATGCCTTACAGAACCAAATGTACCCTATTTGAGAAAACTTTTATCTGATTCCATCCGATAGAACTTTTGTTTGATTTGGCCTAATGGGACCCTTATTTGATATAATTAGATGGGACCTTTGTTTGATTTAATTTGACAAGACCTTTGCCTGGATTGATTTGATAAGAACCTCTATCTGATTCGATTTTCGTTTAAGGGAGGCTACGAATTGTTCATGAATGAATGACCAGGTTATCCTTGACGAGAAAATTGATAGACCCAAAACCTGAATCCGTTTGGAATACTTGACATACTTAGAAGACCTTATGTGGGCTATCAGCAGACCAATCTAACCCTGAACACCGTTAAGAACCAACCTTTAATTGTTGGAGGCATACGTGTTATAAATGAACGGAATTGAGCAAATCCAGTGATTAGGTGTTTTAAGGAACAATGCTTGTATATTACCATATTCTTATTTATTTGACGCTATGGAAACTGATGACGGCAGATTGATTGATTATAAACAGTACTAAACATTTATCTTTGACTGATCAGAATATGTTTTGTATGGGAGAATAGTTGCTTTAGTGTTATCAGATTTTGGGAAATCATGTTATGGTAACTGCCGACCGTGAACTGTTTTGATTGTGAACACTATGGAATTAGAAAACCTTGATTATCCGAAAGCGTGTGAATTCAGTACGCCTTGTAAATAACTGCTCAGTGCCATTATATTATGTAAGTGGGGCTTTGAGGATGTGTAAATTGTGTTTAACATGTGATTGACTACTTTGATATAATCTTTGACGACATAGGCATTAATATATAAATTGCCTTGTGCTTTTGACGACTATCAGATAATGTGAAAAGACTTGATGGAACAGGGAATTGAATATTGGATTGAATTATAAACTGTTGAATGATTGAGAACACGTGTACTGTGTTAGAAATTGACTGCTTCGATATTGTTGCACCTTACAATCGACACCATGGGGATGTATGAGTTATGTACGTCGTGTGGTTGATTACTTTGTTGTTACTTTTGTTGACTTGGGAATCAGTGTCTGGATCCACTTTATATGCTTGAAGACTTTTGATTGACCTTGGATAACTGTGATGAGTCATTAAATTAAATACCGAATTGGATTGTGAATTGTGGAATTATTGGAGAATGAATTGAACTTCTATGATGAGGAAATTGTTGAATTTGTGTCTAAATATTTTCGGTGTCAACAAGTCGAAGTTGAACATCAGATATAGACGGGACTACTTCGACCTCTCTCTATTTCGGGATGGAAATAAGAATATGTGACTACGAATTTCATTGTGGGGCTGCCTTGGACACCCAGGGTATAAGTCCCGTTTGGGATATTGTATATAGAATTACTAAGTCTACTCATTTCCTCCCTGTAAAATTTTGTATGATGCTTATAGACTAGCCACTGTTTACATCGATAAGATTGCTCGTCTGAATGGGGTCCCAGTATCTATTATTTCAGGTAGGAATCCTAAAATGTGTTTGAATTCTGACAAGCCTTCAAAAGGCAATGGGAACTAAATTGTGATTCACTGCTGCTTTCTATCCGCAAATCGATGTATAGTTAGAAGGAATTTTTTTAAAATTTTGGACGAAATGCTCCAAATGTATGCATTAGATCTTCAGGGAAGTTGGAAAAATCTATCCATCGTTGGCAGACTTTGCTTATGACGACAACTTACACTCTAGTTTCAGTGTGACAACGTACAAAGCCTTGTATGGCGGAAAAGGTAAGGCCTCGTTTGGAAACCCTCACATTCTGCCAAAAAGTTAAAAAGTTACTAAAAAAGCCAAAAAACCAACAACTCATACCAAGAAGTCAAATATTCTCTTTTCTTTCTACTTTTTGCACATCTTTTCATAAAAAGTCAAAAAGTCATCCTAAACTTACTAGTTTTTTTTAGCTCATATTTTAGCCAAATAGTCAAAAAGTTACTAAATTAGCCAGTTTCCAAACGAGGCCTAAGTCTCCGACTGGTTGAGAACAAAGGGTTGCTTGATTTAGAGACTGAGCAAATGACTATTAAGAGAATTGGAACCGTTGAATAAAAGTATTGCAAATTGTTTTCGACTAAAGGTAAAATAAGTTTGAAGGACCAAACTTCCTAAAGGGGGAAGATTATGTTAACCCTGTCATGTACTATGTTAATTAATCATAATTATGTTTGTAATTATGTGCTTAATGGAAATTTGGGTGTTAATTGCATGATTATATGTGATTTTGGTTTTGTATCTGTTCACCGTAGGAAAATCTGTTAGAATTTGTGCTTCGAACTGAAATTGAAGGCCTTCTCGGCTATAGAACCCGAAATTGATTACGCCATTGTGATTAGCGTATTTTTTAGAGCCTATGGTGAAATTTAATTGAAAATTGATTCGGATCAAAATAATTAGATTCAGAATGGTTAATTAGAGTGTCATTACTTAAACTTAATCAATGTGATTAAGCAGGCCTATAAATAGGCCAATATACACTTAAGTCCCTTATTTTTGTGAACTCAAAATCTGAAATGTGCCCTAGAGAGAGAGAGAGAGACGGCCCTAGAGAGAGAGAGGGGGGGGCTCAAATTATGAATGTTGGCTCAAAGTTTGAGGATTGGAAGCTAAACTCAAAGATCAAGCAAGAATTCGTGAAGGTTGAAGCTCCTAGGTGAGTATTTGAGCATAAATTCATAAGTTAAGTTTGTAATTTTTTGAATTCAAAGAGAATATGTAACCAAGAGCAAGAATTAAGTTGTAATATATGAATTTGAAGTCAATGAATGCATGCATGTTTAGAATTACCATGAATTTGCATAAGCTAGCATGTAACATGTTAATTATGAAAGATTAGGCATTGAATCATACATGCAAGCATGATTTTGTTGAGTTTCATGGTTATAAGCACCATTTGTACCATTGGTAATAGAAATGGAGTCAAGAATTGACATGCATGCATGATTGATGCAGATATGAAGTTTGAATGCATGAATTTAATGTATTGGAAGTAAGTTTGGTATAAATTGGGTTTGCATGTGATTGATTCATAAGATTTGAGCTTTATAAGGTAGTAAATTGGTGTTTGTAGCATGATAGTAGTTGTATATGAGAATCATGGGTTATAAAATGCAAGCTATGTTAATTTGAATGCAAGTTTGAAGCTCAAACTGGTTGTTGGAAATTCCAAAATTCGGCATGTCTGCTCGAGCAGAGAGAATGCCGCTCGAGCATGAAATGCTAGTTCCCAGAACTTTTGTAGACATGGACGTCTGCTCGAGCGAGGAGATTTACGCTCGAGCGGGGAGCCATGTAGTTTGACTCTCAGCTCGAGCGTCTGAAGTTACACTCGAGCATAAAAATGAAGTAACCAGTACTTTTACAGACCAAGGGGGTCCGCTCGAGCGGCGAAAGCTGCGCTCGAGCGGGGATCCCTGCTTCAGACATTTTGAAAAGTGGTTTTATGATTTGTTTTCCGTTCTCTTTCATTTCTAAGCACTCTTAGGCATGCATTGAGTATTGTGAATGAGTTAAAATGATAAGAAATAAGCCTAAGAGGAATGTATGAATTAAGAACGGATTGAATCATTTGTGACCCATATGTGTTATGTAATGTGTAGGATCGAGTTCAAGGGCAAATCCACCGGCAGAACACTGTGAGTAATATCTTAGTAAAGATATTTTCAAGTATGTTGCTTTCCAAATGCTACTTCTGTATAAGCTTCATGGATTTGTTAATTTGAAATATGAATGAGTATTCTATATGCCTAATTTTGTATAAAGCCGTTTGATACGTTTGATATATTTGAATTGGGCCTAAGGTCGTTTGCCGTTGCCGTCTGCCGTATGCAGTTGATATGTTTGATATATCTGAATTGGGCCTTATGTCGTGGGACATGTATGATTGGGCCAAAGGCCGTCGGACAAGAATAATTGGGCCAAAGGCCGTCGGACATGAATGATTGGGCCAAAGGCCATCGGACATGAGTGATTGGGCCAAAGGCCGTTGGACATGAGTGATTGGGCCAAAGGCCGTTCGATACGAACGATTGGGCCAAAGGCCATTAGACATGAATGCAAAGATGGGCCAAAGGCCGTTTGAATATGTCATTTGATATGTTGGAATACCGTGATGGGCCAAAGGTCGTTTGAATGAAAGGGATTATGGTCATGAATATGAAATACACATGGATATGAATATAAAGAGAATGGGCCCGAGACCGTTTGATACGCCTGATATGTTTGAATTGGGCCCGAGGCCGTTCGATATGTTCGAATTGGACCAAAGGTCGTTTTGAATAGAGAGTTGGTTGGACCAAAGGTCATTTCGTATAGATGGACCCGAGACCGCATTGTTTTATATAAGAATTGGACCTGATGTTGTTTTGCATATGGATATGATGTGTTGGACCTAAGGTCGTTTTGCTTTGTTAAGATTTGTAAATCTGGTGTAAATGAGAATAGTGGTTCAAATATGTACATTATAAGTATGATTTATTTATGAACGAATCTCATTCATTAACCTCTTTATTTTGATATTATTCACTGGGCGTTAGCTCACTCTCATTTACATGTATGTAGGTGAGCAAAGGGACGTTCAACCCCAGCCTTAGTGGAATTTAAAGAAGAATCCAAGTTTTGTGAAGTCAGCCCAGATGCCTCACACAAGAGGCTTTGTTTATGATCTTTTGCTATTCCTATTGGTCACGATAGACTGTTTATGTGTACAAGCTTTTGGTTTAGCTGACTATGTGTTTGAATAATCTTAGGTATATAAGATGTTAACTACTGATGTGTGGTGTGAGTTATTATTATGTATATGTGAAATGTTTTGATATGACATGTAAGCATAGCTCATTAGACAAAATTTTTAAGTTGCTTCCGCATCTAGCCCCATATTATTAATTATTAATCGATATCAGGTTTGAGGCCGTAGGTAATCCCATGATTACTGGTCGGTTATGACCTTAATCTATAGAGGCAGATTCGGGTCATGACAATTTTGATGCACCGTTGGAGATGCCCTTATAGCCCTCTCTTTTTCTCTTTTCCCTCCACTCTCTCTCTCTCTCATCGCAACTCCACCACTGCTGCCTTGGCTCTTCTGTCTGTCTGTCTGTCTCTCTCTCTCTCTCTTTCCATACCACTCCACCTGCGATCTAGCCACCACCAAGTTTAAGTCTCTGGAGGAGTGGTCGCGCACACATATGTTTTCCCTCCATCTCTTTCTCTCTTTTTTGCCTTCTCGCTATCACTCATCGCCGTCACTCTTCCCATTCTCTCCAGATTTTTACCCTTGTTGTCTCCAGTTCTATTGTCGACCTTTAGATCCAGATCGACGAGGAAGCGGCGGTCCATGGTGATCTCTGAACTGGCTGATCTCCCTCGAGCCAAACGATCTCCCTTAAGACATTTCAAGCCTACCAATAGAGCCCTTACAATCTGTGAGGTCAATCTGGTAGTCCTGTAGCTCTGGCTTCGACGAGTTGTAACTTGGTAAATATTCTCTCTCTCTCTCTCTCTCTCTCTCTCTGCTTTTTGCCTGACAAAGTACGAGCAGCAATGATTTCTGGGTTAGCCCCACAATCAATGGCAGTCAAAAATCAGCTATAGCAAAGCCATGAAAAAAGGTGATGCACAGCAAAAAAAAAAACAAGCTTTATTGTGCTTTTTTTTGTGTGTGCATTGTTTTGTTGGTGGGGTGAGTGGTGATTGGGAGATCAGAAAAGTTGAGTTACATCCAATAGAAAAAGGATTAAACTTACTAGCAGATTGAGCATTTTTGCATGGAAATGTAGAGCGAGAAAGACTACAGTTGTTGGTCTTTTTCTGCTCTGCTTTCTCTCTCAAAATTTATATAATTGCATACATTGGGATTTTTTTACCATGTAAGAAAATTTATAGAGAGAATTGATTGAGAAAATTTATACAAAAACAGTCTCTAACTTGTTTTCTTCCTCCCACACACACACTCTCTGTCTGTCTCTCTCTCTCTCTCTCTCTCTCTCTCATGTTCTCTGTTTTCTCTCTCTACTGTTCTCTGCAGCTTCCATGTCTATGCAAGGAAAAATTATTACGTGTATATTTTTACGATTCTATTGGTCATTATAGGATTTGGCTATTTCAGTATCAAGTGCATCATATAAATACTTGACACTTTTTACCGATAGGAATTATTAAATAGAAATTTTATTTTATTTTTTAATAAATAAAATATTTTTTTTATCGGTAAGAGTTTATGAAATTATAATTCAATTAAAATTTTTAAAATTTTTTTATGAAAAATTTTCCGTTTGATAATTGTTGCTAGTCAGAGATCCCAATTACCTGTTCAGTTAAAATTTTAACCAAACACTAGCTATTCTTTTCATCATATTTCTTATTTTTTCTTTTATAAATTACACAACTAATAGAATTTAAAAAAAACACAACCTAATTAAATTTTTTGAATGACATGATAATTCCTCCCATCCAAGCTGCTCTGGTCTTTTAAAAATTGAAGAGTTTAATTACATCAACACCCCTTAAATTATTATTAAATATTACGCTTCATTTATTAATTTGTATTTTTTACCTCTTTTAATTATAAAAATATATCACATTTACACTCTGGCAACTTTAAAAAGGAGTGTATTTGTATAATTTTCAAAATTGAATAGGTCAAAATATACTAATAAAAGAGTAATGTGATATTTGTTAATAATTAAAAGATTAAAACAAAATTGAAATGATAAATGGTAAAATCATTTTATCCGATAAATATCTTAAACACATGAAATAAAATAAATGGTGAATTATACTAATGGTCTCTATAGTTTGAAACTTGTGTCACTTTGGTCCCTAACTTTTCAATTGTGACACATTTGATCTTAAATTTTAAATATTGTTTTAAATAAGGACAATTACCATTGCTTAATTTCCAAGGCAAACTGGTCAATTTGATAAAAATATAAACTAATTTCACAAAAATAAATGTCAAAAAAAATATTTTTGAATTTTTAAAAATTATTTTTACTCACCAAAGATGAAATTGTGTAAAATTGATAAATGTTTTAGACATTTAGTTATTTATTTTTTTATATGTTTAGATGATGATCATGTAATAGGTGGTTGTTTTTTTATTTTCATTTAATTAGATTCTATTTTTTCCAAAGTCACATATGACGACAATTTTGATATCATTATTAAACTAATTCATTAAATCAAAAAATTCAAAAATAAAAATATTTCGTATATTAAATATATCGATTATACATTAAGGTCATGTTTGTTTATCGGTGTGGGAGGAGGGATTGGAGTGTTATAGCTGTGGGTCTCACCCACAACTTGTTTGGTAATGATGTGGGAGGTGGAGTAATAGTACGAGGGGCTTAAAGCATCCACAATGGGATGGCTAAAAAAGTGTATTAAGATTGTGTTATATGACAAAAAGTAATAGAAGTAGGGCCAAAAAATGTTTGTTAAGATGTGTTAAGAGTTTGTTAATTTTAGAGAGTGAGTGGTGGTGCAATAGATGTGTTAAGGGGTGTGTTAATATGTGTGTTATATATATATATATATATGTGTGTGTACATAATAAATAAAATAAATATATAATTTAGTTTAATCAAAAATTTCAAGCCCAAAATTAAATTTCAAGTCCAAAAAAAAAAATCCCAACAAGTATAAAAAATAAAAAATAAAATTCCGTTGACCGGGTCAATCGGCCGGTTAACCCAGAAGACAAAAAAACGCGTCCCTTTGCTAGCTAAAACGCTAGCCGCAGTTAACAAATAACTTAACAACTGACGCTAACAAAACTCACTAACACACATACTAGCACACACACTAACATCTCCATTGCAGCCCCAAACACCACACCACTGCTAACCAAAACTTGACAACTGACACTAACAAACACGTTAGTGTGTCTATTGTGGATGCTCTAACCGGCTGTTATTTAATAAGGGTGACCAACTGTCCTATTTCAAGTAGTTGACCCTGTCATAGCTGACGTGGTAACACCAACACCATTTTAGTTAATTTTTTACCTATTATACAATCTCTAACCGTGTATTAAATTCATCATTAAATTTAAATTTGATAAAAAAAATGTCATATTTTAGCTCCAATATTTTCATCAAATTAGTATTAAATTGAGAATTTCACTTTTCTTTTATAAAATTGAGGATCAATTTTTCTTTCATCAAATCACTGTTTATTGTTGTTGTCTGATGTCTCCGGAATGTCCTCCTGGATGACTACCTTAAAGCCAAAAAAAGTGAAAGAATTATACTGACCGGTCAACACCTCAAGGTAAAAAATAAATAAATAAATAAAATAAAATAAAATAAATTTACATTGGCCGGTCAACCGACCGGTCGGACATTAGCCCGGTCGACCGGTGGTCTGATGAAGCTCCAAAATATCCGTTGAAATACTTGATATCAAAGAAAGTTTTTACCTAAATTTGGTGAAAAAAAATTAATGCACTGTTGGAAATGCTCTTATAAAAAATGATATGCATAAAAATAAAAAGAATAATATGATAATTTATACGGTAATGATATATCCCACTAAAAGTGGTGCTCTAAAGCACCACTAATGAGTTGGTAAGTATTTTAAATAAAAAAAAAAAATAACAAGACACAAGCAATCCTAAATTTGGTGAAAAAAAATTAATGCACTGTTGGGAATGCTCTTATAAAAAATGATATGCATAAAAATAAAAAAAATAATATGATAATTTATAATATATTTTTTTTACTTTTTAACCATATTAGCCAAATGTCAAACAAAGTATAAGTGTGGTAGCCCATACTTATCCACACACAGATCTTTCTGAGCAGGTAATTGTAATGATATATATTAAATTTATATAAATTGGTATTGTTATGGTTTCAGATAACGTCTGTTGAGCCATTATAACGTCACTGCTCAGCCGTGGATTTCAAGTACTAATAACAAAAACAACAATGATTCATCCCATTAAAAATATCATCACTAATAGCACTAATGCATTAAAAAAGTAAAAAAAAAAAAAAAATACAACTCTAAGACCAAAACATCACATAATTAATGACGGGACCCACTGCCACCTAATTAGTAGGAGCACTAATTAGTGCTCCCAAACATTTTTCTAACAAAAAAAAGTCATAGCACTCGTCGGCTGTGAGTCGATGCCGAGTCAGTAAGTCCCACCCAATTCGCTGTATTCTCTCTGTCCCTAAAGTAACGTTCGTAACATTGGATATGAACTATTACGCGTAATGCTGACTCATCTTAAGGGTTTATTTTTTATAATTATTATAAAGTAAATTTCTTACTCTCTTCATTGGGCGCGTGTGTGGAACATTGAGAATTATTGGAAAATTGAAATTTTTAGAAAAGAAAAAGAATTATACATAAATTTACAAATTCAAACTCCAAATATAGAATTAACACCGTAAGTATTATTTGATATTGTTATCAATATTTTATAGTATATATATATATATATATATAAATAAAAATTTATTTGGTGTATAAAATTCTTGATGAGTTATAATATTGGTTGGCATTAGAAAATGGACAGAGTAGTGATCAAAGATGGTCACTAAAGTTGGTGGTCGGAAGTTACAATTATCAGAACTTATTTTGGAGCTTGTCAACAATCGATTAGAACTCACCATTGGTTGTCAACAATTGGAACATAATTAACAGTTGACATATTTCATAATGCAAGTTTTTTTTTTTCAAAAATTATATTATCTAATTAACATATAATTTTTATGATAGTTATATTATAAAAAAAGGTCATGCTCCAGACCCCAGTTGGGGCAGACCCCAGCACCCCCACATATACGTGGGGGGCAGCAAGAGCAAGACACCAACTAAAAATAAAATAAATTTGAACCAATCAAAAATCAGTGGGGGGTGGTGGGGTCACCCCACTGAGGGTCTAAGTCATTTTTGTATAAAAAAATACATTGGTTGATTTTAATTTTAAAGAGCCACAACACACGCTCATATGAGAGTACGACCAATATACAATAATCACGTTTTTTCAGCTCCTTTGGCTATATCTATCGAGATAAAATAATGTATATCCAACCAAACAAAGACTTTTCAGTTAAGGACTCCAAATATTCCTAATATCCAGGAAGGACTTTTTTTATGGTACTATAAATACCCTCTCATTAGTTCATTCCATACCCACCATTCAAAACAGCTCTTTTGCTTCTGTGTTTTTTGCTTTGTGCTTTCAATTCTTTTCAACTTTGTGGGAAACATGACTATCCTCATTGAGCAGCCTGACATGGGTATGTTTTTATTGTTTTTGTTTTTATAAAACATGTTTCTGTATATATTTTGGATACTTTGATGGTTGTCATGATCAGTATAGAAAATCAATTTCATAAAATGTTTTTTCTTTTTTCTAATTTTACTGACAGGTTCACAAGGGGAGGATAAGAGGGTTCTTTCTGATAACAATGACTTGGTTTTGCATGGAGGATTTCCAGTTCCAAAATCTGTGCAAGATGCTGGGTTTGATGCCCCAGAGATCAATTCATTTGGCCACTCATTTAGGTCAGTTTTATTTTGTTTTTTTCCTTTTTTTCCCTTTTTTTTATATTTATAATCGGTATGAGCAAAAATGGAAGTTGCATCATGTAGCAATTAGGGCTATAAATCAATCAAGTTTGAGCCGAATTGACGAGATGAATTCTAACATGAAAAAACTTGACAGGGACTATGATGCAAAAAGTGAAAGACAACAAACTGTTGAGGAATTCTATCGAGTGAACCACATTAACCAAACATATGATTTTGTAAGTTCACTATTGTTCGATATTGTTTTCATTTTTTTTTTCATTATTGTTTTTGTTTTTATATGGGTTTTTGAAAACAATGACAAATTCATAAACACACATCTTTTCCATTTTGGTGTGAAAACATTCTTGAAAAATTAAAAAAAAAAAAAAAAAACAGTTTAGAAATGTTTCTTAAGAACAATATTTTCAAAAATAGTTTGTCACACAAATTTTTTGCATCAATTTCCGTCTTTTTAGTTTTCAATAACATAAAATGAAAACAAATGCAGGTGAAGAGGATGAGGGAGGATTATGGAAAGCTGGATAAAGTGGAGATGACCATCTGGGAATGCTGTGAACTTCTCAATGATGTCGTGGATGATAGTGATCCGGACTTGGATGAGCCTCAAATCGAGCACTTATTGCAGACAGCCGAGGCAATTAGGAAGGACTATCCTGACGAAGATTGGTTGCACTTGACTGGACTTATTCATGGTATACACAGTATTCAATACTATTCTTTCCATCTTCCAAAAATATTTTTTGTGTAAGAAAATATTTTCTGTCGAAACAAATGGAAGCATTAAAAACTTGGACAAGACCCCTGTAGTGAATTATAACATAATATAGATTGTCAATGTGTGCCGATTACATATAAACTCTTTTGAATGGTTTCAGATCTTGGAAAAGTTCTTCTTCATCCTAGCTTTGGGGGCCTTCCTCAATGGGCTGTTGTTGGTGAGTGTTTTGATATGAGTTACGACAACTATATGATATGAGTGACAACTAAATGATATGTGATCACGTGTTTGGTATCGTTTTTATTTTTTTATTGAAAATTTTTTGTTTCCAAGCTTTTTGGGAAACATATTTTTGGAAGAATCCATTTTTTAGGCCACATTTTTTTTTTAATTTTAAAAAATTGTTTTTATTTTCACACAATTGAAAACAACATGAAAGGAGGATGATTTTGAACTTTTCATAATGTTTGTTTACACACACACACACAAAAGGAAGAAAAATAGAACATTTTTTATGAAAACGATGCCAAATATACCAGTTTTTAAGTTTACTAATTAAAATTGACATTACAGGTGACACCTTCCCTCTTGGGTGTGCTTTCGACGAATCGATTGTTCATCACAAGGTGTGCTTCTTCAACCCCAAACTTAACAAGAAGTTATTTAATTAATAATTTGACTCTTAACAAACTTGAATAAATACTATTTATGCAGTACTTCGAGTACAATTCGGATTCAAAAAACTTTACTTACAGTACCAAGAATGGAATTTACTCAGAAGGTTGTGGACTAGATAATGTAATGATATCGTGGGGGCATGACGATTACATGTATTTGGTGTGTGCCTTAGTTTCACCCCTTTAGAAAATATTCAAGTATTTAGTCAAATTTCGATCTTTAATGTTATAAAAGCAGGTTGTTAAGCTAATTGGATTTTCATTTTTGCAGGTGGCTAAGGAAAATGGAACGACTTTGCCTCCAGCTGCATTGTTCATCATCCGATACCACTCTTTTTATCGTAAGCATTTATGCCAAAATATTTTTTTCAAATTCCAAAAATTAGTTTTTTAATGAATAACATGAATATCTGGATCATTCATCTTGCAGCATTACATAAGTCAGGAGCGTACAAACATTTGATGAATGAGGATGATGTTGAGAATTTGAAGTGGCTGAAAATTTTCAAGTAACCCCTCTTTTTTTTTAGCATTTTATTTTTAATTTCATGTGTTATGCCAATATAACTAACAAAATTTACTGTTTTGCATAAACTTTCTCGAATTTATGCAGCAAATATGACCTCTATAGTAAGAGCAAAGTGCGCATTGATGTCGAGAAGGTCAAGCCATACTATCTTTCTCTTATTGAGAAGGTGAGCACTACACTAGTCAGGAAACTAGGTGTATAGAAACCATTTACAGAACACTTCACTCACAAGGGCATCTTATGAGTTCCGTGACCAGTTTCTATGCACGTCCAGTTTTTGAATTTTTTCTTTTTTTTTATCTTGATTTTTCGCACTCTTAATTAATGAGACTTTATTGCAGTATTTCCCAGCCAAGTTGAGATGGTGAATATTCCAAATTGAAGACATTGATTTGAGAAATTACAGATTTTATTTTATTTTTCTTTTTGTGCTTGATTCATGCACTCGTATAAAACACAACAGAGATTTGCGGGTTCTTTGTAAAACCTCTGATTTGTTCTAGAAGTGTCTATCAATAAACAATTTAAAATTTAAATGCATTTGGCGGGATGTAATGTCATTCCTTTGGCATTTTTTTCTCTTAATTTCTACTAGATTGTTGATGATGAGCTTTTCTGTAGATATTATACTCTCTATTTATTGCTTTTGCCCAAGACAAAACATACACAGGGAGAATGATGTTTGATTGATGACATGAAAAATTGAGAGACATAAGAGAGAAAAAAAGGGTTTAATTTAGGACTGTAAAATGAATCAAGCAGCTCAAGCTTGAATCGTGTTCGGCTCATTTAAAATTTATTCGATATTGGTTTGTTACCTAAGAAAGTTAGGTTTTACTATATTTTAAAGCTTGATTAGTTTTCGATTTGCTAAAAACTCGTTCAAAACTAACTCATTTTGTAAACAAGTCAAATTTGAATATATTTTAAAATTTGTTAATTCTTTAAGTCAACAACCAAATACTCAATTCGTTTACAGTCCTAGTTCTGATGAATAAGACACTTTCTTAGTAGACATGATGCTCGATGTCTAAATGGCTCGAGTACTTAATACTATTTTCCTTTCCTCTACTCTCCTCCTACTGATTGTAAAGAAAAATGAGTGAGAGGAAGGTGGGGGAATGATCGTTGAACTTAGCAACATACATTTGAACCAAGATGATTAAATCAAGGTGGGGGAATGACCATTGATATCTCGTTTGGAAACATTCACTTTTAGTTTAAAAGTAAAAAAAAAAAACTTACAAATTATACAAAAAAAGTTAAAGATTCTATTTTTTTTCCTCTATTTTTTACATGTTTTTTTGTAAAAACTAAAAAGTTATGATTTTTTATTGATAAATTTCATTTATAAATGTTCTAACACGATAAATCCATCAAGAAAAAGAATAACCTAATTAGTCCCAAGTTTTTATACTTTTATTCCATGAGGTCTTTTTTTACTAATTTATATTGTTTGTTGGACTATTGTACTCTTATGTTTATTGTTGGAATAACCTAATCTCATATATGTATTGTACCCAACGTAAATTGCTTCCTCACCTAGCATGACACGCCATGTGTTTAGAATGTCCAGTAAACACACACACACACACACACTCCCATACCTTCTATCAACCAATCAACCATACACAGAACAAATCGGTAAAATAACATACAATACTAAAATAAGGTTCTGTGAATTAGTAGTTAGGCTAGACATCTAGAATCCCTCAAAGAAATCCTTCTACCCAACCACAAGGATAAAGCACCGGACTATTCAGAACTCCCCTTTTTGCTGCTTTGCAAACCTTACCACTTATACTCACCTCTAGGTTATTTACCAGTCAGCGACACTGATGGACCTCAAAAGGGACGACCAAAAACAAGTGGGCTCGCTTACACCCTGCACATACCATACCAAATCGTGTCTAGGGCTCGCTTACACCCTGCACATACTATACCAAAGGGCTCACTTACACCTTTAAACCACCGCATAGAGTCTGAATATATCTGTGTCAACCTAGGGGTTCCCTTAGACCGCTTGCACAAGACTTAACTCATTTAGTATTAATCCCATCATAATTCATGTCATTCATATGTATAAATTATTCCGAAACACTAGTGTGAACGTCACCCATTGCCAACCCCTTATCATTTTCCGTTTATTAGATCTTTTGATAAGTAAGTTAGTCACATTCAGTAATATAAAAAAGCATGAGGCAACATAAGAGAGGAAATATAGCCCATGATAATCATACATAAGCATGGTAAAGCAAACAAACAACATTGGGCATGCTTTGAAATACTCAGAGACAAATAACACAATAAGACACAATTTCTATCACTTTTCAAAATTGCAGAGTTAAAAAGAATGCTTTGGTAAAAATACTTCCAGGTCATATTAGGGCTAAAATTGCCCTGAAACAATAAACAGCGTGTCTATTTTCAGTTCCAATTTTCAGAATTTGCACAGCACATCCAAAAATTCATCTACAAGCTCTATTCAAAAACCTATCCAGATTTGTCACCTTTTAGAAAAACTAGCTTTCCTCTCAATGTACTTGAAGATTTTCACCCAAATAAATTCGGTTGGAAAGAGGACTCAGGATTCTAAATTTTGATAGAAGAACTAACATGAGATGATTTTTCTGGAATTTTATAAAATTGTAAGAATTTGACTGTTTTTTAGAGACTCAGGACCAGATTTTTAAACAAAATATCCAAGCCCTAAAAACACACCATGAGGGGCTAATAAAATTACCATAAGCTCTGAACACACAAAATATCTTATATGAAAATTAGATTTGATAAATAAATAAATTTGATATTTCTTTTAACATAGAAAAGTTGCAGCAGTGCATATTTTGAACAAAATTGCAAGACAATGTCACCAATTCATACCTACACTTGCATATACACCAAAAACCCTATTTACCATTAATATATAACACAAGAGAGCATACTCGACAATAGAATGAGATGGGTCAAAGAATTGGAGAAGACAAAAGAGAGGCGTGGTTCTTACATTAACTCAAGAAAATAACTTTTCTTCCTTCTTCTTCTTTACTTTCTTGTAGTTCACAATCTCCTCCTCTCACTCTCTCATTGGCTGCTGAAAATATGTGTAGGGAATGGGAAAATGTTCTCAATTTATAAGCAAGGGATATAGGTTGAAAAGACAATTTTATCCTTAATCAATTATTGTTCCTTAATGGCTAATATTTTTGTAAAATTTTATGAAATTAAGGACTAAAATGCAATTAACCTAAGGCTTAGGGCTTCAAGTGTAATTACAAAAAATTAGGGTCTCTACGACCTATCCCCTTAAATAAATTTTGTCCTCGAAATTAAATCGTACCTCATGTCTCAAATAGCTATGCATAATTTGCTTTCATCACGTCGTCACGTTCCCACGTGAACTTCTCGATGCCGTGATGATGTCAGTATATCTTAAGAAGTTGAGTTGTCTTTCCTTATAAGTTCTTTTCTTGTCTGTCCACAATTGTTATTGGTCCTTTCTCAAAAGTAGCATCTTCGTCAAGTCAAATTTCTTCGCAGTTGATGATATGAGAAAGGTGCATTACGTATTTTTGCAGTATAGACACATGAAAAACATCATGTACTCCAGCCAATGGAGAGGGTAGAGCCAATTTGTACACTACCTCTTCAACTTTCTGAAGTATCACGAAGGATCTGATATATCAAGGTGATAATTTCTCTTTCTTTCAAAAACGAATGCCCCCTTGGCGGGGCTGAACTCTCAAGAAAACATGATCATTGATAGTGAAAGTTAGGGATCTCTTCCTTTTATTAACATAACTCTTCTAACAATCTTAAGTTGCCACCAATCTTTGTCGAATAAGTTTCATTTTTTCTGTAGTTTCTTACACAATCTTTAGGCTTATTAACCTTGCTTCTCCAACTTCAATCTAACAAACTGGTGATCTGCAGGGTCGACCGTACAGTGCTTCGAATGGAGCCATGCCAATGCTGGCCTGGAAATTGTTGTTGTACGAGAACTCCACCAACGGTAGGTGTCGCTCCCAACTCCCTTTGAAATCCATTACACAAGCTTTCAACATGTCCTCTAAAGTCTGAATGGTGTGTTCTGTCCGTCAATTTGAGGATGAAAAGCGGTACTAAAGCATAATTCGATCCCCAACGCTTCTTGTAAGCTTCCTCATGATTGGGAGCTTAAATGTGGGTCTCGGTCTAACACAATTGATACGGAATTCCGTGTAGTCTGACAATTTGTTTCATGTAGAGATAGCTCAGCAATGTCAAAGTGTTTGAGATTTTATATGGCAAAAAGTGTGCAGTTTTCGTCAAATGATTGACTATGAGCCATAAAACATCGTGTCCCCTAGGTGACCTGGGTAATCCAGTGATGAAGTGCATTATTATATGCTCCTATGTCCATTTTGATATCGACAAAGGTTGAAGCATCCCTCTAGGTCACTGGTGTTCTGCCTTTACTTGCTGACACGTAAGGTATCTGGCTATGAATTGAGCGACATCTTTCTTTATTCTGTTCCACTAGTATTGGTATTTTAAGTCTTGGTACACTTTCCTTCCTCCTAGGTGCACTGCAAACACCGAATGATAGAATTTTTTTAGAATTTTTTTCTCTAAGCGACTCATCTTATGGCACAAACACGCTGCCTTGATATCTCAAACTTCCATCTGAGTGAATTATCCAATCAAGTATATGATCGTCGGATGCTATTCACGCTTTTATAAACGCCACATCGTAATCATACTTCTATGACTCCATTACCTCGTTAAGTAATTTGGTCGTAGCGACTTGAGCACCAAGGTATACCTTCTCATTCTAAGTTTTCATCTGTACTCTGAACCTATTAAGTGTTCCGACCATGTTCTATTTCTTGAGTACCAGGCTAGCAATAATCCCCCGGTTCTTGCGACTTAGGGCATTTGCCACCACATTAGCTTTGCCAAGAAGATAAGATAGAGTAAAATGGTAATCTTTGAGATATTCCATCCACCGTCTTTGTCTCATGTTCAAGTCCTTCTGCGTGAACAAATACTTCAAGCTCTTATTATCCGTGAAAATCTCAAATTATTCACCATAGAGATAATAACGCCCTTGCTTTAATGCAAAAACCATCGCTGCCAACTCTAGATTGTGAGTCAGATAATTCCTTTCATGCGGTTTCAATTGCCTGGAGCCGTAAACCACAACCTTCCCTTTTTGCATTAACACATAGCCTAGCCCATCCTTAGATGCGTCGTAATACACTGTATATCCCATGTCTCGCTCTGGAATGATGAGTATTGGGGCACTAGTCAATCTCCTCTTTAGTCCATGAAAGGATCGTTCACACACTTCATCCCAATCGTATTTTACCCCTTTTTGCATTAAATGAGTCATCGGCTTGGCCTGTTTGGAAAATTCTTGAATAAACCGTCAATAACAATCAGCCAACCCTAAGAAACTACGAACTTCGAATACTGAGGTTGGCTGCTTCCAATCTAATACTACTTCTACCTTGGCCGGGTCCACTACGATCCCATGCTCAAACACTATGTATCCCAAAAATTTGAATTCCTTCAACCAGAACTCGCATTTACTTGCTTTCGCGTACAGCTAGTTGTCTCTTAAAACTTGGAGAACCACTCTCAAGTGTTGCTCGTGTTCTTCTACAGACAATGAATAGACTAGAATGTCATCAATAAAAACCACCACGAACTGGACCAAGTACGGAGTAAAAATCTTATTTATCAAGCTCAAGAACATGACCGATGCATTTTGTAGTGGCCATATCAAGTTCGAAAAGCAGTCTTTGGTATATCAACATCCGTGACCCGCAATTAGTGATAGCTAGATCTAAGATCGATCTTTGAATAACACTTTGAACCTCGAATCGGTTCTTGATCATCACCCGATTGAGTTGTAGATAATCAATGCACAATCTCAGTGCTTCATCATTTTTCTTTGCAAAGAGAATCGGTGCTCCTTACGCTATGGTACTTGGTCGGACAAGTTTTTTTCCAGCAATTCTTGTAGTTGCATCTTCAATTCGCGAAGTTTGGCAGGAGCCATACGGTGGGGTCTCATAGATATTGATGCAGTACCCGCTTGTAATTCGATACTAAAATCTAAAATCTACATCACTATGTGGCGGTAATCTTGGCAATTCCTCGAGAAAACCATCAGCGTATTCACAAACTACACGCGGAAGATATAATTTCGATTGGCCTTCTTCGTCAAGGATCAAACATGCTAACCACCCAACAAGTTGATTATGCCACCGTATCTTATGATTTGTCGTGCTCAGAGACTCCTCTTTATCCCCCTTAAATTGGAAACACCTCCGATGTGTAAGTCATCACCCTCTTTTGGTAGCAATCAATTACCGCTCGATTGGTAGATAACCAATCCATACCCAAGATTATGTCAAAATTCGACATGTCCATGACCCGAAGATCGCAAATCAAGTGTACACCCAACACTTTTAATTCGCACCCTCGACAGATTAATCCTACCTTGACATTTCCTCCTAAGGGTGATGCAATACTTAAAGCAGTTTCTAAAGGTTCATATTCAAGACCTAACAATTTAACATATGATGTTGATATAAAAAATAAAAATAAAAATGTGATGCGCCAGAATCGAATAGAACGTGAACCCAAGAATTATAGAGTACAATATTATCTCCAATTACTAACGGGTCTTCATCCTCTTGCTCTGATCGTAGGGTCTAGCCCTTATTCAAACATTCTTGCATTTTCTTTCTCAATTGATCCAATTGTTCCAGAATATGGTTCCTAATGTGGCTCAAGATTTTGGCTACGAGTATTGGTCGATTCTCAGGGTTTCAATTACTCGATACTTCATTCTTATTGCATTATTGCTCGTGAGCTCGTGCATTATCACTTGTCTCGGTGTAGCTGTTGGCTCGAGCATGGTTCACTATTTTTTTTTCTTTCTGTTCATAGTACGAGGTGAGGCATAAGTTGGAGTTTATGGAGGCAATTTCTCAAGGGTAATCAACTAATCTTAAAGTTATGATTTAAATATCCTACGGTGTTTAAAGCAATAAGATCAAGTAGTAAATAACAAATATAGGGAAGCACACAACATAACTTCACACACACACACACACACATATAGGCAAAATAATAACTACAAGACTTTTAAAACTAGATTAATAAAAGTAATACGAAGTGGAGATGGAAGAATATTAAGTGGTTAAAGTAATTGCATCAATTAATACAAGGATCATCTGAAATACAAATGGACAATATAACGGAATATATGACATTATGGTTTCAGACTTTTATGTGGTCAAGGTTATAGAGGTACAGACCAAGTTAGATATTTAACTTGAAACTGCGTCGACCATCCGCGTTTCAAACTAAATATCTAAGATTCGTCACCGAATAAAGTAATTGTAACTTTTAGAAAAATTATCGTACAAGATGGCATAATCAAGGCTCAAGGTTGTCAATCTAGCAAATCGTAGAATTGAAAAATATAGAGTAAGACCAGATGGTAATGACTTAATCTTGAAGGTGAATGACATCAAACAAAGGTTACGAATATGAGATGAGGGTATAACGATCGATAGAAGATGAGTAGAAATAATAGTACCCCTACTTCTATATTGTATCTAATGCGCAACATGTTGCCCTATTGAAAGTTAAAACCACTTCCCTTCGTAGGTAATCGTCAAATCATTTGAAGTCAAAATGCATGACGATTCAAAATAGGAAACACGTTCTCAGGAGTCAATATTGTTGTGTCTGGAACTTGAAGAAAAGTCCTAGGATAGGTCAAGAAAATTTCATTTTTTGATGTCTTTTAATTCATAGAATAGATAATGCCATCATAATATAACATAGTCGGGGTAAGGTTGTTGTCTCTAACTATAAGCCGAAATGCGCGGGTAAAGGTTGAACCTAGGCTTTGATACTAATTTGTCACGCCCCAAAATTCATAACCATAAAAAAAATGTACAAAATACAACTCAAACATGATAGATAACCAAAATATTTTACTATACACATATAAGCAAAGTCAATAGCATAGTTAATTCATTTATGTTCCACAATAGGATTACAAAACACTGCACACCAAAAGTCAAAAAAAAAAAAAAAAAAAAACTAGTAGTCTAAGTCTTCAAGTGAACCACAGCTCCAACACTTCATCTTGATTGCCTTCGGGATAACCTTCACCATCGTAAAATTCTTCCTCACCTGGCATGACACGCCATGAGCTTGGAATGCCTAGTAAAAACACACACACTTCCATACTTTCTATCAACCAATCAATCATACACAGAACAAATCGGGTAACATAACATACAATACTACACTAAGGTTCTGTGAATTAGTAGTTAGGCTAGACATCTATAATCCTCCAAAAAGATCCTTCTACCCAACTAGAAGAATTGAGCACTGGACTATTCAGAACTCCTCATTTTGCTGCTTTGCAAACCTTACCACCTATGCCCACCTTCAGGTTATTTACCGATCAACGACACTGATGGACCTCAAAAGGGACGACCAAACAAGTGGATTCGCTTACAACCAAATCATGCCTAGGGCTCGCTTACACCCTGCACATACCATACCAAAAGGCTCGCTAACACCCTAAAACCACCGCATAGAGTCTGAATACATCTGTATCATCCTAGGGGTTCGCTTAGACTGCTTGCACAAGACTTAACTCATTTGGTATTAATCTCATCATAATTCATGTCACACATATGTATAAATTATTCCGAAACACTAGTGTGAACGTCACCCATTGCCAACCCCTTATCACTTCCCGTTTATTAGATCTTTTGATAAGTAAGTTAGTCACATTCGGTAATATAAAAAAGTATGAGACAACATAAGAGAGGAAATATAGCCCATGATAATCATACATAAGTATGGTAAAGCAAACAAACAACATTAGGCATGCTTTGAAATACTTAGAGACAAATAACACAATAAGACACAATTTCTAGCACTTTTCAGAACTGCAGAGTTAAAAAGAATGCTTTGGTAAAAATACTTCCAGGTCATATTAGGGGTTGAAATTGCACAGAAACAATAAAAAATATGTCTATTTTCAGTTCCAATTTTCAGAATTTGCACAGCACATCCAAAAATTCATCTACAAGCTCTGTTTGAAAACCTGTCTAGGTTTGTCACCCTTTGGGAAAACTAGCTTTCCTCTCAATCTACTTGAAGATTTTCACCCAAATAAATTATGTTGGAAACAGGACTCATAATTCTAAATTTTGACAGATGAACCAATATGAGATGATTTTTCTGGAATTTTATAAAATTGCAAGAAGTGGACTATTTTTTAGAGACTCGAGACCAGATTTTTAAACAAAATATCCAAGCCCTAAAAACACACAATGGGGGGCTAATAAAATTATCATAACCTTTAAACACACCAAATATCTTATATTAAATTCAGATTTGATAAATAAATAAATTTGATATTTCTTTTAAAATAGAGAAATTGCAGCAGTGCATATTTTGAACAAAATTGCAAGACAATGTCACCAATTCATACCCACACTTGCATACACACCAAAAACCCTATTTACCATTAATATATAACACAAGAGAGCATACTCGACAATAGAATGAGATGGGTGAAATAATTGGAGAAGACAAGAGAGAGACGTAGTTATTACATTAACTCAAAAAAATAATTTTTCTTCCTTCTTCTTCTTCTTCACTTCCTTGTAGTTTACAATCTCCTCCTCTCACCCTCTCCTTGGCTGCTGAAAATATGTGTAGCAAATGGGGAAAATGTTCTCAATTTATAGGCAAGGGATTTACGTTGAAAAGACAATTTTACCCTTAATCAATTATTGTTCCTTAATGGCTAACATTTTGTAAAATTTTATGAAATTAAGGACTAAAATGGAATTAACCTAAGGCTTAGGGTTTCAAGTGTAATTACTAAAAATTAGGGTCTCTACAAAGAATTTCAACAAATAGACAAAAAAATTCGAACAGATAAAAAAAATTTAAACAGATAGATATAAATTTGAACAGATAGTCAATGAAATGTCAACAAATAAAATAAATAAAGAAAAAAAGTCAACAGATAAACTAAGAGATAAATTGGAAATAAAATGTCCTCTAAAATCAAGGAAAAGACTTCTCACCAAACTATTTACAAAGAGTAGACTTCTTACTAATAAAAAATATTCACTAGATATAATATCTTAAACAATTATTAGAGTGGATTTTTCAACAATTAACTCTTTAAAATTAAATTTTAAATCACCGTTTAAAATCATGCATAGCACAAATTTTACTTTAACTGAAAATATGCTGAAAACTGCATAACTACAATAGGGATAAATTTATTGAATTTGCAAAAACATAACTCATTTGTGATAATTAATAAATTTACACAAATGGAAAATATTTAATACCGATATAAAATCTTTTACAATTTAATTTACAATAATATGATATAATATATATCAATTTTTAATTTATCATATACTTAATTGTATAGGATCTATCTCTCTTATTTTATTAATATAAATAAATTTTAAATTATCAACCTCTAAATCCTAAACCTTAGTAATAATATAATTAAAAATATTATGAAAAATGGATACCCAAGATAAGGATAGAGGGTTATTGTTGGTGCCGTTCATAGCCGTGTCCGTTGTGCACATGATGGAGTTAATTCACGATTTTATTTAATGATATGAATTGTTCATTTTTTAGATATGTATGAAACAAAATTTTTTATAAAAAAAATTAAGTTGATCGAATGTCAATAATCTTATGATCAAATCACATTTGTATGCAGTTTTATTCTCAAAATCACACCCATAAATTTTTATTTTTATTTTTTTACAGATACAAGTTTGATCTAGTCATGAGGTTATTGATATCCAAGTAATTTAAATTTTTGAAAATATATTGTACTCAATATATTTTGAAGAATGAACTATTCATGTTATCGAAATAAGATTCAAAGCGAGCCCCATCACTGGCACAACATTTACTCTAAGGAAAAATGTTTGAGGGCTCGAAATCTCGTTGGCTCGAATCGGCTCAAAACCCAAAACGACGTCGTTTTGGGTTTCATTTTTTTTTCTTTTTCTGCTTTTATTTTCGTTCCCTTTCCTTTTTGAAACAGGGAAGAAAGAGAGCAGGTAGAGCTGAGAGAGTAGAAGAAAAGATGAGAGAAGGGGGAAGGAAGAGAAGAAAGAGACGAAGAAGAAGATGAATATATATATATATATAGATCTGTATTTGTTTTGATGGCAAGAAAGAGCAAGCACATTAATACAGATCCTCTCACCCCAACTCTCTCTCTCTCTTTCTCTCTCTCTCTCTCACATATATTGTAGACACCCCATTTTTGACCGTCCTCAAGACTTGGACGTCACCGTTTGAACACTCGGTGATCATCCATGTTCGTGTTCGTTTTGAGTTCCCAGAGGTCTCGGCTACGCGCCTTGCCTCAGGATCTCTCAACTCGGTTGTCTTGTGCTTGGTTGGACCAAACACTTGTTGGTTTTTGCTTTGGAAGGTAGAGAATGGCTTGTTGGCCATCCTCACGCCTCACCAGCCATGGCTTGAGGCCACCGGCCGTGTCTTCTTGCCACCGACTATTGGTGATGGTCGGTCGGCACTTTGTGTGGTCGGCCGACCATTTATTTGGCCAATGGACCCCTTTTCTGGCCGGTACCACCTTTTTTCCTTTTTCAGGCATTATGCATGCCAGCTGTGCCAGCTGGAGTGCACGAATTTGTCCTCCATACATATGGAAGAATTGCACCCTTTGCACCATTTTGGTCCTAGCTTTGTTAAGAAGCTTGGACCCTTTGCTCAAGCTTCTTGAGGAAGCTTGACCCTTTGTCTTAGCTTCCTCAAGAAGCTTGGACCTTTGGGTTAGCTTCCTTGAGAAGCTTGACCCCTTTGACCCTTTTGTTTAGCTTTCCTTAGAAGCTTCAAGCCTTCATCTTGCTTTATATAAGAGGACCTTCCTCTTCCTTTGAAAAGGTTCAGCAAAACCAGAGATAATACATATATATTTGATATATAAACCACACTCTCTCTATATCCCCCTCTCTCTCTTCATTTGTGTGTGTTTGAGAGTTCAAAAGTGTGTTTTGTTCTTAGTTTTGCACTAGGACACATAGTATTACACCATACTTCGGTTCTTGAGGTGTTAAGAGATTGTTCTTGGAGGTTTTGGGTTGATTTTGATTAGAAAAAGGGGTTGGATTTGCTGTTCTTCAAGTGTTCTTCAAGGGTGAGTATAGTTGCTTTATATTCCCCATTCTTGCACTAGTTTTTAACCTATCTTGCATGCTGATTTAAGCTTTGTGTATAACTGAAAAAAGTCTTGTATTTGCATGCTTAAGATCTTTCATTAAGGTCTCTTTTGTGTTTGGGGTCGACCTCCCCCTCTTAGGCCTTGTTTGGCCCCTTTTGTGCCTTCTTTTGTTGAGCTTTGGAAGCTTTTGTGTATTGGCCTTCTCACCACTGAAATCTAGTGGATTTTCAGTGGTGGTGAAAGGGTCTTGAAGTCTTGCATAGGGGAGGGACACCCCTCTCCCTTGGTCTCTCATTTGTTCATTTTTTTGGCTCACAAGGGTAGCATGCATGCTTAGTTGTTTTTGGCTCCATTTCAGAGGTTTTTGGATGTTATTTGGTCATATTATATCACTGTTTTTGGTCGGATTAATGGTCCATTTCATGCATTATATGCTTGCCTTGTAATCTCATGTTTTGATCTAATATGTATTATGTTATGAGATGACATTCTAGCATGATTTTGGTTTGGTTCCAAGAAGGTTTTAGCATTATTTTGCCATGCTTAAGGTCTGTTGGGTACTGATTTGGCCATGCTTGCCATGATTTGTATAGCCTCCATGTATTTTGGCTTGTGAGCCTTGGGTGCGTGAGTCATAAGCAAGCTTTAGTTAGGCTATTTCAGTGATTTGGAGTCACTTATTACGCCATTTCAGTTCATTTTTTATGCTTACATAATTGCATTTGTTACCCTTTCAATGCCTTGAAGAGATGTGGTCTTATGCTCCATGTTTGGGGCTTTTGTGCATGCCTATGTGTTTGAGGCTTTGGGCTGCCATATCAGAGGTTTTTGGGGCTCATTTTTGCATGATAAAACTCTGTTTTGCATTGAAAAATCCATGCCATGTTTGCTTGGGGTAGGTGTTGAGTAATGCTTTCTCTGTGGCCTCGAATGTCTTCTATCTCGCACCCATTCCCTAGCATGTTTTGGCATCATCCTTCGCATGCTTTTCAGAGTTTAACATGAGTGCTTAATGTCCATTTTTGTCACCTTTGAGTGTTCTTGAGAGTTGCCTTTCATGCCTTAGTCTTAGGCCCTTCGGTTGGCATGTTTATTTTGCATGATTGGCACCATTATTTTAGTATTCTTGGCCACTGTTTTGGGATGGGCTAAGGCCTTCCCATCTCAGTTTAAGTCCATCTTTGTATATAATCGCACGTTTGATCTGTTGCGTTGCTTTGGTATCACACTTGCATTGTATCATGTTTGCACATTTGCATATTGTTTAGCTAGTTGGATTTCATATCCTAGCTTGCATGATAGATTGCATGGCATTGCATCTTGCATGTTTGGCACATTGTATTTGGCATGTTCATTACCTTAGTCCCATATGGCATACTTGAGCTACTTCACATGTTTGAGCCATGTTGCATACATGCATTACACTTTGCTTGGTTTGGGGTGTCAAACCAAGCAAGAGGGGTGAGGTGTGTTCGTACTCTAAGTGACGAAACACGTCTCAACCCTCGGTCGCCGATGCCCTTGATGTCAACATGATAGGGCATGAGGCATTTATTTGTTTTGTCGCATGCATTTACATTGATTTGCAAGCTTGGTGCCTTTGGTCATCATACATCGAAATGCGTGATTGGTGGCCCGAGGACCAAGGGCCACACTCCCTTGAGTCCATAGCATGATTGGGAGAGTGACCATGCACACATTGCTTTGAAATTTCCATGCCATGCACTGCCTGTCCTCTGCTGCTGTCAAAACAGGGTTCTGCAGGAAGGAATGGCCGGCCGGCCACTTATAGTGGCGACCGGCTACCAAAGTACAGCCGGTGGTTCAATTTTTGGCCGATGGCCACATTCTCATAGCCGGTAATGCTCTATCATGGCCGGTGGCATCCCACAACACTCAGGGAGTTATTCAGAAGGGTCCTAGAAACTTTCATAATATTCAGAGGAGTAGGGCAGTGTAAACAGAGGCAACAGTGGCATGGTATCGGGTTTCCGAGCAAGGCGAGTCAAGCATGCATCATCTATGCATTCCGAGGCAGAGCTGCGGCGGTCTCTTTAGTTTCATATTTAGGCTTCTTTTTTTTTTGTAATTAATTTGTTAATTAATTAGAAGTTTTGTAATAATTAATTAGCTAGGATAGTTAATTCATTATTCGGCTTGTATTATTATTTCGGACCCTCCGAGCGAGGGCAATTGTGTAATAAGTGTGCGTGCGTGTGTGCGTGTCTTCCAACCCCATTTCTTTCTCCCTTTTACGTACCTGCTTTCAATGGTTAGTATTAAGACATATTTAAATTAGCATACCTTATGCTATGCATGCGTGCATCATTCATCAGTATTGCATGCACCGGGCTCGACGCATCATGCTAACTGCATAGTATTTCAAATCTAACTTAAATATATGCTATCTATCGCATTTCACATGCCATCTATAGATTAGCTGAGCCTATTCTAGTGACATTTTGTATGCGATGCATTAGCCACTTTAACATGAACTAAGATCATGCATGATTACTAACTAGTTTCTTGTTTTGGCTTGGAGTACACTGTGAGTGTTTTTATGCTTTAGCATCTCGCATGAGTGTGAATGTTAAACATGACAGTATGCTTACCATATGGCTATATGCTTATGTGATATAAACTGCCTGAATGCCTGTGGATGAAGGTTGGATTGTTTGAGTTGGAACAACTCATTGAAATCCGTATTTTAGCCTACTTGCGAGTAGCAAATTTCAAATTGTTTTTCAACCAAACGGATATGCGATGCTTTGTTCCAAATTAGGCGATCTAGTCTATACTACGCATCACATAGTAAGATTAGGCTAATAACCAGAATAAGAACGCATAACGTTTTCAAAACTAGATATCATGGTTAGTAGAGGCCAATCTTCGGATCGGGCGAGTGGGGGTGCTCATAGCTGACCTTCCCCAATTGTACCCAAGTTCCCGAGCCGAGGCAACTTTGGTGATGACGAACACGTGGCCTTGGGTAACGAGTCACGGTTTCCTAAATTCCCCCAAAATAAAATATTTAGGTGGCGACTCTGTATCTGGCAAAGCAGTTCATGTTTGGCACTTCTTTCAAAAAATCTGTTTTAAAAAATGATTTGCCAGATCTGAACTCTTTGGTTCAAATTTAGAACCGTGACAATTTGAGTCCTGAACTATAGTGAGCCCACAAACGAACGAAACGGGGGATTCCCTCCCGGGGCGTTCGGGGGACGTCAACATATATATATATATATATAGATGTGTGGGGGGGTTTTTTTTTTTTTTTTTTTTTTTTTTTTTTTTTTTTTTTTTTTTTTTTTTTTTTTGATTTGTGTATAGAATATTTTCCAACTCCCTCTTCTTCTTCTTCTTCTTCTTCTTCTTCTTCTTCTTCTTCTTCATTTTCATCCTCTCAGAACAGAGAAAGAAAAAAGAAAAAAAAAATCCAAAACGTGTGCTCTGTTTTTGTTTCATTAGTTTGATAGAACACGTGAGCTTGCTACATAAATCGATAAAAACAAAAATAGAGGATCAAACCTTTGCTACATAAATCAATTTTTGGGAGGGAAACCAGTTTCGAGCCATTCGAGCTCTTACATATTCGGGCCCTGTACTAGAGCTGTTACTCCAAATTCGAAGATAGTCACCACCATTATCAGTTAGTCAGTGACAATAAGTTACAAATACGGTAAATTGTAAATATATTTTTTAAAATTTATTTAAAATACGAATTATTTTTTATAGTTTGAAAAATTATAAATACTTTCTTGTTAGAATTTTTTTTAACAGAATTAATTAAAAGAATAAAATTTGTAACTATTTTTTTATATAATAATAAAATTTCATAAATTATTAATTAAAATAAATGGTTGAAATTATTAAAAATAGTTAATTAACTTAATGATTTATTAATAAATATGACAATTTCTTATGAAATTAGAAATCTCAAATAAAGGAATTTAATTTTCAAAACCATTTGAGACATGTAGGCTTGGTTTGGGAACAAATTACTTGAATAATTTTTTAACTTTTTATAAAAAAAGATAAACAAAAAGAAAAATAAATAATATGATAACTTATTTTTGATTTTTTAATTAAAATTTCAAGTCGTCAAAGGAGACTTTAATCTCATGTATTTGTAATAAATATAGGCTTATTAACCGGTTGTTAATAAGGGCAACAAACTTCCTATTTCAAGTAGTTGACTGTCATAGTTAAGAGCATTTCCAATCGTTTACCAAATTTTTCGCCAAATTTGAGTTAAAAAAGACCCATTTTCTCATTTTGATACAGACTGCTCCAATGGTGGGCATTAAAACAGGGGTCGACCGGTTGGTCGACCGGCCGGTCGACCGGTAAGGCATATTTTTTTTTTTTACCTCTTTGAACCTTTTGACCTGTTTTGACCAAAATTTTTGTAAGGGAACCGGTGGACCGATTGGTCAACCGGCTGGTCGACCAGTTGGTCTCCCCAACAGTCACGCACAGTGAAATGGTAAAAACTGCTGCCTGTTCTCACTTTGATGATTTTTTTGGTGAATTTTCAATTTGATACCGATTTGGTGCAACCGTTGGAGCACCAAACAGTGACTTTTTCACTAAAATTCAAATTTGATGTCAAGTTTGATGAACCGTTGGAGATGGTCTAACGTGGTAACACCAATACCATTTTAGTTAATTTTTTACCTATTAGACCATTTTTAATAGTGTATCAAACTTATCGTTAAATTTAATTTTGATTAAAAAAAAATATTTTTTTAGTTTCAACGGTTTCATCAAATTAGTATTAAATCAATGATTTCACTTTTTTCTTTCATCAAACTAAGGATCAACTTTTCTTTCATCAAATTACTGTTTATTACTGTTGTCAGATGTCCCCCGAATAACCATCTCAAGGCAAAAAAAAAAAATTACATTGGCCAGTCGACTGGCTGGACATCCACCCGGTCGTCCTTCCGGTCGAATGGTGGTCTAATGAAGCTCCAAAATCCTCCGTTAGAGCACTTGATATCAAAGGAAGCTTTTACTCAAATTTAGTGAAAAAATTGATACACCATTGAAGATGCTTTTACATAGACAAATGCATGTAGTTCTTGAAAGACTGTAAATTGTCCCATGGAGAAACTTTGTTGAATTACCACAACTTAGAGTTGTAATTTTTTCATGAGTGTAAATAATGTCTCTGAACAGAGTAGTGAAGTTTGTTCAAGGAAATAATGGATTCATGAGTATTCTCACAAGGCCAAAATTGTTTTTGTAAGCTTGAGCTCTACCATCTTATATAAAACCAATTGATGAAAGGAAGAGTTTCACTTAGGTCTTTTATGATGTTCGACATCACATTTCAATTCAATAGACAAATGATTCAAATTATCCAACTACGCCATTTAATCAATGAATTCCCCAATTCCATGAATTTAACCATCTTTTCCCAATTCCATGAATTAATTATACAAATTAATTTAATAATACAACTAGGGTTTTTCCCAAAATTTACCAAAGTATCCCCAACATATCAAAATACCAAAGCTTAGAACAAAACTATAAAATGGAGTAGGAAATCCCTACCTCGAAGAAAACAACCCAAATGGTGAAGACAGAGATGAGTGCCCAAATACCAATGTGCTCCAAATCGCCAAATGTTCAGATTAAATGAAAGCCCTCGACTCCCTCTATATTTTTAATAAAGCAACTAGGGTAGAAACACCCTCTAAATAGATCAAATCTAAGAAAGAAGGTGAGTAGGGAGAGAGAGAAGTCGGACCTAGGGTTTGGAATCAAAAGAAGATGAAAAAGACTGATCAAAACCCGCTGCTGTGTATATAAACTGGACAGGCTCGCTCGAGCGAAGACTTGGTCGCTCGAGCGACCAGACACAGAGAAGCTACGCTCGAGCCAAGGAAGCCTTGCTCGAGCCAACAACCCAAAAGCTCGCTCGAGCGAAAGGAAACTCGATCGAGCGAAGAACTCAAACCCTCAGGTCTGTAACCAGACACACGCTCGAGCGAAGGAACTATCGCTCGAGCGAAGAACGAACTAACTCGCTCGAGCGAAGAAAAGCTCGCTTGAGCCAAGAATGCACAGCTACAGGTCCAAATCAGACGCAACCTCTCGCTCGAGCTACCAAACCCCGGCTCGAGCGAAGAACCAAAAATAACAGCTCGCTCGAGCGACAAACTCCTCGCTCGAGCGAAGATCCAAAATTCTGGACAGCAACACTTGGTTTCTAAACCCAACCAACCTGACACAAACCTGCCCAACACATCCTATAAGTCCAAATGAGAAAATAAGGGACAACAACAACAATTATACAATGACAGAATCTACGGAACCTAAGTCCGGATACAATAATCAAATGGGAGAAGACCGGGGTCGCTATAAAGACCGAGCCTAATGGCACCTGTCTGGACCTTTGTTTTGTCAGCCAACCTAAGTGCCTCATGTGAAGGTTCCAAAACTGTCAAGTGATCATGGTTCTGTGATTAAGGCTTAAGCCTTTGTTTTCTTTTGTTAAAGATGTTAACTATTAAGACAAGTTTTTGTATACTGGGTATAATCCCTTTTTGGCTTATCTGTAGAGTGTGATGACTTAATAATGATGTTATGATACATGTATGTAAATATTTAAAGTTTTCTGTCTCATATAAGTCAACATAGCTCATTGGACAATAAATATTTATGTATTTGCTTCTACCAACCCCCTTATTTTGTCAATCTGTTAAAAGGCCTTCGGTAATATTGGGATTACTGGCCGGTCATGATGCTAAACCTATAGGGGGCAGGTTTGGGTCATGATAGAGTAGTATTAGAGCATGAGTTATACTGCACACATGCTCCCATATGAGCTATAGGATATCCTAGAAAAGAAATAGAGACATTGCATTGACATGTGTGAGTGTGTGTGGAATATTACGAACATATCTAAAATGAAAATGAAAACTATAAGCATGAACAAAGAAGTTATGTATAAGAATGAGTAATTTGATTTCGATATTGAATTTGAAACTGATATGAACATGCAAGTTATGTGATCTGTAAGAACTATTTGCCTATGTTTACTATTGTCTCTGCTTACATATAGACGAATGGAAGGAATAAGAAACGTAGATGAATATGAATCTTCTGATGCTAGAATTAATCGACTAAAAAGAATGGTTGAAGCCTTAACCGAATCTATGAGACAACAGCAACAAAGACAACCACCCCTACCTCCTCTGCCGTCCTCGGTACAACTTGAACCAATGAATAATGATATGATAACTTTGATACAAAAATATAATTAGATGAAGCCATCGGAATTTCTGGGGGGTATTGAACCAATTAAAGCCGAGGCTTGGGTTTTAGAAACTAAGAAATATTTGAAATATTTTCGTCTACTGAGGTACAAAAAGTTTTGTTGGTAACATTCACACTTAAAGAAGAATTTAGGAGATGGTGGATGTTTGTACGAAATGATAGTAAAAGTATGACATGCGACAGATTCAAAGAACTTTTCTATGAACAATATTTTTCCCAATGCATCCGAGATAGGAAAGTATTCGAGTTTGAACAACTTACGCAAGGTGACACGAGTGTGGCTAAATATGAGGCAAAATTTACTGAACTAGCCCGATACGCACCCCATATGCTAGACACTGATTATAAAAAGACAAGGAAATTTGAGGTGTCACGCCCCAAAATTCGAGACCGTAAAAAAAATGTACAAAATACAACTCAAATAGGATAAATAACCAAAATATTTTAATATACACATATAAGCAGAGTTAATAGCATATTCCGCTATAGGTATACAAAACACTGTCAAACCAAAAGTCAAAAGAAAAAAAAAAAAAACTAGTTTACGTCTTCAAATGAACCACAGCTCCAACACTTCATCTTGTTTGCCTTCGAAATAACCTTTACCATTGTAAACTGCTTCACCACCTGGTATGACAATCCATGAGCTTAGAATGCTCAGTAAAAACGCACACACCCTCCTACCTTTTATCAACCAATCAACCATACACAGAAGAAATCGGGTAACATAGAATACAGTATTACAATAAGGTTCTCTGAAGTAGTAATTAGAGTAGACATCTAGAATCCCCCAAAGAGATCTTTCTACCCAATCATAAGGTTTGAACACCGGACTATTCAGAACTCCCCCTTTTGCTACTTTGCCAACCTTACAACCTATGCCTACCTCCCGGTTATTTACCGATAAGCGACATTGATGGACCTCAAAAGGGACGACCAAACAAGTGGGCTCGCCTACACCCAAATTGTGCCTAGGGCTCGCTTACACCCTACACATACCATACCAAAGGGCTTGCTTACACCCTGAAACCACCGCATAGAGTCCGAATACATCCATCTCAACCTAGGGGTTCACTTAGACCGCTTGCGCAAGACTTAACTCATTTGGTATTAATCCCATCATAATTCATGTCATTCATATGTATAAATTATTTCGAAACACTAATGTGAATGTCACCCATTTCCAACCCCTTATCATTTCCCATTTATTGGATCTTTTGATAAATAAGTTAGTCACATTTGGTCATATAAAAGAGCATGAGACAACATAAGAGAGGAAATATAGCCCATGATAATCATACATAAGTATGGTAAAGCAAACAAACAACATTAAGCATGTTTTGAAGTACTTAGAAACAAATAACATAATACTTTCAGAACTGCAGAGTTAAAAAGAATGCTTTGGGAAAAATACTTCCAGGTCATATTAGGGGTTGAAATTGCACAGAAACAATAAACAACATGTCTATTTTCAGTTCCAATTTTCAAAATTTGCACAGCATAGCCAGAAATTCATCTACTAGCTCGGTTCGAAAACCTGTCCAGATTTGTCACCCTTTGGGAAAACTAGCTTTCCTCTCAACCTACTCGACAGAAAAAACATGAAAGAGAGAAATTTGGTAAAGGAAGCAGGCTGTAGCTGGATAGAGACAGAAAATAGGGTGTACAACTTCCATGTAGGGGATACTTCTCATCCGCAAGCACGAGAAATATATGAAGAACTAGATCAGCTGTCTCTCAAGATAAAGGAGTTGGGTTATGTCCCTAATACAAACTTTGTTCTTCATGATGTGGAGGAGAAACAAAAGGAACAATATTTGTTCCAACACAGCGAGAAAATTGCTGTGGCATTTGGTCTTATAAGTACATCCAAATCGAAACCCATCAGAGTATTTAAGAATCTTCGCGTCTGTGGAGATTGCCACACTGCTATGAAGTACATATCAATAGCAACAGGGAGAGAAATAGTGTTGAGGGATTCTAACAGGTTTCATCATTTCAAAGGAGGGGCTTGCTCGTGCAATGATTACTGGTGATGATCAATTTATTTCTTTGAAACAAATGAAAATGACAGAATTTCATGGACTAGGGGATGTGTGCTGTATTGAGCAAAGCTGTTAAGCAGTCCCTTCTGTTGCATTACCTGCTGGTGCAAGCAGTGCTAAGCCGAGCTACAAGAACTCTGATAATTTTAGTCAAAGGCAAGGCCAGATCAATATAGCATACCAAATTGCTATCTATGTTCACCATAAGGCCAGATATACAAATTGCTTCTTAGGCCTCGTTTGAGAACATGCTGTTTTAGTAACTTTTTGGCTTTTTAGTTAAAATATGATGTAAAAAAAACTAGTATATTTGGGATGACTTTTTGACTTTTTATGAAAAGAAGTGCAAAAAGTAAAGAGAAAATAAAATCTTTGACTTTTTGGTATAGGTTGTTGACTTTTTGGATTTTTTAGTAACTTTTTAACTTTTTGGCTAAAAAAGCCACTTGCCAAACGAGGCCTTATATTACAATTTCAAGATCAGCCACAATGGTGGAATGGGGTTGAACTTGCCTTCCGCAGAACCCAAGAAGAAGAAGAAAATTTGTCACACCCCAAAATTCATGACTGTAAAAAAAAAAAATGTAAAATGCAACTCAAACAGAATAGATGACCAAAACATTTTAATATACACATATAAGAAGAGTTAATAGCATAGTTAATTCATTTGTGTTCCGCAATAGGATTACAAAATATTGTCACGCCAAAAGTCATAGAAAAAACAACTAGTAGTCTAAGTCTTCAAGTGAACCACGGCTCCAACACTTCACCTTAATTGCCTTTGGGATAACCTTCACCATCTTAAACTGCTTCCTCACCTGGCATGACACGTCATGAGCTTGAAATGCCCAATAAAAATACACACACTCCCATATCTTCTATCAACCAATCAATCATACACAGAACAAATCGGGTAACATAACATACAATACTACAATAAGGTTCTGTGAATTAGTAGTTAGGCTAGATATCTAGAATCCCCCAAAGATATGCTTCTACCCAACCATAAGGATTGGACATCGGACTATTCAGAACTCCCCTTTTGCTGCTTTACAGACCTTACCACCTATGCCCACCTCTCGATTATTTACCGGCCAGTGACACTAATGGACTTCAAAAGTGACAGCCAAACAAGTGAGCTCGCTTACACCCAAATCGTGCCTAGGGTTGCTTAGACCCTGCACATATCATACCAAATCGTGCCTAGGGCTCGTTTACATCCTACACATACCAAAGGCCTCGCTTACACCCTGAAATCACCGCATAGAGTCTGAATACATCTGTGTCATCCTAGGGGTTCGTTTAGACCGCTTGTGCAAGACTTAACTTATTTGGTATTAATCTCATCATAATTTATGTTATTCATATGTATAAATTATTCCGAAACACTAGTGTGAACGTCACCCATTGCCAACCCCTTATCATTTCCCGTTTATTAGATCTTTTGATAAGTAAGTTCATCACATTCGGTAATATAAAAGAGCATGAGACAACATAAGAGAGGAAATATAGCCCATGATAATCATACATAAACATGGTAAAGCAAACAAACAACATTGGGCATGCTTTGAAATACTTAGAGACAAATAACACAATAAGACACAATTTCTAGCACTTTTCAGAACTGCAGAGTTAAAAAGAATGCTTTGGGAAAAATACTTCCAGGTCATATTAGGGGTTGAAATTGCACAGAAACAATAAACAACATGTCTATTTTCAGTTCCAATTTTCAAAATTTGCACAGCATAGCCAGAAATTCATCTACTAGCTCGGTTCGAAAACCTGTCCAGATTTGTCACCCTTTGGGAAAACTAGCTTTCCTCTCAACCTACTCGAAGATTTTCACCTAAATAAATTATGTTGGAAAGAGGACTCAAAATTCTAAATTTTGACAGAAGAACCAACATGAGATGATTTTTCTGAAATTTTATAAAATTGCAAGAAGTGGACTGTTTTTCAGAGTCTTAGGACCAGATTTTTAAACAAAATATCCAAGCCCTAAAAATACACAATGAGGGGCTAATAAAATTATTATAAGCTCTAAACACACCAACTATTCTATATTAAATTCAGATTTGATAAATAAATAAATTTGATATTTCTTTTAACATAGAGAAGTTGCAGCAGTACATATTTTGAACAAAATTGCAAGACAATGTCACCAATTCATACCCACACTTGCATATACACCAAAAACCCTACTTACCATTAATATATAACACAAGAGAGCATACTCGACAATAGAATGAGATGGGTAAAAGAATTGGAGAAGACAAGAGAGAGGCGTGGTTCTTACATTAACTCAAGAATACAACTTTTCTTCTTTCTTCTTCTTCACTTTCTTGTAGTTCACAATCTCCTCCTCTCACTCTCTCATTGGCTGCTGAAAATATGTGTTGGGAATGGGAAAATGTTCTCAATTTATAAGCAAGGGATATAGGTTGAAAAGACAATTTTATCCTTAATCAATTATTGTTCCTTAATGGCTAATATTTTTGTAAAATTTTATGAAATTAAGGACTAAAATGCAATTAACCTAAGGCTTAGGGCTTCAAGTGTAATTACAAAAAATTAGGGTCTCTACGACCTATCCCCTTAAATAAATTTTGTCCTCGAAATTAAATCGTACCTCATGTCTCAAATAGCTATGCATAATTTGCTTGCATCACGTCGTCACGTTCCCACGTGAACTTCTCGATGCCGTGATGATGTCAGTATATCTTAAGAAGTTGAGTTGTCTTTCCTCATAAGTTTTTTTCTTGTCTGTCCACAATTGTTATTGGTCCTTTCTCAAAAGTAGCATCTTCGTCAAGTCAGATTTCTTCGCAGTTGATGATATGAGAAAGGTGCATTACGTACTTTTGCAATATAGACACATGGAAAATATCGTGTACTCCAGCCAATGGTGAGGGTAAAGCCAATTTGTACACTACCTCTTCAACTTTCTGAAGTATCACGAAGGATCTGATATATCAAGGTGATAATTTCTCTTTCTTTCAAAAACGAATGCCCCCTTGGCGGGGCTGAACTCCCAAGAAAACATGATCATTGATAGTGAAAGTTAGAGATCTCTTCCTTTTATCAACATAACTCTTCTAACAATCTTAAGTTGCCACCAATCTTTGTCGAATAAGTTTCATTTTTTCTGTAGTTTCTTACACGATCTTTAGGCCTATTAACCTTGCTTCTCCAACTTCAATCTAACAAACTGGTGATCTGCAGGGTCGACCGTACAGCGCTTCGAATGGAGCCATGCCAATGCTGGCCTGGAAATTGTTGTTATACGAGAACTTCACCAACGGTAGGTGTCGCTCCCAGCTCCCTTTGAAATCCATCACACAAGCTTTCAACATGTCCTCCAAAGTCTAAATGGTGTGTTCCGTCTGTCCGTCAGTTTGAGGATGAAAAATGGTACTAAAGCATAATTCGATCCCCAATGCTTCTTGTAAGCTTCCTCATGATTGGGAGCTTAAATGTGGGTCCCGGTCTAACACAATTGATACGAAATTTCGTGTAGTCTGACAATTTGTTTCATGTAGAGATAGCTCAGCAATGTCAAAGTGTTTGACATTTTATATGGCAACAAGTGTGCAGTTTTCGTCAAATGATTGACTATGAGCCATAAAACATCGTGTCCCCTAGGTGACCTGGGTAATCCGGTGATGAAGTCCATTATTATATGCTCCCATGTCCATTCTGATATCGACAAAGGCTGAAGCATCTCTCTAGCTCACTGGTGTTCTGCCTTTACTTGCTGACACGTAAGGCATCTGGCTATGAATTGAGCCACATCTTTCTTTATTCTGTTCCACTAGTATTGGTATTTTAAGTCTCGGTACACTTTCCTTTCTCCTAGGTGCACTGCAAACACCGAATGATATAAATTTTTTAGAATTTTTTTTCTCTAAACGACTCATCTTATGGCACAAACACACTGCCTTGATATCTCAAACTTCCATTTGAGTGAATTATCCAATCAAGTATAGGATCGTCGGATGCTATTCACGCTTTTATAAACGCCACATCGTAATCATACTTCTATGACTCCATTACCTCGTTCAGTAATTTGGTCGTAGCGGCTTGAGCACTAAGGTATACCTTCTCGTCCTAAGCTTTCATATGTACTCCGAACTTATTAAGTTTTCCGACCATGTTCTATTTCTTGAGTACCAGGCTAGCAATAATCCCCCGGTTCTTGCGACTTAGGGCATTTGCCACCACATTAGCTTTGCCAAGATGATAAGATAGAGTAAAATGGTAATCTTTGAGATATTCCATCCACCGTCTTTGTCTCATGTTCAAGTCCTTCTGCGTGAACAAATACTTCAAGCGCTTATGGTCCATGAAAATCTCAAATTGTTCACCACACAAATAATGATGCCATTGCTTTAACGCAAAAACCATTGCTGCCAACTCTAGATCGTGTGTCGGATAATTCCTTTCATGCAGTTTCAGTTATGTGGAGTCGTAAGCCACCACCTTTCCATTTTGCATTAGCACACAGTCTAGCTCATCCTTAGATGCATCGCAATACATTGTATATCCTTCGTCTCGCTCCGAAATGATGAGTATTGGGCAGTAGTCAATCTCCTCTTGAGTTCTTGAAAGGATCGTTCACATGCTTCATCCCAATCATATTTTACCCCTTTTGCGTTAGACGAGTCATCGGCTAGGCTAGTTTGGAAAAGTCTTGAATAAATCGTCGATAATAGCCGGCCAACCCTAAGAAACTGCGATCTTCAAATATTGAGATTGGCTGCTTCCAATCTAATACTGCTTCTACCTTGGCCGGGTCTACTGCAATCTCATGCTCAGACACAACGTGTCCCAAAAATTTGACTTCCTTCAACCAGAACTCACATTTACTTGCTTTCGCGTACAGCTGGTTGTCTCTTAAAACTTGGAGAACCACTCTCAAGTGTTACTCATGTTCTTCTGCAGCCGATGAATAGACTAGAATGTCATCAATAAAAACCACCACGAACTAGTCCAAGTACGAAGTAAAAATCTTATTCATCAAGCTCATGAACATGACCGATGCATTTTGTAGTGGCCATATCAAGTTCGAAAAGCAGTCTTTGGTATATCAACATCCGTGACCCGCAATTAGTGATAGCTAGATCTAAGATCGATCTTTGAATAACACTTTGAACCTCGAATCGGTTCTTGATCATCACCCGATTGAGTTGTAGATAATCAATGCACAATCTCAGTGCTTCATCATTTTTCTTTGCAAAGAGAATCGGTGCTCCTTACGCTATGGTACTTGGTCGGACAAGTTTTTTTCCAGCAATTCTTGTAGTTGCATCTTCAATTCGCGAAGTTTGGCAGGAGCCATACGGTGGGGTCTCATAGATATTGATGCAGTACCCGCTTGTAATTCGATACTAAAATCTAAAATCTACATCACTATGTGGCGGTAATCTTGGCAATTCCTCGAGAAAACCATCAGCGTATTCACAAACTACACGCGGAAGATATGTATCTTACAATTTGTCGTGCTCAGAGACTCCTCTCTATCCCTCTTAAATTGGAAACACCTCTGATGTGTAAGTCATCACCCTCTTTTGGTAGCAATCAATTACCGCTCGATTGGTAGATAACCAATCCATACCACAAACCTGCCCAACACATCCTATAAGTCCAAATGAGAAAATAAGGGACAACAACAACAATTATACAATGACAGAATCTACGGAACCTAAGTCCGGATACAATAATCAAATGGGAGAAGACCGGGGTCGCTATAAAGACCGAGCCTAATGGCACCTGTCTGGACCTTTGTTTTGTCAGCCAACCTAAGTGCCTCATGTGAAGGTTCCAAAACTGTCAAGTGATCATGGTTCTGTGATTAAGGCTTAAGCCTTTGTTTTCTTTTGTTAAAGATGTTAACTATTAAGACAAGTTTTTGTATACTGGGTATAATCCCTTTTTGGCTTATCTGTAGAGTGTGATGACTTAATAATGATGTTATGATACATGTATGTAAATATTTAAAGTTTTCTGTCTCATATAAGTCAACATAGCTCATTGGACAATAAATATTTATGTATTTGCTTCTACCAACCCCCTTATTTTGTCAATCTGTTAAAAGGCCTTCGGTAATATTGGGATTACTGGCCGGTCATGATGCTAAACCTATAGGGGGCAGGTTTGGGTCGTGATAGAGTAGTATTAGAGCATGAGTTATACTGCACACATGCTCCCATATGAGCTATAGGATATCCTAGAAAAGAAATAGAGACATTGCATTGACATGTGTGAGTGTGTGTGGAATATTACGAACATATCTAAAATGAAAATGAAAACTATAAGCATGAACAAAGAAGTTATGTATAAGAATGAGTAATTTGATTTCGATATTGAATTTGAAACTGATATGAACATGCAAGTTATGTGATCTGTAAGAACTATTTGCCTATGTTTACTATTGTCTCTGCTTACATATAGACGAATGGAAGGAATAAGAAACGTAGATGAATATGAATCTTCTGATGCTAGAATTAATCGACTAAAAAGAATGGTTGAAGCCTTAACCGAATCTATGAGACAACAGCAACAAAGACAACCACCCCTACCTCCTCTGCCGTCCTCGGTACAACTTGAACCAATGAATAATGATATGATAACTTTGATACAAAAATATAATTAGATGAAGCCATCGGAATTTCTGGGGGGTATTGAACCAATTAAAGCCGAGGCTTGGGTTTTAGAAACTAAGAAATATTTGAAATATTTTCGTCTACTGAGGTACAAAAAGTTTTGTTGGTAACATTCACACTTAAAGAAGAATTTAGGAGATGGTGGATGTTTGTACGAAATGATAGTAAAAGTATGACATGCGACAGATTCAAAGAACTTTTCTATGAACAATATTTTTCCCAATGCATCCGAGATAGGAAAGTATTCGAGTTTGAACAACTTACGCAAGGTGACACGAGTGTGGCTAAATATGAGGCAAAATTTACTGAACTAGCCCGATACGCACCCCATATGCTAGACACTGATTATAAAAAGACAAGGAAATTTGAGGTGTCACGCCCCAAAATTCGAGACCGTAAAAAAAATGTACAAAATACAACTCAAACATGATAGATAACCAAAATATTTTACTATACACATATAAGCAGAGTCAATAGCATAGTTAATTCATTTTTGTTCCACAATAGGATTACAAAACACTGTCACACCAAAAGTCAAAGAAAAAAAAACTACTAGTCTAAGTCTTCAAGTGAACTACAGCTCCAACACTTCATCTTGATTGCCTTCAGGATAACCTTCACCATCGTAAAATTCTTCCTCACCTGGCATGATACGCCATGAGCTTGGAATGCCTAGGAAAAACACACACACTTCCATACTTTCTATCAACCAATTAATCATACACGGAACAAATCGGGTAACATAACATACAATGCTACAATAAGGTTCTGTGAATTAGTAGTTAGACTAGACATCTAGAATTCTCCAAAAAAGATCCTTCTACCCAACTAGAAGAATTGACCACCGGACTATTCAGAACTCCCCATTTTGCTGCTTTGCAAACCTTACCACCTATGCCCACCTCCAGGTTATTTACCGATCAGCGACACTGATGGACCTCAAAAGGGACGACCAAACAAGTAGATTCGCTTACATCCAAATCATGCCTAGGGCTCGCTTACACCCTAAAACCACCGCATAGAGTCTGAATACATCTGTATCATCTTAGGGGTTCGCTTAGACTGCTTGCACAAGACTTAACTCATTTGGTATTAATCTCATCATAATTCATGTCACACATGTATAAATTATTCCGAAACACTAGTATGAACGTCACCTATTGCCAACCCCTTATCACTTCCCGTTTATTAGATCTTTTGATAAGTAAGTTAGTCACATTCGGTAATATAAAAAAGTATGAGACAACATAAGAGAGGAAATATAGCCCATGATAATCATACATAAGTATGGTAAAGCAAACAAACAACATTAGGTATGCTTTGAAATACTTAGAGACAAATAACACAGTAAGACATAATTTCTAGCACTTTTCAGAACTGCAGAGTTAAAAAGAATGCTTTGTTAAAAATACTTCCAGGTCATATTAGGGGTTGAAATTGCACAGAAACAATAAACAATATGTCTATTTTCAGTTTCAATTTTCAGAATTCGCACAGCACATCCAAAAATTCATCTACAAGCTCTGTTTGAAAACCTGTCTAAGTTTGTCACCCTTTGGGAAAACTAGCTTTCCTCTCAATCTACTTGAAGATTTTCACCCAAATAAATTATGTTGGAAACAGGACTCAGAATTCTAAATTTTGACAGACGAACCAACATGAGATGATTTTTCTGGAATTTTATAAAATTGCAAGAAGTGGACTGTTTTTTAGAGACTCGAGACCAGATTTTTAAACAAAATATCCAAGCCCTAAAAATACACAATGATGGGCTAATAAAATTATCATAACCTCTAAACACACCAAATATCTTATATTAAATTCAGATTTGATAAATAAATAAATTTGATATTTCTTTTAAAATAGAGAAATTGCAATAGTGCATTTTTTGAACAAAATTGCAAGATAATGTCACCAATTCATACCCACACTTGCATACACACCAAAAATCCTATTTACCATTAATATATAACACAAGAGAGCATACTCGACAATAGAATAAGATGGGTGAAATAATTGGAGAAGACAGGAGAGAGGCGTAGTTATTACATTAACTCAAAAAAATAATTTTTCTTTCTTCTTCTTCTTCTTCTTCTTCTTCTTCTTCTTCACTTCCTTGTAGTTTACAATCTCCTCTTCTCACCATCTCCTTGGCTGCTGAAAATATGTGTAGCAAATGGGGAAAATGTTCTCAATTTATAGGCAAGGGATTTAGGTTGAAAAGACAATTTTTCCCTTAATCAATTATTGTTCCTTAATGGCTAACATTTTGTAAAATTTTATGAAATTAAGGACTAAAATGCAATTAACCTAAGGCTTAGGGTTTCAAGTTTAATTACTAAAAATTAGGGTCTCTATAAAAAATTTCAACAAATAGACAAAGAATTCGAACAGATAAAAAAAATTTAAACAGATAGATATAAATTTGAACAGATAGTTAACGAAATGTCAACAAATAAAATAAATAAATAAATAAAAAAAGTCAACAGATAAACTAAGAGATAAATTAGAAATAAAATGTCCTCTAAAATCAAGGAAAAGATTTCTTACCAAACTATTTACAAAGAGTAGACTTCTCACCAATAAAAAATATTCACTGAGCCTAATGTTTTAAACAATTACAAAGTAGATTTTTTAACAATTAACCCTTTTAAAATTAAATTTTAAGTCATTGTTTAAAATTGTGCATAGCACGAATTTTACTCTAATTAAAAATATGGTGAAAACTGCATTAATAGAATTTGTAAAACATAGCTTATTTGTGATAATTAATAAATTTACACAAAAGGAAAATATTTAATACCTATATAAAATCTTTCACAATTTGATCTACAATAATATGATATAATATATGTCAATTTTTAATTTGACATATACTCAATTATGTAAAGCCTACCTCTCTTATTAAATTAATATAAATAAATTTAGAAATCTAAATTATAAACCTCTAAACCCTGCTAATAATATAATTAAAAATATGATGAAAAGTGGATACCCAAGATAAGGATAGAGGGTTATTGTTGGCGCCGTTCATAGCCGTGTCCGTTGTGCACACGATGGAGTTAATTCACGATTTTATTTTAATGATATGAATTGTTCATCTTTTAGATATGTATGAAATAAATTTTTTTATAAAAAAATTAAGTTGATCGAATGTCAATAATCTTATGATCAAATCACATTTGTATGCAATTTTATCCTCAAAATCACACCCATAAATTTTTATTTTTATTTTTTTACAGATGCAAGTTTGATCTAGTCATGAGGTTATCGATATCCAATTAATTTAAATTTTTAAAAATATATTGTACTCAATATATTTTGAAGAATGAACTATTCATGTTATCGAAATAAGATTCAAAGCGAGCCCCATCACTGGCACAACATTTACTCCGAAGAAAAATGTTTGAGGGCTCGAAATCTCGTTGGCTTGAATCGGCTCGAAACCCAAGACGACGTCGTTTTGGGTTTCATTTTTTTTTTTCTTTTTCTCCTTTTATTTTCGTTCCCTTTCCTTTTTGAAACATGGAAGAAAGAGAGCAGGTAGAGCTGAGAGAGAAGGAGAAAAGATGAGAGCAGGGGGAGGAAGAGAAGAAGGAGACGAAGAAGAAGATGAAGAAGATGAATATATATATATATATATAGATCTGTATTTGTTTTGATGGCAAGAAAGAGCAAGCACATTAATACAACAAGCAGAGTCCTTGAAGGAAATGCAAGAAGCCCTAGGACCCAGAATCTTGTTAATGTCATTGCGATTATAGAGCTCGTAATCGAACCCATCAGGGACCTTGATGGTCTTCGAAGGATCACCGTCCTGCACAATGATCAGATGGTAGGGTTGAAAGAAAGGCCTCCACATTTCCAGGAAATCCAGGTTCCGAATTGTGGGTATGACTATGTCAAGCTCATTAGTCAGAAGTGGAGTTGGAGCGGCCATTGTAGACGCAAGAGAAGAGCAGAGAGGGGGTTGTTTTTTTTTTTTTTTTGTTTGTTTTTTTTTTTTTTTTTTTTTTTTTTTTTTTGATTTGTGTATAGAATATTTTCCAACTCCCTCTTCTTCTTCTTTTCTTCTTTTTCTTCATTTTCACCCTCTCAGAACAGAGAAAGAAAAAAGAAAAAAGAAAAAAAATCCAAAACGAGTGCTCTGTTTTTGTTTCATTAGTTTGATAGAACACGTGAGCTTGCTACATAAATCGATAAAAACAAAAACAGAGGATCAAACCTTTGCTACATAAATCAATTTTTGAGAGGGAAACTAGTTTTGAGCCATTCGAGCTCTTACATATTCGGGCCCTGTACTAGAGCTGTTACTCCAAATTCGAAGATAGTCACCACCACTATCAATTAGTCAGTGACAATAAGTTATAATAAGTTACAGATACGGTAAATTGTAAATATATTTTTTAAGATTTTTTTAAAATACGAATTATTTTTTATAGTTTGAAAAATTATAAATACTTTCTTGTTAGAATTTTTTTTAACAGAATTAATTAAAAGAATAAAATTTGTAACTATTTTTTTATATAATTATAAAATTTCATAAATTATTAATTAAAATAAAATGTTGAAATTAATAAAAATTGTTAATTAACTTAATGATTTATTAATAAATATGACCATTTCTTATGAAATTAGAAATCTCAAATAAAGGAATTTAATTTTCAAAACCATTTGAGACATGTAGGCTTGGTTTGAGAACAAATTATTTGAATAATTTTTTTACTTTTTATAAAAAGATATACAAAAAAAAAATATGATAACTTATAATAATTTTTTGATTTTTTAATTAAAATTTCAATCATGTATTTGTAATAAATATAGGCTTATTAACCGGCTGTTAATAAGGGCAGCAAACTTCCTATTTCAAGTGGTTGACTGTCATAGCTAACGTGGTAACACCAATACCATTTTAGTTAATTTTTTACCTATTAGACCATTTTTAATAGTGTATCACACTTATTATTAAATTTAAATTTGATAAAAAAATATATATTTTTTAATTTCAACGGTTTCATCAAATTGGTATCAAATCAATGATTTCACTTTTTTCTTTCATCAAACTGAGAATCAACTTTTCTTTCATCAAATTACTATTTATTACTGTTGTCAGATGTCCCCCGAATGACCACCTCAAGGCAAAAAAAAAATTACATTGGCCAGTCGACTGGCCTGACATCCGCCTGGTCGTCCTTCTGGTCGACTGGTGGTCTAATGAAGCTCCAAAATTCTCCATTGAAACACTTGATATCAAATTAAGTTTTTACTCAAATTTAGTGAAAAAATTGATGCACCATTAAAGATGTTCTTACAAAAAATGATATGCACAAAATAAAAAAAGTGATGTAATAATTTATAACAGATTATTTTTTACTTTTTAATTATATTAGCTAATGTCAAACAAACTAGAAGGGTGGGAGCCCATACTTACCCACACAGATTTTTCTGAGTAAATAATTGTATGATAAATATTAAATTTATCTAATATAAAATTTATATATAAAATAAATTTAAATTACAATATAATAATTTAAAATAATTTTTTCACAATTAAATCTGAATTGGTATTGTTATGATTCTAGATAACTTCTATTCTTAGTTGAGCCATTATAACATTTAGGTGCAATTTGGAAAGATTACTCTGTTTATTTATGTTTTTAAATTAGTTTTTTTACACCAGAATTTGAATATGATATTTGTTTACTGTTTTAGAATCACGTTTCGAAAGCTCTGCGGAGAGCTCTGTCTCAGCCGCTTTCTCAGCCGCGCTTTTCAGAATTTTTTTTTGAAAATTTTGCCTGACAGGACGTCCAGCCGGTTGATCGAAATAGTGATTTTTTTTCTTTGCAATTGATATGTTAATTTTTATATAATCGAAAAAAACATTTTTTGAAATTTTTAAAAAAATTTATGTGCTTTAAAATAATTTTGAGTTGTATGTTTAGTTATGAATTGTAAATTTTTGTATCAAATATCAAATGTCACATCAACAATTTCCCACTCAAATCAAAACTATTTTCAAAACGCTTTACCAAACAAATTTTCTACACTCATATCATAATTCCAAACCCCACAAACTCAAAATACAACTCATACTCTCAAATCATAATTACAAAACACAACCAAATGCAGGCTAACTTTTTAGCTTTTTGAATTTTTTGGTTATATCACCTCTTTATTTTTTTTCTTTTTTTTTTAAGATTAAAAAAAATAATTGTGTACCATCTTTCCAAACACCACTTAGGCCTCGTTTGGCAACAGGCCGGTTAGTTAAAAAGTTTCTAAAAAAATCAAAAAGTCAACAATTCATACCAAAAAGTCAAAAATTTTTTTCTCAATTTTTTATACATCATTTTGTAAAAAGTTAAAAAATTATTCTAAATTTTTTTAATTCGTATTTTAATCAAATAGTCAAAAAGTTAGTAAATTAACTTGTTCAGAAACGAAGCCTTAATGTGACTCACAGCTTAGCCGTGGATTTCAAGAACAAAAATGTTAGAGGCACCAAAAATTCTACCAAAAATTTTACCAAATGTCTCACAAGACCCACATGAGACCCACATTGTGGTAAAACTTTTGATAAAATATTTGGGATCTCTAACATTACTCTTTCAAGAAACAAAAAAAGTCAAAGCATTCGTCGGTTGTGAGGCGATGCCGAGTCAGTAGGTCCCACCCAATTAAGGTTCGTTACATTGGATATGAAGTATTGCACGTAATGCTGACTCATCTGAAGGGTTTTTTTTAATTATTATAAAGTAAATTTCTTACTCTCTCCATTGGGCGCGTGTGTGGAACATTATATGTTTGAGAATTATTAGGAAATTGAAATTTTAAAAAAATGGATAAAATATACATAAATTCACAAATTTAAGATCCAAAAATAGACTTAACACCATAGGTATTGTTTGATATTATTATCAGTTTCTTATAATATACATATATATAAATAAAAACTTATCTAGTTTATAAAATTCTTGATAAATTACAATGGTGGTTGACATTAGAAGATGGACAGAGTGATGGTCAAAGATGATCACTAAAGTTGGCAGTCAGAAGTTACAATTATCAAAATTTATTTTGGAGCTCGTCAATAATCGGTTATAGCTCACCATTGATTGTCGACAATTGCAATAGAACTAGTAGTTGGCATATTCCATAATGTAAGTATTTTTAATAAAAAAAATTTATATTATGAAATTAACATATAATTTATATAATAATTATATATAAATAAATAAATTAGTTGATTTCAATTTTTAAATCTTCCTTATGACCCACAACACGCGCTCATATGAGAGTAGAACTAATATATAGTAATCACGTTTTCTGAGCTCCTTTGGCTATATCTATTGAGATAAAATAATGTATATCCTACAAACTAAGATTTTTCAGTTAAGGACTCCAAATATTCCTAATATCCAGGAAGGACTTATTTTATGGTACTATAAATACCCTCTCATTTCTCCCGAACAGTTCATTCCATACACACCATTCAAAACAGCTCTTTTGCTTCTGTTTTCTTTGCTTTGTGCTTTCAATTCTTTTCAACTTTGTTGGCAACATGACTATCCTCATTGAGCAGCCTGATATGGGTATGCTTTTATTGTTTTTGTTTTTATAAAAACATGTTTCTGTATACATTTTGGATACATACTTTGATGGTCGTCATGATCAGTATAGAAAATCAATTTCATAAAATGTTTTTTTTTTTTTTCTAATTTTACTGACAGGTTCACAAGGGGAGGATAAGAGGGTTCTTTTTGATAACAATGACTTGGTTTTGCATGAAGGATTTCCACTTCCAAAATCTGTGCAAGATAATGGGTTTGATGCCCCAGAGATCAATTCATTTGGCCACTCATTTAGGTCAATTTTATTTTGTTTTTTTTTCCTTTTTTTTCCCCTTTTTTTTTTATTTATAATTGGTATGAGCAAAAATGGAAGTTGCATCATGTAGTAATTAGGCCAATAAATCAATCAAGTTTGAGCCGAATTGACAAGATGAATTCAAACATGAAAAAACTTGACAGGGACTATGATGCAAAGAGTGAAAGACAACAAACTGTTGAGGAATTCTATCGAGTGAACCGCATTAACCAAACATATGATTTTGTAAGTTCACTATAGCTCGATATTGTTTTCAATTTTTTTTCATTATTGTTTTTGTTTTTAAATGGGTTTTTGAAAACAATGACAAATTCATAGACATACATCTTTTTCATTTTGGTGTGAAAACATTCTTCAAAACTTCAAAAAAAAAAAAAAGTTTAGAAACGTTTCTTAAGAACAAATATTTTCAAAAATAGTTTGTCACACAAATTTTTTGCATCAATTTCCATCTTTTCAGTTTTCAATAACAGAAAATGAAAACAAATGCAGGTGAAGAGGATGAGGGAGGATTATGGAAAGCTGGATAAAGTGGAGATGAGCATCTGGGAATGCTGTGAACTTCTCAATGATGTCGTGGATGATAGCGATCCGGACTTGGATGAGCCTCAAATCGAGCACTTATTGCAGACAGCCGAGGCAATTAGGAAGGACTATCCTGACGAAGATTGGTTGCACTTGACTGGACTTATTCATGGTATACACAGTACTCAATACTATTCTTTCCATCTTCCAAAAATATTTTTTGTGTAAGAAAATATTTTCTGTCGAAACAAATGGAAGCATTAAAAACTTGGCCAAGACCCCTGTAGTGAATTATAACATAATATAGATTGTCAATGTTTTTCCGATTACATATAAACTCTTTTGAATGGTTTCAGATCTTGGAAAAGTTCTTCTTCATCCTAGCTTTGGGGGCCTTCCTCAATGGGCTGTTGTTGGTGAGTGTTTTGATATGAGTTATGACAACTATATAATATGAGTGACAACTAAATGATATGTGATCAAGTGTTTGGTATCGTTTTTATTTTTTTATTGAAAATTTTTTGTTTCCAAGCTTTTTGGGAAACATATTTTTGGAAGAATCCAATTTTTAGGCAACATTTTTTTTTTAATTTTAAAAAATTATTTTTATTTTCACACAATTGAAAACGACATGAAAGGAGGATGATTTTGAACTTTTCATAATGTTTGTTTATGCGCACACACACACAAAAGGAAGAAAAATAGAACATTTTTTATGAAAACGATGCCAAATATACCAGTTTTTAAGTTTACTAATTAAAATTGACATTACAGGTGACACCTTCCCTCTTGGGTGTGCTTTTGACGAATCGATTGTTCATCACAAGGTGTGCTTCTTCAACCCCAAACTTAACAAGAAGTTATTTAATTAATAATTTGACTCTTAACAAACTTGAATAAATACTATTTATGCAGTACTTCGAGTACAATTCGGATTCAAAAAACTTTACTTACAGTACCAAGAATGGAATTTACTCAGAAGGTTGTGGACTAGATAATGTAATGATATCGTGGGGGCATGACGATTACATGTATTTGGTGTGTGCCTCAGTTTCACCCCTTTAGAAAATATTCAAGTACTTAGTCAAATTTCGATCTTTAATGCTATAAAAGCAGGTTGTTAAACTAATTGGATTTTCATTTTTGCAGGTGGCTAAGGAAAATGGAACGACTTTGCCTCCAGCTGCATTGTTCATCATCCGATACCACTCTTTTTATCGTAAGCATTTATGCCAAAATATTTTTTTCAAATTCCAAAACTTAGTTTTTTAATGAATAACATGAATATCTGGATCATTCATCTTCCAGCATTACATAAGTCAGGAGCGTACAAACATTTGATGAATGAGGATGATGTTGAGAATTTGAAGTGGCTAAAAATTTTCAAGTAACCCCTCTTTTTTGTTTAGCATTTTATTTTTAATTTCATGTGTTATGCCAATATAACTAACAAAATTTACTGTTTCGCATAAATTTTCTTGAATTTATGCAGCAAATATGACCTTTATAGTAAGAGCAAAGTTCGCATTGATGTCGAGAAGGTCAAGCCATACTATCTTTCCCTTATTGAGAAGGTGAGCACTACACTAGTCAGGAAACTAGGTGTATAGAAACCATTTACAGAACAGTTCACTAATAAGGGGCATCTTATGAGTTCCGTGACCAGTTTCTATGCACGTCCATTTTTCGAATTTTTTCTTTTTTTTATCTTGATTTTTCGCATTCTTAATTAGTGAAACTTTATTGCAGTATTTCCCAGCCAAGCTGAGATGGTGAATATTCCAAATTGAAGACATTGATTTGAGAAATTACAGATTTTATTTTATTTTTCTTTTTGTGCTTGATTCATGCACTCGTATAAAACACAACAGAGATTTGTGGGTTCTTTGTAAAATCTCTGATTTGTTCTAGAAGTGTCTATCGATAAAAAATTTAAAATTTAAATGCATTTGGCGGGATGTAATGTCATTCCTTTGGCATTTTTTTCCTTTTAATTTCTACTAGATTATTGATGATGAGCTTTTCTGTAGATATTATACTCTCTATTTATTGCTTTTGCCCAAGACAAAACATACACAGGGAGAATGATGTTTGATTGATGACATGAAAAATCGAGAGACATAACAGAGAAAAAAAAGGTATAATTCAGGACTGTAAAATGAATCAAGCAGTTCAAGCTTGAATCGTGTTCGGCTCATTTAAAATTTATTCGATATTGGTTTGTTACCTAAGAAAGTTAGGTTTTACTATAGTTTAAAGCTTGATTAGTTTTCGATTTGTTAAAAACTCGTTTGAAACTAACTCATTTTGTAAACAAGTCAAATTTGAATATATTTTAAAATTTGTTAAGTTTTTAAGCCAACAACCAAATACTCAATTTGTTTACGATCCTAGTTTTGGTGAATGAGACACTTTCTTAGTAGACATGATGCTCAAAGTCTAAATGGCTCGAGTACTTAATACTATTTTCCCTTCCTCTACTCTCCTCCTACTGATTGTAAAGAAAAATGAGAGAGAGGAAGGTGGGGGAATGATCGTTGAACTTAGCAACATACATTTGAACCAAGATGATTAAATCAAGGTGGGGGAATGACCATTGATATCTCGTTTGGAAACATTCACTTTTAGTTTAAAAGTCAAAAAAAAAAAAAAAAAACTTACAAATTATACAAAAAAAGTTAAAGATTCTATTTTTTTCCTCTATTTTTTGCATGTTTTTTCGTAAAAAGTAAAAAGTTATGCTTTTTTATTGATAAATTTCATTTAGAAATGTTCTAACACGATAAGTCCATCAAGAAAAAGAATAACCTAATTAGTCCCAAGTTTTTATACTTTTATTCCATGAGTTCTTTTTTTCTTAATTTATATTGTTTGTTGGACTATTGAACTCTTAAGTTTAAAATTTAGGATGGTAAAATGAATCAAGCATCTTAAGTTTGAATCGTGTTCGGCTCATTTAAAATTTGTTTGATATTGACTTGTTACGTAAGGAAGTTAGGTTTTAATATATTTTGAAGCTTGATTAGTTTTCAATTTATTAAAAACTCGTTCAAAATTAACTTATTTTGTAAACAAGTCAAATTTAAATGCATTTTGAAGTCAACAACCAAATACTCAATTCGTTTATAGTCCTAGTTGTAGTGAATGAGACACTTTCTTAGTAGACGTGATGGTCAGAGTCTAAATGGCTCGAGTACTTAATACTATTTTCCCTTTCTCTACTCTCCTCTTGCTGATTGTAAAGAAAAATGAGAGAGAGGAAGGTGGGGGAATGATCGTTGAACTTAGCAACATACATTTGAACCAAGACGATTAAATCAAGGTAGGGGAATGACCATTGAGATCTCGTTTGAAAATACTCACTTTTAGTTTAAAAGTTTAAAAGTTATTAAAAAAGTCAAAAAAAAACTTACAAATTATACAAAAAGTTAAAGATTAAATTTTCTCTCTATTTTTTACACGTCCTTTAGTAAAAAGTAAAAAAAAAAAAAATTATTTCAAACATACTAATTTTTTTATCTCATATTTTAGCCAAAAAAATTAAAAAATTACTAAAATAACATGTTACCATACAAGGCCTCAGGATAGTAATTTTATCTGTTAAGAACTTGCTTGGTTTACTTCTATTTTTTCTTTTCCTCGTGAATTTAGTTAATTTATGAGGAAAAAATTCAAGCTAGTTTGACTCAAGCAATTTTTGAAGTTTTGTTTGAATGCAACATCTTTACTAGCTTTTTGCTTAACTTGATAGTTTATTTATACAAAAGAAAAACATTATTTTTAACTCATCACACAAAAGTATAATTTTTATTATAGAAAGTATATATAATTTCGTCATTGATAACTTTAGGGGAGTTGTACACATAATTTCGTTATTCATAACTTTCATCACAAAAAGTATTACTTTTTTTTTCTTAAAAAAAAATGTTTTATTTCAAACTTAGGCCTTGTTTGGCATATATTAAAAAATTCAAAAAGTCACTATCCTATTTAAGTCACACACTACAAGAAAATGCAAAAATGGCGACTAAAAAAATTATTTTCGTCGCTGAAAGTGCCATTTTCGACGACTAAAATGGAATTAGTAGCCAAAAGTGAAGACTTTTGGTGACTAAAACAATTTAGTAGCCAAATGTATAGTTATTGGCGACTAAAAATCAATTTAGTCGCCGATTATGTGGGTTTTACCAACTAAAGGTTTTTTAGTAGCCAAAAGTAACGGTTTTTGACGACTAAAATAATTTAGTAGCCAAAAGTATAGGTTTTGGCGACTAAAAAACAGTTTGGTCGCCGATTATACGTGTTTTGGCGACTAAAAATAGTTTGGTCGCTGAAAGTGAAGCTTTTTGGCTACAAAAAAAAATTAGTAGCTAAAAACAAGCAATTGGCGACTAAAATTCAGTTTAGTAGCCAAAATGGGACATTTTTGGCGACTAAAAATAGGTTTAGTCGCCAAAACTGTTTATTGTTAGGCGAAACTTATTTTTTTAGCGACTAAAAAATAATTAGTAGCCCAAAATTACAGAATTGGCGACTAAATAATGGATTTAGTCGCCAAAAGTGGCCTCAATTTTTTTTTAGTAAATAATTTATTTTTTACATAAATTATATTGAATAAAAATAATTATATTTATATATATAGTTTTATATTAATACAGGTCAATATACTATATAAATAATATATATTGCATATATATTCATGTGGTGTTGTAGTGGCATAGTGGAGGGATTGTGTTCCTAAAGGTTTAGAACCTGGGACAGGTTGGTGGTTCAAATCTCAGAAAAAGCAAAAAAGTTGGCATTTTTTTTTTTCATGGAAGCACCTTTGGCGACTAAACGGTTTAGTCGGCGATTCAGTGAGTATTGGCGATTAAAGGATTAGTCGCTAAATGTATGATTTTCAAAAGTGTAAATCACTATTGGCGACTAAAACTTTGGTCGCTAAAGACCTGTTTTTTGCCGACTAAAAAAGTTTTAGTCGCCAATACCTCCGGCGACCATATATTCGCGACAAAAGCGGCAACTAAAAATTTTAGTCGGGGAAACTAAAAAGTCGACTTTTGGTGACTAAAAATGGACTTTTGGCGACAAAAAATTTAGTCGCCAAAGGTGATTTTTCTTGTAGTGACATCATTTTATTTAAGTCATATCACCTCTCTACCATATCACTTCAAACCCAACCCATACTCAACTCATATTTCATAAAAATTCAAAAAATGCACTTATTTAAAACATTCCAAACCGCCCCTTAGTTGTAATATAGCGAACTGGCAGAGAGATGGGTGTACCAATAAGTTCTCTTAACTTTTTGGTGCATCAAAAAGTCTTGTTCACTTTTAATTGCTATCATAAAATTCTATTCTTATGTTTTTTAATTTAAAGAACAAAATACGTTTATATTCCACTATCATTGTTGTTGCCACATCAACCACCGCCAGACTATCACTAAAATGTTCTGAACGTTACCGAAACTCACTGGAATATCTAGAACGTTGCCGGATGTTGAGAACATCACTGGAGACTCACTGAAATATCTAGAAAATTGCAAAAAAAAGGAAAAGAAAGGAAGAAATAAGAGCGGAAATAATCAGCTTTTTGGTTCCAGTTTTCAGAAAACAGTTTTCAGAAAATTTTACTTTTTCATTTTTCGTATTTTAATGTTTTCAATGATTTTTTTTAATATTTTAAGCAATTTTTTTTTTAATTTTTAGACATACCTAACATAAATATACCTAAAAAGTAAAAAAAAAAATTGTGAAAAAAACCTTTTAAAAATTCACTAGAATGTTGCTAGATGTCAATAACATCGCCGGAGACCAAAATGTCCAAAACATTGCTGGTAAAAAATAAATAATAAAAAAAATAAAAAAATAAAAAGAAGAAGAAGAAGAAAAGAAGAAAGGGAGAAATTAGAGTGAAAATATAGCGAAATTTAACCACATCCTCTCTAACACCACAAAACATGGGGGGGAAAAACTCTTTATCATGCAGAACACATAATTTTCAATGCACAAAATTGCAAAAAATTAGAATTTGAATTTATTGCTCATCAACCTGCATAAATTTTTAGTTTTAAAATTAAAAAAATTAGCAATTTGCTCGTTTGTGATTTATCAAAACACAATTTCACGTTGCGGCAATGGTAGAGATCTCAGATCAGTAGTTTCTAAGAGTTTGCAACTTTTCAATTTGTCAATATTTGCTTCTTTTTTTTTTTTGTATTTAATAAAGGGGAAAAAAAGTCTAGTGCCATAGAGAAAATAAGAAATGTGTTCTTAAAATTCAAAATTTTCTAGTTTTCAATGCCTATATCTAAAACTGAAGAAATGCATTACCAAAATGAGACTCTTTTTTTCTCAATTAGTCATAAATAGTTAATATAATCTTTAAAAAGATTTAGTTCAAAAAAATATTTTTTAAAAAAAAAGATTAAAGTAATAGAGAAAAGTATAAACATGTCTTCAAAATTGCAAAATTTTCTTGTTTTCACGGTCTATAACCAAAATTGAAAAAATATTTGTTCAGAATTTGAAAATTTTCCCTATTAAAATAGGAAAGGAAAAGTGTGTAAGAGAGAAAAAATAGAAAAAGTAAGATATCGAATGAGGGAGATAAACATAGAAAGAGGATTGTACTCCAGTGCTTTAGACCTATCTAGCTAAATCTAATGTAGATCTAGTCAGATATGGTCTAAATCTAACAGACAACGATGATGAGGGAGTTCCAGTCGGCAATGGCAAGCGGAGAAAGACAAGGGGAGTGCAAGAGGACATTGAGAGGGGTTCACCGATTAGGAAGAAGGTGAGGGTGAAGCCAACAAAGCAGAGGAGCGATTGTGGCAAACTATCAGTGGTTGTTATACCCCAATTGATGGTGATCGGTAATCGTCGATAAGTTGCATATCAAAAAAATAAAGAGAAGAATAAAGGAGTCTTTTTATATACAAAACGACTTTTTGAATGGTGCGCATGTCCCTCGTTAATGGACCCATGAGTAATTAACCTTTATGATATTTGCTAACACACATCTTTAAAAGTTTGACTTGATATTTAAGCCCATACAATTGGGTTGAGCTAAACTTTTAAATTGTTTATTAAACAAACCATACTTTATTGACTTGAACCTGGTTTGACTCAATTATTAATAATTATATATATATATTATAAATATACATATATAATTTATTTAGTTTTATGGTTATTTGAAAAAAAGAAAATATACTTAGGGGTGCTCGGGGATCAAGTTAGGTCTAGTGGCCTCCCATCCGTCATCTATCCAAATTTAGGCAGATTGGAAAATCAATCTGCATCCATCCGCTTAGTTAACAGATGCGGATTGAGCGAGCCGTGCAAGTTGGCGAGTGGATAAGGATCGGTTTGGCAATTTGAGCTTTATTTTTTTGGGGCATTTTTTCAAACTATTTTATAGTAGCTCTTTATAATTTGGATCTTATTTAGGTCAAAAGTTTTTTATTCTTTATTTTTTTTAATAAAAATAAAAATCTGACTTTCATATTTCATAAATAGCTATAATTATTAGTTAATAAAAAGCTAATTTTTTAGCATACAAAGCATAAATTTTTTATAATGCTAACCAAACAAAACAAAACAAAAAAAACCAAAAACAAATTGTCATGTTTTAAAATAAACAAAAAGACACAATTGTCAATACATTGCCATTTATTTTCTTGAGTAAAAGTTTATCATCACATCTCTATCAAACAATGAGTGCTCGCGGATCGGGTTGGGTTGGGTGGTCTTCCATCCGCCATCTGTCCAGAACTTAGACGAATTGAAAAAAATGCATCCGCATCTATTCACTTGGACCATTAAAATCGCCTATTTTGTGGTAGATCAATTCGGGCCATTCAGGTTTGAACGGGTCAAATATATGCTCGCTCAATCCTAAATATACTTAAAAAGGAAAATATTTTGAATTTAAAACAAAAATAAAATGTTTGTCTAAACTTAACTATAAAGTTTTTGTTTTTAAATTTTATGAAGTTTATTTATTTTTAATAATAGGTTTGTTAGATAAGTTTGAGATTTTTTTTAGGATTGAGATTAAGATAACACTTTTAAGCCTAATGTGATGTCAGGTTGGCATAGTGTCACGGGCCAACTCCTTTAGAGGCGCAGCGGAACAATTTTTCGCCCGTGTAGTGCTCAAACTCCACCAAGTTGACAAATCGAGTGTTGATAATCTCACCCGTTTGAACATTTGGACCCAATGCTTTGTCAAAAAGAACAACTTCACAAGGAAGCTTTGTCTTCACCTAGATGCCACAAGTGGACCGACGCCTCAAATGCACCAAGCACGGCGTAAGTCACTTCATAGCGCCAAGCTTATCTCAAGCAAGGTGCTCGTCCCACTTAGGTTCATGTCATCAACGTGCCTAGCCATACAACAATATGCTAGCAAAGGCCCTCGACTTAGCCAACATAGCATATTGGGTCTTTGATAGCATCTCGAAGTGTCACAAGGTCAAACATGCCTCAATCGATACATATCGAATAACCACATGGTCATGCAAAGCCCACAAGACACCGAGGGTCAATAGTTCGCCCATAGCATAGTCCTCATGCCAACACGTGTGTTAGATTCCACTTAAGGCCATTGCACAATTTAGCATTGCGCAAACATGTTGCTCAAGTAAGGCAACGTTTTAATTTGTAGCTCACTTGTAGCATAATGTCATCTCTCAATGGATTTAGTCAATGTATAGCTTGATACCTTCATTCGATAGCCCATATATGCAACGTTGCCTTCTAAGCTTAGCATAAGCCACGAGATCCCCGCATGCAAGGCTAAATCCAAACCATGCACTTGAGTTGGCACATGAGGCCTTTGGTGGTGCCTCGATAGCCTATTCAGTATAGAACGACCCCCAAAATGCCATAACGCGTAGCATAATGGAAAGCACATCCCAAACCTCGTGCTTGGGAGATATGCACAGTGCTTACATTTTTGCACCATCCACGGGGCTCCCAAACCCCCATGAAGACTCTAGACACCTCTCTGGATGCCTAAAGCCCGCCCTTAAGTTGCTCCTAGGTTGTTCACTTCAAGCCCAATTTAGGCGGAAAGACAAGTAAGAAGCACACCATACCCCCTTATATTTGCTTCTTAAGCCTTTTGTCAACTAGCAAGATGAAACATGCCTTATGCTCAAGGAGTCATAATGAATTTTCATAAATGTCACAAATTGAGAAAAATCACCAAACTTGGTTGGGAAAACACTCACCCTAAGACTTCAGTCCAGTAAAAATTTCAATCCAAAACTCCTTCATTTTTTGATGCTCAAACAGTGTGCCAAAAATCCGCAATGTTGGTTATTGCTGCTGGGCCACGGTCTGGGCTACGGACAACATGGTATGGTAGGCGGCCTGGGCTATGGCCTGAGTTTATGGCCTATTTGCGATTAGGTTTATGGCGTAGGCTGCGACTTTGAGGCCAAGGCTACGGCCTAGTCTACAGCCTGGGCAGGCGGCTGGGCTGCGACCAAAGTTGCGGCTAGGGCTACAACCTTACTGTTTGGGCGTATTGCTGGCACGTTAGCGGCATGTCCGCCATAGGCTGCTAGGGCCAACCTTGGGGCCACATTGAGGCACCGAACCACCGACATGGAATCTCGATGCCCATCACCTAAACATTTCAAGGGCCACTCTTGAGCACTCAAATAGTTATACCACCGCATGCGAAACATCACGGAGTTGACCTTGCAAGGCAACCCGTGACACATAGGCAAATAGATGTATGTTTTTCTAGCTTAAGGCAGTTTAGGTGGCGTTTGATAAAATTTAAAATCAAAACTTGAAAATTAAATATTAAAATTTTTAAATTAAAAAATTATTTGATAAAAATTGAAGTGTTAAACTAAAACAAATTATTTCATATATACAATATCAAATTTAAAATTAATTATTTTCAAATTGTATATTTTAATTTTTATATTATGATGGTGAGATAGTGATGGTGGTAGAGGTGGTAGAGGTGGAGGTTGCGAAGGTGGTGGCAATGGTGGTTATGACACCAATGACAATGGTAATGGACGTGGAAGGATAGTGGTTTAGCAGTGGTGGAAGTATAATATAGTGCAAGTAGAAAAGAGGGTGGCGATGATGGTGGTGGTTGTGGTGGTAGAAGAATGGTGATGGTTATAGCTAGGGGTGGTCGTGGATCGGTTTTGTGCGGTTTGCGGTTCGGTTTTGACCCGCCTACATCTATACGGTTTGGGAAAAAGTCAACCCGCAACCGCCTGCAGTGCGGTTTGCGGTTTGTGCGGATAGGGTTTGTAGATGTACAGGCGGTTGCGGGCGGTTTGCGGTTTACACTTTTTTCTTTAAAAATAAATTTTTAAGTTTTTTTCCCATCGAATTTAGGCATTGGATTCATTTTATATATATGTGATTATTTGACAACAATTTTCTGATGAGTTTACAAATAAAAATTGAATATCACTAGCATTTTTACCATGAAAAAAATGTATATCAATGCATTAAAGGTTGTACCCAATTAGAATTGCCAGTTCAGAAATCAATAATCAAACTAGAAGCTCATCGACCACCAGAAGGAAAATTTTATTAGGAAAAAGTGGATGAGTCATCAATGAAAATCATATAAGAAACCAAATTTAGGACTTGATAATTCTACGACATTAAGAAAGTTGAGAAATACTTAAAAATAAGGATCCTAGTGTCATAGAGAACATAATGGTGCTCATGTTAAAGTTACAAAGTTGGTATATAAAAAATAATAATAATAATAATAATTAAAGTGCGGACGATTTTTGCGGGTTGCGGATTTAACCCGCGACCCGCCCGTAACTCGCAAATTTGTCATATTTCAAACCGCATCCGCCCGTGTTATATTTGTGAAACCGCCCATTTATATGCGAGTTGGCGGATCGGGCGGTATGAGCGGTTCGGATAAACCGTTGTCCACCCCTAGTTATAGCAACTAGGGGTATAAGAAAAATTGGCATAATCGAACCGACTGTTCAATACCGACTAAAATTTTGATTTTCAATTTTTTTTTCATAACTTATAGTTTGTTTCCTTTTTGAAAAATTTTACACCGATATAACCTGAACCGACTAGAATATTATATTTAAATACTTTCATATTTTAATTCTTTGAACATTAGGATATAAGTAACTAATAATATATGTTTTGAAATAAAAAATAAAAAATAAAAATTGAGGAGGAAGGTATTTGTAAAACAACTTTTACCATTTTTCTTCATTTATTTTCAGTGTGAGATTTTACAAATTTTTATAAAACACTTTAAATTCTCACAAGAATCCTTTCCCTATACAAAACTAACGAAACCTATAAAATCAAACCGTATCATGCAATATGTTTTGATTTCTCAACTAACAAAATTGAAAAGTTCAATTTGATAACCGTTAATCCCCACTGAACTGAACCATTTATACACCTAATAGCAACAACAACCATGGTGTAGAGAAGGATAGTTGTTAAGGTAGTGGTGGAAAGGTAAGGGTAGTGGCAGTGGCAATTGTGATGGTGATAGTGAAACAATGTTGATACTTATGGTAACAATAACAATGATGATAAGGTGATGGCAGTAGTAATGATGATAGTGGTGGTAGTGGTGTCAATGATAGTGGTGATAGTGGTGATGGTGATGAGGTTATAACGGTATATGTTAAAATTTATGCATAAGTAAATTTTCAATCTTTTAAAATATTCTTAATTTTTAATTTATAGTTTAAGAGTTACTTAAAATTTTAAGTAGCGTTAATTATGATTATCAAACGGTGAAATTAATTTTCACTTAATACATTCAATTTTTTAAGTGTTACATTAGGTTATCAAACACTACCTTAGTCTAACTTTCTTTGATTGATGCCCACCAATCTGTTTGGTACAATTTCTTATAAGTTGAAAATTAAAAATCATAAAAATAAAGAAATCTAAACCTATCGAAAAAGTTCATGGGTCCCTCAAGTTTTTCAAAATAATATTTAAATTGTGGGTTAATTACAAACAAACAAGCAAAAAACCCAAGGGTTTCGTGTGTTTTTCAATTTGAACCCCCAAATTTCAATTTTGACAAATTAAACCCCGGAGTTTCATCTTTGTTTCAATGTGAACCCTTTATCCATCTCCGTCTCACTTCATTTTCTTCTTTCTTTCAGATTCAAACTGTAATGCCCCGAAATAATTATAATAATCCATCCACAATATCCAGTATATAACAATAACAATAATAGAGGTATCTTCCATTAAATCTAATATGATATATAAAAGAGAAACATATGCATCATACATTCATAAAGTCTAGCCCTGAATCTATAGCATATGTTACAGGTTAAAAGAAAAAGAAAGGAAAATAAATAGACAAGAATGCCCTGAGGGCATACATATTTCCAAGATGAGCCTTAGTTACAACAAAAGTAGACTTTAAGTCCAATACAATTAAAGTTCTTGGCTATACAAAACAAACACGATGAAAGAAGCTCTTGCTCTAGATCCTCCCAAGCTAGTGCCTTGGTGGAGGCATATCATCAGCACCTGAAATGTTTTTCCCACATAGGGTGAGCCAAAGCCCAGTAAAAAAAATCTAACACTATATATAAATTTTAATAAAGATATAAGGATGAAATGCATATGCAATGCTCATGAAAAAATGATTTACATTTCTGTCTCCAAATCATGCCATGCTCAGTTTATACCACGATTCTCAATTTGTATTCTTTACTATAGAAAACACGAGGGATTCTCAACTGATACAACCTTTCATGGATATTTCGTCTGCGGGAAACCGTCAAACGGCAACCCATGTAAACGTAGCCTTTACAAGCGCTAGTATTACCATTTTACAGATATTTTGTCCACGGAACCAGCACCCATGTATACGCGTGTTTTTCGAGCCTTTCACCTTGGACACACAGGCCAACTTAATTTGGCGATACACACCTCTTTCCAACATTCACCTCTTTTTATCAAAATCATATACATTTGCAATGTATTAAATGAGTAATAATGTTCAATGCATATGGATGAGAAATTAGTTTCAATTTACCTAATCCTCATGCATTTTCTATAACAATCATAGCTATCTTTCACCGATAGCTCAAAACAGATATTTCTAAATAGATATAAAATCTCCAATACAAATAAACATTTCAAAATTCAAGATGTGAGCGATAATACATATCCAACTCCACAATCCGTATCAATATCCATCCAATTTCACATTTCCAACATTAATTTCATTTATTTATACAAGACATTTAGGGCAAAAACCCTTTTTCCTCCAAAGTCCATTCCAAGTACCAAAATCAACAATTTTCTCATAACTTAACCTCATTTACACTTCCCCAACCATTTTCCATACAACCATTTAAAAATTCCTCTTTTGAATTTTAAACCAAAACCCTAGGTTTGTTCAAAATCCTCCAAATCACAATAGTGTTTATGAAAAATAAATAGCTAAGTTAAAAATCATAAAAAGGTGTATAGAATTCCTACGTCAAAGCTAGAAGACGATTGGGAGAGTGAAAGAACTTCAACAACGCCGAAACTCATCTTTAATCGGATGAAAATGAAACTCTAGATGAGCTCTACCTTTTTAACAAGAGGAGTAGGGTGGAGAAATGGGTAGATCTTAGTGTATTTGTAAAGAGAGAGTAAGTTCTAGAGAGAGCGTGTCTCACCTTTAGGGTTTTGAAATGTTTAGAGAGAGGAAGAGATGAAAAAAGTGATGTAAAAAGTGACTTTTATGAACTAATATACGCACAGTCCGCTTGAGTACAAGAAGTAACGCTTGAGAGCCAAGACATAATGAAAAAGGACGACACCGCTCGAGCGCAGGAAGTGACACTCAAGCGTAGAATACACACTCTCAGTAGTTTTACAGAAAGAAGACTATCGCTCGAGCGCAAGAAAGGCCGCTCTAGTGCACCACCGCTCGAGTGCAAGAAACACCACTCAAGCGTAGAATACACTCTCCCAGTAGTTTTACAGGCCTGCAAAAGTACTAAGAGTTCATAAAGCCCGTTTGAGCGCAAGAAGTGACGCTCGAGCAGAGGAGTAAAATTTTTGGGCAACAAAAGTTTGAAAATCAAGCTACCAACCTGTTCCAAACGAAACCAATACAACCCATAAGCCAAACTCAATGAGGGAAAAGAGGAATAAGACAAGAACAAAAATGCAGAACCATGAAATCTGAGTCCAAAATATCAAATAGGTCGGGTCTAAAACCATAATCGCTATACAAACCCATATGTTCAAACCCACATATCCCTCGTCGTAACTCCGTTTTACCTCATTTTCTCATTGTTGGATTCACCTCATGGCCTAGTTTTCATTCCACCCCTCATACGTCGTGTTCCACCTCTTTTTGCGTGCTGTTGGAGCTTCGAAAGTTGGCCAAAATGTTTTTCTCTTTAGGTAAAATTTTCAAATTCAAACTCACATGTTCAAGCCCTTGTATCTCCCTCATTATAACTCCATTTCGCCTTATTTTTTAATCGCTGAATTTATCTCATGGCCTAGTTTTCATTACACCCCTCATACACCTTGTTCCACCTCTTTTTGCATACCGTCAAAGCTCCGAAAGTTGGTGAATTTGTTTTTTATCTCTTTAGGAAAAATTTTCATATTCAAACCCATATGTTCAAACCCTTGTATCTCCCTTATCGTAACTCCGTTTCACTTTATTTATACATCATTGGATTCACCTCATAGCCTACTTTTCATTCAACTCATGCGCCTTGTTCTACCTCATTTTGCTTGCCAGTAGAGCTCTGAAAGTTGGCCAATTTTTTTTTCTCTTTGGGCAAAATTTTTAGATTCAAACCCACATGTTCAAGCCATTGTATCTCCCTCAATGTAACTCTATTTCGCCTGATTTTCATGTCATTGGATTCACCTCATGGCATAATTTTCATTCCACTATCATACCTCTTGTTCCACCTCTTTTTGCATGTCATCAGAGCTTCGAAAGTTAAAAATTTTCTCTTTTTTTTTCTTTTCTCTTTTCCTTCCTTCCTCCTCCTCCTCCATGGCTCCTCCTCTTAGCTTGTTGTTGCTACTACTACTTTATTAGCTAGGGCCAACCTTGGGGCCACATTGAGGCACCGAACCATCGACATGGAATCTCGATGCCCATCACCTAAACATTTCAAGGGCCATTCTTGAGCACTCAAATAGTTATACCACCACATACGAAACATCACGGAGTTAACCTTGCAAGGCAACCCATGACACATAGGCAAATAGATGTATGTTTTTCTAGCTTAAGGCAGTTTAGGTGGCGTTTGATAAAATTCAAAATCAAAACTTGAAAATTAAATATTAAAATTTTTAAATTAAAAAATTATTTGATAAAAATTAAAGTGTTAAACTAAAACAAATTATTTCATATATACAATATCAAGTTTAAAATTAATTATTTTCAAATTGTATATTTTAATTTTTATATTATGATGGTGAGATAGTGATGGTGGTAGAGGTGGTAGAGGTGGAGGTTGTGAAGGTGGTGGCGATGGTGGTTATGACACCAATGACAATGGTAATGGACGTGGAAGGATAGTGGTTTAGTAGTGGTGGAAGGATAATATAGTGGAAGTAGAAAAGAGGGTGGCGATGATGGTGGTGGTTGTGGTGGTAGAAGAATGGTGATGGTTATAGCTAGGGGTGGTCGCGGATCGGTTTTGTGTGGTTTGCGGCTTGGTTTTGACCAGCCTGCATCTATGCGGTTTGGGAAAAAGTCAACCCGCAACCGCCTGCAGTGCGGTTTGCGGTTTGTGCGGATAGGGTTTGTAGATGTACAGGCGGTTGCAGGCGATTTACACTTTTTTCTTTAAAAATTAATTTTTAAGTTTTTTTTTCCCATCGAATTTAGGCATTGGATTCATTTTATATATTTGTGATCATTTGACAACAATTTTCTGATGAGTTTACAAATAAAAATTGAATATCACTAGCATTTTTACCATGAAAAAAATGTATATCAATGCATTAAAGGTTGTACTCAATTAGGATTGCTAGTTCAGTAATCAATAATCAAACTAGAAGCTTCATCGACCACCAGAAGGAAAATTTTATTAGGAAAAAGTGGATGAGTCATCAATGAAAATCATATAAGAAACCAAATTTAGGACTTGATAATTCTACGACATTAAGAAAGTTGAGAAATACTTAAAAATAAGGATCCTAGTGTCATAGAGAACATAATGGTGCTCCTGTTAAAGTTACAAAGTTGGTATATAAAAAATAATAATAATAATAATAATTAAAGTGCGGGCGGTTTTGCGGGTTGCGGGTTTAACCGGCGACCCGCCCGTAACCCGCAAATTTATCATATTTCAAACCGCATCCGCCCGCATTATGTTTGTGAAATCGCCGATTTATATGCGAGGTGGCGGGTTGGGCGGTTTGAGCGGTTCGGATAAACCGTTATCCGGTATAAGAAAAATTGGCATAATCGAACCGACTGTTCAACACCGACTGAAATTTTGATTTTCAATTTGTTTTTCATAACTTATAGTTTGTTTCCTTTTTGAAAAATTTTACACCGATATAACCTGAACCGACTAGAATATTATATTTAAATACTTTCATATTTTAATTCTTTGAACATTAGGATATAAGTAACTAATAATATATGTTTTGAAATAAAAAATAAAAAATAAAAATTGAGGAGGAAGGTATTTGTAAAACAACTTTTACCATTTTTCTTCATTTATTTTCAGTGTGAGATTTTGCAAATTTTTATAAAACACTTTAAATTCTCACAAGAATCCTTTCCCTATACAAAACTAACGAAACCTATAAAATCAAACTGTATCATGCAATATGTTTTGATTTCTCAACTAACAAAATTGAAAAGTTCAATTTGATACTAAATTATCCGTTAATCCCCACTGAACCGAACCATTTAATAGCAACAACAACCATGGTGTAGAGAAGGATAGTTGTTAAGGTAGTGGTGGAAAGGTAAGGGTAGTGGCAGTGGCAATTGTGGTGGTGATAGTGAAACAATGTTGATGCTTATGGTAACAATAACAATGATGATAAGGTGATGTTTCACTTAATACATTCAATTTTTTAAGTGTTACATTAGGTTATCAAACACTACCTTAGTCTAACTTTCTTTGATTGATGGCCACCAGTCTGTTTGGTACAATTTCTTATAAGTTGAAAATTAAAAATCATAAAAATAAAGAAATCTAAATCTATCAAAAAAGTTCATGGGTCCCTCAAGTTTTTCAAAATAATATTTAAATTGTGGGTTAATTACAAACAAACAAGCAAAAAACCCAAGGGTTTCGCGTGTTTTTCAATTTGAACCCCAAAATTTCAATTTTGACAAATTAAACCCCGGAGTTTCATCTTTGTTTCAATGTGAACCCTTTATCCATCTCCGTCTCACTTCATTTTCTTCTTTCTTTCAGATTCAAACTGTAATGCCCCGAAATAATTATAATAATCCATCCACAATATCCAGTATATAACAATAACAATAATAGAGGTATCTTCCATTAAATCTAATATGATATATAAAAGAGAAACATATGCATCATACATTCATAAAGTCTAGCCCTGAATCTATAGCATATGTTACAGGTTAAAAGAAAAAGAAAGGAAAATAAATAGATAAGAATGCCCTTAGGGCATACATATTTCCAAGATGAGCCTTAGTTACAACAAAAGTGGACTTTAAGTCCAATACAATTAAAGTTCTTGGCTATACAAAACAAACACGACGAAAGAAACTCTTGCTCTAGATCCTCCCAAGCTAGTGCCTTGGTGGAGGCATATCATCAGCACCTGAAATGTTTTTTCCCACATAGGGTGAGCCAAAGCCCAGTAAAGAAAATCTAACACTATATATGAATTTTAATAAAGATATAAGGATGAAATGCATATGCAATGCTCATGAAAAAACGATTTACATTTCTGTCTCCAAATCATGCCATGCTCAATTTATACCACGATTCTCAATTTGTATTCTTTACTATAGAAAACACGAGGGATTCTCAACTGATACAACCTTTCATGGATATTTCGTCTACGGGAAACCATCAAACGGCAACCCATGTAAACATAGCCTTTACAAGCGCTACTATTACCATTTTACAGATATTTTGTCCACGGAACCAGCACCCATGTATACGCATGTTTTTCGAGACTTTCACCCTGGACACACAGGCCAACTTAATTTAGCGATACACACCTCTTTCCAACATTCACCTCTTTTTATCAAAATCATATACATTTGCAATGTATTAAATGAGCAATAATGTTCAATGCATATGGATGAGAAATTAGTTTCAATTTACCTAATCCTCATGCATTTTCTACAACAATCATAGCTATCTTTCACCGATAGCTCAAAACAGATATTTCTAAACAGATATAAAATCTTCAATACAGATAAACATTCCAAAATTCAAGATGTGAGCGATAATACATATCCAACTCCACAATCTGTATCAATATCCATCCAATTTCACATTCCCAACATTAATTTCATTTATTTATACAAAATAAATATTGAGACATTTAGGGCAAAAACCCTTTTTCCTCCAAAGTCTATTCCAAGTACCAAAATCAACAATTTTCTCATAACTTAACTTCATTTACACTTCCCCAACCATTTTCCATACAACCATTTAAAAATTCCTCTTTTGAATTTTAAACCAAAACCCTAGGTTTGTTCAAAATCCTTCAAATCACAATAGTGTTTATGAAAAATAAATAGCTAAGTTAAAAATCATAAAAAGGTGTATAGAATTCCTACCTCAATGCTAGAAAACGATTGGGAGAGTGAAAGAACTTCAACAACGCCGAAACTCATCTTTAATCGGATGAAAATGAAACTCTAGATGAGCTCTACCTTTTTAATAAAAGGAGTAGGGTGGAGAAATGGGTAGATCTTAGTGTATTTGTAGAGAGAGAGTAAGTTCTAGAGAGAGCGTGTCACACCTTTAGGATTTTGAAATGCTTAGAGAGAGGAAGAGATGAAAAAAGTGATGTAAAAAGTGACTTTTATGAACTAATATACGCACAGTCCGCTTGAGTGCAAGAAGTAATGCTTGAGAGCCAAGACACAATGAAAAAGGACGACACCGCTCGAGCGCAGGAAGTGACGCTCAAGCATAGAATACACACTCTCAGTAGTTTTACAGACAGAAGACTATCGCTCGAGCGCAAGAAAGGCCGCTCGAGTGCACCACCGCTCGAGTGCAAGAAATACCACTCAAGCGTAGAATACACTCTCCCAGTAGTTTTACAGGCCTGCAAAAGTACTAAGAGTTCACAAAGCTCGTTCGAGCGCAAGAAGTGACGCACGAGCGGAGGAGTAAAATTTTTGGGCAACAAAAGTTTGAAAATCAAGCTACCAACCTGTTCCAAACGCAACCAATACAACCCATAAGCCAAACTCAATGAGGGAAAAGAGGAATAAGACAAGAACAAAAATACAGAACCGTGAAATCCGAGTCCAAAATATCAAATAGGTCGGGTCTAAAACCAGAATCACTATACAAACCCATATGTTCAAACCCATATATCCCTCGTCGTAACTCCGTTTTACCTTATTTTCTCATTGTTGGATTCACCTCATGGCCTAGTTTTCATTCCACCCCTCATACGTCGTGTTTCGCCTCTTTTTGCGTGCTGTTGGAGCTTCGAAAGTTGGCCAAAATGTTTTTCTCTTTAGGTCAAATTTTCAAATTCAAACTCAAATGTTCAAGCCCTTGTATCTCCCTCATTATAACTCCATTTCGCCTTATTTTTTAATCGATGGATTTATCTCATGGCCTAGTTTTCATTACACCCCTCATACACCTTGTTCCATCTCTTTTTGCATGCCATCAGAGCTCTGAAAGTTGGTGAATTTGTTTTTTATCTCTTTAGACAAAATTTTCATATTCAAACCCATATGTTCAAGCCCTTGCATCTCCCTTATCATAACTCCGTTTCACTTCATTTATACATCATTGGATTCACCTCATAGCCTAGTTTTCATTCAACTCATGCGCCTTGTTCTACCTCATTTTCCTTGCCAGTAGAGCTTTGAAAGTTGGCCAATTTTTTTTTCTCTTTGGGCAAAATTTTTAGATTCAAACCCACATGTTCAAGCCATTGTATCTTCCTCAATGTAACTCTATTTCGCCTGATTTTCATGTCATTGGATTCACCTCATGGCATAATTTTCATTCCACCATCATACCTTTTGTTCCACCTCTTTTTGCATGTCATCAGAGCTCCGAAAGTTAAAAATTTTCTCTTTTTTTTTTTTTCTTTTCTCTCCTCCTCCATGGCTCCTCCTCTTAGCTTGTTGTTGCTACTACTACTTTATTATCATTATCTGCAAGATAAGGTGGTAAAGGTAATGGTAGCAGTGTCGTCGAGTGGTGATACATATATGTGGAGACTGAATTAAATTAATTAGGGAGAGGCAAAGCCATTTGATCGAGACATTAGGCCGAAGGCAATTCGGCCCTGACCAGGGGCTCATGAAGCCGAATATACAAATCGACCATATAAGGAGCCGAATAGGAGCCAACACTCAACTGGAAGGCCAACTAAGTAACTATGTGCAAGATCAAGAGTAAGCCCAACCACTGGGCCCAGATGTAATATAAAAATTGAGGAATTTCAGCCAAAGAGAAGTATGTGAAAACAAAAAGATAACTTGAGATAGAAGTAAATTGGAGAGGATACTAACTTATCCGTCGGAGTGTTAATTCCGGCACTACCGAGGGAGTGTTCATCCATTTTTCAGGTAGCAATCAGAGGATCAAGAGCGTCCAATTGGATCCAAGAGCATTTCTAAACCACTTCACCACAGTATACAACTACCCAACAAAATCAAAAACCATTGGATCGATGAGCACGTCAAGGCACCTTGGTTTCCAATCAAGCATCATCCATGTATATTCGCTGCCAAGAATATTGTCGTGGTAGCAGCAAGAAAAAAGAAATAAATAAATAAAGAAACAAAGAAAGAAAAATCTTATTTTTTTCTAACTTTCAAAGCTCCGGCGACATGCAAAAAGAGGTCAAATAAGGCACATGAGGGGTGGGTGCAATAAAAATTAAGCCATGAAATGTATCCAATGACGTAAAAATGAGGCAAAACGGAGTTATGACAAGGGAGATACAATAGCTTGAACATATGAGTTTGAATTTGAAAATTTTGTCCAAAGAGAAAAAAAAAATTGGCCAACTTTCGAAGCTCCGACAAAACGCAAAAAGAGGTGGAACAAGGCATATAAGGGATGGAATGAAAACTAGGCCATGAAGTGAATCCAATGACATGACAATAAGGCGAAACAGAGTTACAACGAGGAAGATACATGGCTCGAACATGTGGGTTTGAATATGGAAATTTAACCCAAAGAGAAAAAAAAAATTGGCCAACTTTTGGAGCTCTGACGAACGCAAAAAAAAGATGGAACATGGCGTATGAGGTGTGTAATGAAAAATTAGGCCATGAGGTGAATCCAACGACGCAAAAATGAGGGCAAAACATAGCTACGACGAAGTAGATACAAGAGTTTGAACATATGGGTTTGAATCTAAAAGAAGAAAAAAGAAAAAAGAAAAAAGATTAAGTGAGACGGAGCTGAATAGAGGGTTCACATTGAAACACGGATGAAACTTTGGGGTTTAAATTAAAAAACACGTGAAACCCTAGGCTTTTTTGTAACTAACCCTTAATTTTTAAAGAAATCTAACCCTACTGAAAATGGGCATTCAGATCATAAGCCAATTACTTAATCTTTTGGATCATTAAGCCCAAGTTCTAATCTCTTTGGGCTAAAAGGACGCAATTTGTCCAAAAGAATAACTATTTGTTGAAATCAACCTATCTGTTTATCTTTTAAAATCACCCAATCTCTTGAAATCACTCAATTTGTCTATTTGTTGAAATTCACCGAACTTATTTTTCTATCTATTAAAATTCACCAAACTACTTATCAATTGGAATGTGACACATGTCACTCATTCAATACTCTATCTATTGAATATCACACATTTCTTTACCTCACTACCGCCACTTGCTGTGGTCAGTTGCCGATCACAGCTGGCGACGACGACTTTTTTGGCACTGCTAAAATATTTTGGCGACGACGGCTTTTCGGCATGTCCTTATCACCAAATAAGATTTTTTCTTGAATTTAATACCTTATATCCTATTTAAATTGGATTTTTTGCCAATTTTCTCATTGAAAAATATTTCAAGAATTGCATCACACTCGGGGTTCATTTGAGAAATGACCTTTTTAATGATTTTTTAAAACTTTTTGTATGAAAAATGTATAAAAAATAATAATAATAATAATTAATTTTTATAATATATATATATATATATTTTTTTTTGTAACTATTTTAATCACTTCCCAAATGCCGTATGTTGTGTAGAATAAAAAGTGTAAGATATTATGTGATAATAAACCAAGAAAACATATGATGAAAGTGCAGCTACATTATATAATATGTTTTGACTTCCAAAAAAGATTGCCACCACCGTGAAATCGTCGGTGATAATAAATTAATAATCAAAAACACGTTTATTGTCGGTTGTAATATATTAAGAGAAAACGATATATTATTTTACACACTATTTTATTTGTCTTAGTTTAAATTCGGGTTTGGAGGGTGTTGTTGTTGGGATCCAAATCCATAATTTTGTATTCATAAATATTACTCAAAAAAACAAAAAAATTCAATCGACTTAAACATGTTAAATTAAACATATTATTACAGAATTTATCTAAATTTTTGTGTAGATGATCTATATAAAAAGTGGTATAAATTGAATAATTCAGATTATCAAAACAGAATTTGCAGTGTGTTTCACGGATCCAAACAATACCTCCAATTCATATATGAAACTAAAGAGAATTTGTTTTGTATTTTACACTCACTCAAATAAATGTGAGACTTATATTCATGTGAATAAATGTGTAAAATATTGTGTGAAGTTCTTAAAATTTTACACATTATTTGTGTCTCCCTTTCACATGAAATGTGGCGATTTTGTTCAACAATACAACTCTTTTGATTAATGTAAATGGTAAAAATTAGGGTAAATTACGAATATATTACCTAAGATTCTTAAAAACGAATTGTATTCTATGGTTCTGGAAATTATAGCTCTCTCCTTCAAGTTTTTTATCATATAACAAATGACCTTTTATTAAGGGTAAACTACCAATATATCCTAATAGTTAGACATAATTTTCATCAAATTCTATTGAAAATAAATTATAATAAAATCGTCTTTAAAATAAATTTTTGTGACGATTTTTTGCATATGTCGCTAAAAATTGATAATTAGTGACTTTTTTGTCACTATTTTTATAAATTGTCGTTAAAACTTACAATCAGAGACTTTTTTATGACAAAATTTTAAAACTATCACTAAAAGTTGAAAATTAGTAATGCTTTTTTTGTGATATTTTTTTAAACTGTCGCTAAAATTTATAATTAATGAAATTTTTTGTGACAAAATTCTTAAACTGTGGCTGAAAATTAATAATTTATGACTTTTTTTAATCATGTTTGATGAAAAATGCCATTAATTATCATAGGACCTATTGGATAATAAGTTCACCTATTATGACCTATACATAAGTTCTCCTTTTATTAATAAATTATCAAGTTAATTAATATTTTAATGATGTTAGAAATATATTTTACTTAACAATTAAAGTAAGAGCATCCTTGTTAAACTAGTTTTTTTTTCATTGTTTAGCTAATATAGGAGTAAATTACAAAATTTCATTTCCATCAAATTACCTATCAAGTTAGTCATTTTAGTTTTGATAGTTTTGGCTCAACAAATATAACTAGTGATTTCTTCTAGTCAAACATTAAAAAAATATCACTTTTCATATTTTGAAATTAATTGTGTTAAGTTTATTAAAATAATTTTAAATTAAAATGAATATAAATAATATAGAAAAAGAATAGAGACTTTGTTGAACAACATATTTAAAAAGGTGTATAGTCAAAATAGAAAAAGTAACTTTTAAGTCAAAATATAACAAAGTTTTAACTAGTTTGATGAAAATGCTCTAACTTTATTGTTATCTAGAAGAATATGGGTGATTATTCAATATTCCCGACGTATGGACACCTGCTGCTCCATAAGGTTTTGATTGGTAGAGAGGACACTACAAGAAAAAAGGGATACAACGGTGTTTATTTAGTAGTTTTTTTTAAAACGCTATTAAATATGGAAAATCTAGGACACGATTTTGTTTTTTACACACTGGTCATCGAAAAATGGTAGGACAACATTTTTGAAACGCTGGGTTATGGTTAAAACGGTGTAGTTTAGTTTAGATAAAAGTATTTATTTTTCTTTTATTTTATTTTTTATTTTTTTGCTTTTAAGAGTCGTGGGAATCCAAGTCACACAGAGAGAGAGAGGCGACTTTAGAGAGAGAGAAAGAGAGAGGGATCGACACTTGGTGCTTCGATCTGGATCGATTCTTCATCATTTAGATCTTGAAAAGCTGGTTCTGTATTTGATTTGAGCGTTTATCTTTGTTATTGTTCGAATCTCTGTAATCTAAATCGATCTAGGGCTCGTTCTTCTTTGTGTTTCGGTGCGGCATGGCTCAAGGTAAGGAATTTGTTGAATTCACCGAAGATCTGTGTAGTTTTATGGCTAAAAAGTAACGATCTGGAATGTATTTATGTTGATGTTTGTAAATTCAGTTTCTTTTTCACAGAACACTAGTTCAGGGGCTTGAAGCGTAGTGCTGTGTCCTTCGTCAACAGCTCAGCCTTATCAATCTCTACTTCAAGTAGACCAATTTCAAGCTCACTCGATCTCTGCTTCAGCCTATACACCGCTATTGAAGAGCTCAATCAAGTTTGGCTAGGTCAAAAACGAATGTTTTCAGTGTCACCGTGATCCAAAAGGTAAGATATGTCAAGCACATTTATGCAAACTTAATCAAAATCACATATTTTTTTCATCAACTAAAAATTTGATTTCCGTTTTCGGATTATCTTCGTCACAAAAAGCAAAACCAGTCCTTCATTAGCATTTGATTTTATACTTTGTTTTTGGAGATTTTGATCGAAAATCAAGATTTTAAAGCTCCAAGTTGTGGTTTGTGCTCTGTTTTATAGGATTTTCTCTCTTTTTTTTTCTTTTTTTTTTGGCTTCAATGTTGAATTCGTTTCTTCGTTTTGCCAAACAGAGCACAAGACATTGCTTTTTACTAGTATTTTAAATTTGTTCATTCAACTCTAAGATATATCTCTCAGGTGTATTGTATGCATGTATGTATATATATGAAGCTTATTGCTAGTTTTGGTCGCAGAGCTCGCAGAGGGGTTGAGAGTTGCACTATTCCTTCCCTCCCCCCTCCGGGGGAAGGTTTGGATTCATGCTCGTTGCATAGCATAGGGAAATCAATACTAGGAATCTGTAAGAGACGAGAAGACATGAGATATTTGGAACCTGAGAAAATTAAGAAATGTTGAGTTTGAGCAAGCCTAGTAGTGTCATTTAGTCTGCTTAAGTTTAGTAGAGTTGTACTTTTCTTGTTCATTTTATTAATAAGCAATAAATTAGGCCTTATAGATATGCAACTCATGCATAATTATTTAAAAGGGTATTTGTTTACTTTGTGGTCTTGCATTTTACCATATCATTGTGAAGTTTTGGGATTCTCTAATATGTTCAGTGTTCTTTGCTTGTTGCTAAATGAAGGTTATTTTAGGTTTAGGTTGTTTTCTAGCTAGATTGTGGAAACCTGTCAATATATTTTCAAATGTTGTTAAAGCATTAAAATGTGGGCCCTGTTTTGGAATGTCTTTCCATCTTCATGTTTTTGTTTAAATGGGGCCGTGGACCGGGCTTGGGGGACCTTTTTATTATTTATTTTTTATTATATACCAAAAATAAATGATGGATATATTATATACAAATTATTTATGAGGGATAAAAAAACACAAAAAAACAAATTATATTAGAGTACTTTAATTAAGATTAATGAGATGTTTGGTTATGTTTTCATGTAGTGGTATTTAAATTTAATTATGTACAACTTATTTTTTTGGGTTATGAACTTATGACAAAAACTATGAAGTTGTGTAATTTTCTTCTTTTCAAATAAATAATTATATATATATATATATATATATTATCAAAACAAAACAAAATATTACAATCATTAAATTAAATAGATAACTTTTATTTAATGCATAATTTTTATTTCAAATATTATAAAAATTTATATCATTAAATAAAATAAATATAAATTATTGATGATGGTAGAACAATTGCATCACTATAGGTTAAGTACATCCCAACTAGGTTAGCACCTACTAGCCTACCAATCATTTGCATTATAATCCACGTCAATAATCTAAAAAAAAACATTACGAAATGAAATAGTGAAAAAAAATTGTTAATCAATCATCGAAGAAGGAATACAATTCACTTGCGTTGCCAGAGGATATGTTATCCAAATAGTTTTGAATTATGTCATTTTCACTATAATTTTGTCTTATTGTTTGCGAATGCATATGATCTCTATCAGTGCCTCAACTATTTGGAATGAAAGTTTGCTATGGTAATCGCTCAGCACTCGTCCACCTACACTAAAAGTTGTTTCAGAAGCAATTGTAGAAATACAAATAGTTAGTATATCACGGGCCATCTATGAAAGCATAGGTCACATAGGTTCATTTTGTTTCCACCAATCTAAAATATCAAAATATTATCATCCACTGTTGGGTTATCCAAACAGCGTTGTAATTCAGAACTACTTACACTTATATGTTGAGATATTCTTCTACTTTTTATTGTTAAAAAAACACTTAATCTTCTGCCTCAAGATGATGCTGGTGTAGTGTGTGTATGTTTATTTGCAGATACAGCTACCATGTATTCTTCAAATAATTGTTTGTATGTTTTCATAATAGGGGGCAAGTTGTTCTTGATCAGCAAAAATACGTTGTAAAAATTCTTGTAAATCAATTTCTTTACACTTAGGATCAATTATTATGGTTAAACTAAAAAGATGAAACAATGGATCAAAATATTTACTAAATTTTTCTTTCATTGTAGTAATAATGGTTACATAATATTCATTATCCATATATTTTAAGAAAACTTTAATTATTTCCGCTAGCATATATAAAACAAATGGTGAATTAAGAATATATATATAAGAAAATAATTTTTTTGAAGTATCAAAAACTTTTAAAAAAATCTTTATACAAGACTACTTGGCGCCAATTAAATTCTGTGGGAGTCAGTACTCCTCCTATTGATGTTGTTGCAAAAAATAAATCTATTGCTCTTATTTGTTTACAAGCTATTTTTAACATATTATATGTTGAATTCTACCTACTATCTACATCTAAAATTAATTTTATAAATGGCATATTTTCTCGTTGAAATTTTTTTCTATATTCCGAAATTCGATTAGCAGAAGGCATAATAGTAACAACTGCATTTTTTATTACAAGTACAAAAATCTCGTATACATACATAGCTTCTTTAACAATCAGAATATGAAATAAATCACCATCAACCAGTAATTGTAAAATTGATTTTAAATGGACTACAGTTTGATTATAATATGTTGCATTATCTAAACTAATCATAAATATTTTATTTTGTATATAATACATTTCTTATTTCTACACCAATCGAATGACCAGTGCATGGAAGTTCAACTAATTTAAATGAAATAATTCTTTTATTTAATTTCCAATCATTATAAAAAAATGTGTAGTAATACATTGATATTCAAAACTATTATTTGACCACATATCAAATATTAAACAAACTCTTCCATTTAAATTTTTAAAGATGTCAAATAATTCACTTTTAACATCCTCAAATTTCTTTAAAATCCTGTTTCTAGTAATATTTCTTGAAAAACTTTGATATTGTGGTGCAAAACTTTCGTAAATCATTTCGGTAAAATCGGGACATTCACTAGTAGTAAATGGTTGTTCTTTTTTAATAATATAATCAACTACCGAATTTTGTGCACATATATAATCATATGAAAATGTTTGCAAATTACCAGTTGATGAAGCCCCTAATTTCATTTGACTTCAAATATCAGGTTGTTGACTTTGTAAATGTTTGTTAGCATACCTTTTTAGATGACTAGTACTCCCTGCAAATGCAGCACTAAATAAATGTGCACAATATTTACATTTTGCTTTAAATGTAATTATACCATCCAGGATTATTTATAGATATTTTGTAATGTCCCAAAATGTTTACAATAATCCAACCCAACACAATTAACACAAGACAACATGATTGAAATAATAATCTTTCATTGATCTGAATTGATATATAAAAATGACACATGCGATATACATTCATAAATAGTTCATCCTGAATCTATAGCATGTGCTACACGTATTAAAAAGGAATGAAAGTTAAACAGATAATTATATGCCCTAAAGGCTTATAACTTTCCAAGTCATTGCTTGGTTACAACAAAAGAAAGTCTAACTCTATACAATTTAAGCCGTTGGCTATACAAATAAGTACAAAAGTGAAGCTTGTGCTCCAAACTCCTTCCGAGCTACTACCTTGGTGGATAACATCAACACCTGAAAATGGTTTTCCCAAATAAGGTGAGCCAACGCCCAGTAAGAACAATCTAACACAATATATGGACCTTAACAAAGATATAAGTACAATGTGTATTTACAATGCCAGTGAGAAAATATTTATATTCTATATCATCATGAAGTACCAAATTTCATAACTTAATCCTTTTTCCTTCTCATCAGTTCAAGCTAAATCATTTCATCCCAATTCATGAGCCAATTTCATTATCTTAACAACCCATCTGATACTAAAACTCAGTGGTTCCCAAATTAACACAATCATCACACAAGCACTTCAATTTGCCATTTTACGTAAATTTCGTCCGCGAGATCGGCACCCATGTATACACGCGGTTTCAGGACTTTCACTTAGGACACACAGGCCAGCTTAGTTCAATAAAGTCCATTCTCTATCTCCTCCCAAACAATGGAGTACATCTCATTTCTCCTCCCAAACAATCATACATATATAATGTATTTAAACTTAGTCATATTCAATGACAATCAACAGGAGATTAGTTTCAATTTACCTAATCCTCATGTAATTTCTACAACTATCATAGCCATCCTCCACCGATAGTCCAATATAGATATTAAATCTCAAGATAGATAGTTTATTCAGATTTTCAAAAGGTGTGAGATAATGCATATCTAACTCCACCATTAACACCAACATTCATCCAATTTCAAATTTATAATACCAATTTCATTTATTTATACAAAATAAATACTTGAACCATTTTAGGTTAGCTTCCCTCTTTCCCAAATACCAACCCAAATGCCAAAATCAACAATTGTGACACAATATAACCTCATTTTCAAACCCTATGACTATTTATATTACATTCACTAGAAACCCCTATTTTGATTTTACATCCCAAACCCTAAGTTTGTCCAAAATACTCCCAAAACCCATCTTTGTAACACAACAACCAATGACTAAGTTAAAATCCATAAAAATGTGTAGAAAATCCCTACCTCAAAGTTAGGAGATGAGCAAAGCACGGTGGAAACTTCAATGACGCCGAAATCAAGTTTCAATCGGATCAAAATGGAGCTCTATGAATGCTCTAACTTTTCTCAAAGGCACTAGGGTGGAGAACCCAATGGATCTAGGTAAAAATATAGAGAGAATGTGAGTTTTAAAGAGAGAAAGACTCAAGATCAAGGTTTTTGGAAAGTTTTAGAGAGAGAAGAATGAAAAAGTGAACTAAAAAGTCGTCTTCATAGAATAATATACACGTAGTCCACTCGAGCGCAAGAAGTGACACTTGAGCGCAAAATACACACTTTCAGAAGTTTTGTAGACGAAGGACATTGCTCGAGCTTAAGATTAGCCACTTGAGCGTGGAATACACTCTTCCAGTATTTTTCAGGTCTGCAAAAATGTTGAGAGCTTGCAAAGCCCGCTCAAGTGCAAGAAGTAACGCTACGGAGGAGCAAAAATCTGGGCAACAAAAGTTTGAAAATCAAGCAACCAACTTGTTCTAAATAAGACCAATACAATCCAGTAACCAAATTTAAGGAGGAATAAGAGGGAAAAGACATGAACAACCATACAAGGCTACAAAATCCAAGTCCAAAATACAAAATGGGGCGGGTTTAAACCAGAAACGCTATAACCTTCCCCCCTTAAGAAATTTCATCCCCGAAATTGCAATTCAAGTATCAAAACCAAGTTTTAAACCATTACCACAATGATTACAATTCAATTCCAACACCATGACTCATCTACCGGTTATTCAATCCCATCACATTATGAATAAATATTTCATGTTTTCAACATTTTCAATGTTTATAATAAACTTGTATTTTCCAAAACTTAAACAAGATATACAATGTTTTCATATCTCATTTACATAACAAATTTAATACATGTTCAAACATCAACAAATAAGTCCGAATACTTCTCACGGCCTTCCGACTCGCATTCCCAAGTTGCTTCCTCAACCCCGTGATGTTTTCATAGTACCTTAACCAAGGGAATCATCTTGCCTCGCAAGACTTGGTTTCAAGTATCCAAGACCTTCATTAGTCTCTCCTTATACGAGGCATCCTCATCTACCTCTAAGTCGGTCTAATCCAATTCGTGTGATGGACCCGGTTCATACTTCAAGAGCATACTAATATGGAATACGTCATGAACCCCGAAAGTTGTGGTGGTAACGCCAAACGGTAAGCTACCTCCCTGATCCGCTCAAGGATCTCAAAAGGCCCAATAAATCGAGGGGACTTCTCATTCTTCCCAAATCTCATCAAACCTCACCTAGGTGATATCTTTAAAGAAAACATAATCTCCCACCTCAAAAGACAAAGGTCTCCTCCTACGGTCGGCGTAACTTTTCTGGCGACTCTAAGCCATAACTAATCGCTTACGGATAAGTGTCACCTTCTTCGTCATTTCCCAAACCAACTCGGCCCCAACAAAGGTGCATCACCCATGTCGACCCAACACACCGGAGATCTACATAGTCGGCCATACAAGGCCTCAACTGGTGCCATGCCAATACTCGACTGGAAGCTATTGTTATAGGCAAATTCCACTAGGGGTAGGTGTCTCTCCCATAACCCCTTGAAGTCAAGGACACAACCTCGAAGTGTATCCTCGAGGATCTAAATAGTACGCTCGAACTGCCTGTCAGTCTGAGAGTGATACGCGGTACTAAAAGTCTGTTTAGTGCCCAAGGCACTCTGCAAGCTCTGCCACAACCGAACTGTAAAACGTGGATCTTTATCAGAAACAATTGTCACAGGGACCCCGTGCAATCTCACTATGTCCTTGATGTAAAGGTCGACAAGATAGTCTGTCGAATTATTCACACATATAGGTAAAAAGTACCCCGACCTAGTCAACTAGTCAACTACTACCCAAATGGCATCACTACCCCTCAAATGGCATCACTACCCCGTTAAGTCCTCGGAAGCCCCACAAAAAAATCCATCATGACATGCTCCCACTTCTACTCGGCTATAGGCAAGGGTTGCAACAAACTCGCTGGCCTTTGATACTCGGCCTTCACTTACTGACAAATAAGGCACTTCGATACAAATACGGCTACATCCTTCTTCATACCTCTTCACTAAAACTGCGACTAAGATCGTGATACATCTTTGTGCCTCCCGGATGCACCGCAAGGCGTGAATGGTGAAACTCTCAGAGTACTTCCTTTCGGTAAGACTCTAGCACGAATAAACGGTCACGATATCTTACACTCATGTTGGGATACACATTCAAGGCTCTTTCTACCTTCCCACTGGAAATCTTCTCCCAGAGGGATTCTATCTCAAGGTCACCCCTCTGTGCTTCTATCACTCGGTTCATAAGTGTAGGTTGGGCAACTACCGTAAACAACGCTGCAAACTCAACGGACTCACCAAAGTGAAACTCACTGAGAGCACCCAACATCTCCCATTCGCAAATGGCAATACAAGCTATGCTGCCAATAGATTTTCTACTCAAGGCATCGGCCACAACATTGGCCTTCCCTGGATAATAATGCAACTGAAAATCATAATCCTCTATAAACTCCATTCACCTCATTTGCCTCCGATTCAAGTCTTTCTATGTAAACAGATATTTCAGACTTTTGTGATTGAAAAACACCTCAAACTTCTAACCATACAAATAATGCCTCCAAATCTTCAAGGCAAAGATCACCGCCGCTAACTCTAAGTCATGATTAGGGTAATTCCTCTCATGAGTTTTTAACTACCGCGAGCCATAGGTTACTACCTTCCTCTCTTGCATTAATACACATCCTAAGCCCTCTCGTGAGGCATCACAATACACCGAATAACCCAAACCTCTCCCCGCAATAATCAAAACTAGAGCAGTGGTAAGTATAACTTTAAGCTCTTGAAATGACTTCTCACAAGTCTCACCTCACACAAATTTGATCCCTTTCCTCGTCAGTCTAGTCAACGGTGAGGCTAACCTAGAGAAATCCTTCACAAACTGATGGTAATACCCGGCTAACCCTAAGAAATTACGGATCTTGAAAGCATTCTTAGGTTGTGCCCAATCTTGCACTGCCTCAATCTTGGATGAACCTACAGTCACTCCTTCTGCGGATACCACGTGGCCTAAGAACTTAACTTCTCTCAGCCAGAATTCACACTTCCCAAACTTAGCATGCAGCTTGTGGACTCTAAGCAACTCAAGTACTACCCGCAAGTGCTCCTCGTGCTCCTCCTCAGAGGGTGAGTAAATCAATATGTCATCCACGAAACGGTCTAGAAACTTACGAAAGATCCAGTTCATTAAGTCCATAAATATAGATGGGGCATTGGTTAGCCCAAAGGGCATTACTAGAAACTCATAATGGCCATACAATGTACAGAATGCCGTCTTCGGAATATCCTCCTCCTTCACTCTTAACTGGTGATAACCCGATCTCAGGTCTATTTTAAAGAAGCAATAAGACCCCTTCAACTGATCAAACAAATCATCTATACGAGGTATTGGGTACTTGTTCTTAACAGTTACCCAGTTCAACTTCTAGTAATCAATATAAAGTCGCAACGCTCTATCTTTCTTCTTATCAAAGAGAGTCGGTGCTCCCCAAGGCGAAGTACTAGGGCGAATAAAACCCTTATCTAATAACTCCTTGAATTGAATCTTTAACTTACTCAACTCGGCAGGTGCAAATCTATATGGTGTCATGGAAATCGGGGTCGTACCAGGCACTAGATTAATAGAGAACTCGATCTCTCGATGAGGTGGAAAACTAGTAAGGTCTTCTGGAAAGGCATCCGGGTATTCACAAACCATTTTTGGCAACTCGACCCGAACTTCATCACACTCACCACTCAAGAAGTTTGCCAAAAGACAGCTAAGTTCACTCCGCCCACGCAGGTCATATACCGGTGATAAAAACCTATCCATCCAGTCCCCCAAGAAATATAACCAATCACCGCTTAAGGTATATATAGTAACCCTCTGACGGTAGCAATCTATAACAGCCATGTATGACGACAGCCAGTCCATACCCAAAATAACATCAAAGCAAGACATGTCAATCAACACAAATGAAAACAGAAGTCGGTGACCAGAAACCTCTATATCACAACCCTGACACCCTTGCTTTAAAATCATCTCACCACCAATAGGTGACTTTACACAGATAAGAGATGCTAATCGAGCCAACTCCAATCCCAAAATCGATGCAAATGCAGACACAATAAATGAATGGGATGCACTCGTATCAATCAACACATTAGCAACTGAATTGTAAAATAAGAAAGTACCTCTCATTACCAAAAGTGCCGGTACCAGATCTGGCGCTATAACAGCATAAACACGCCCGGTGGGTCTTTGTCTCGACCCAAACCCGCCCCTATGGGTTTAGCACCGTAACCGGCCAGTAATCCGAGATTGATTGATGTTCTATGATCCTTAGAATTAATGTGATTTTATGGTGTATTTATCTGAAAACTGAATTGGTATGATTAAATTAGATTAAATAGCGCTAAATTACAAGAGTTGCATTATTTACCACATTGCCATAGTAGTGGCCCACTACTTTACACATATTGAGACTTGTAATACATTGAGCAAACCATTTCCTCAGCCTTATTCGTTGTTATTGCCGACTAGAGAGTGAGAATAGGGAGATTGGGTGATTTCATCTAGAATTGCTTGGAAATTGGAGGAATTAAAAGGAGTTCTTGCTAGATTGAACCTCAAGACTAGTAATTAAGGAACCTAGGTATGAATTTCATCCTCTTGATTGTGTCTTTAAGTTGATTCATGCATGGTTCATGTCTAATTGAGGAGCTAAGTCATAATTTAGTTCTAACATGTTGAATTATAGCTTAATTCATACATGCATGTTTGGATTGTTGAGTTTTAAGTTGTTTTCATGGAAAAATGTTACATGCATGCTCATAATTATGTTAAGTCCGTGATTTCATCTTGTTTTGAAAAGAATTGGCTCCTTGGAGCATGTTTTGGAAGCTAGCTAAATTCATGCATGTCATGTTTGAAGATTGTTCATAAAAATTAGTTTGAAATTGAGTTTGTTTAAGCTACCCTTGGGCTTTGATTTCTTAAATTGATCTTTAAAACATGTTGTTCTATGAGTTTACAAATGTTTTCCAGGAAATGAGCCCAAGAGGATCGAAATTTTTGCATCAAACCATGGTTTTAAGCTTGAAGGTGCAATCTGGATTTTCCAGATTTTGCACCCCCGCTCGAGCGGGAAAAGTGGCGCTTGAGCGGGAAATTCGAGCATCCAGTACTTTGCACTGTTTTACAGTCCGCTCGAGCGGAGGAATTCACGCTCGAGTGGAGGCCTGTGTCTCACGCTCGAGCATACGTCGAGCGGGCGTCGAGCAGAGATTTCACCTATCCAGTACTTTTACAGTCCGCTCGAGCGGGGTAGTTTTTGCTCGAGCGGGTACCTTTGTTTCATGTCCGCTCGAGCGGGGAAACCTACGCTCGAGCGGAGCTCTATTTTTCTGAAATTCTGAAACTGTTTTCTGAATGCATCTTTGCATCCTCATCCCATCCTAGGCATTCTTAGGCCTAGTTTAAGACATCTTAATGAGGATATAGATGTAGAACCACGCCGAGGCAAATTAGGGATTAAGTTATTATATTTCCCAACTGTGTGGCTTAGTGTGTGTTCTATCTGTAAACTGTGTAGGGTTGGCGACTGGGGACGCGCTCTAGCCTAACTGTAGCCCAGAACTCTGTGAGTAACAACTGTGTAAAGATATGTTCAACTGTGAATATTTCTGACTGTTTACTGAACTATTTTCTAAACTGATACTGTTAACTGAATGAACGTATGTCCTATATTCTGAACTATATTGTGGCATCCTTAGCAACCACTGTTACTGACTGTTACTATTACAGAGATCTCTGTCAGTTCCCTTGTTGGAACCACTACTGTTTACTGATTGATGGCCATCATTAACTGTTCAGTCTTTTAAGACCTATTGTTTACTGTACTGCTATGCTAATGGATGTACCACATATGACTGAAATACTGTTTTAATGAACTGCTTTCATTACTGTAAGGACATTCATTCTAAACCTCTTTACGCACAATGTTATTCACTGGGCTTTAGCTCACTGCTCATATATATATGTAGGTGTACAGGCACCAGACCGTGGCTAGAAGCGTCAGGGTAACTCTAGTTTTGTCAAGCCAACCACTATGCCTCACTGCGAGGTTCCGAGCCTGTCAAGCTATGGCTTAGGGGTGCTTTAATTTCCTCCGTCTGTCTCTGTAACTGTTTGGTAGACTGTATAGACTGTTTACTGTACTGGTTATCAGGGATTAGGTCCCTGCTCTGAATGATTGTAAATATTGTGCATATTGTTCTGTGCTGAGTATATATATGTATGAAAAGTCTTTTTTGCATACTGACTGTCACAGCTCATTGGACATTGTTTATTTACTGTTTTGGCTTCCGCCAGGCCCCTGTACTCTGTTTTACTGTATTACTGTTAAGTAGGCCTTCGGTAATCTCGGATTACTGGCCGGTTACGATGCTAAACCCATAGGGGCGGGTTTGGGTCGTGACAGTCTCTACTCAACCTGCTCACCCCTTGGAGCATATTCCTAATGCACTGACTAAGCCGAAGAGGCTCCCTGATTAGCCCTTGAGGCCTATGCTAACTGTGCAGGTTGATAACTCTGTGCCTGTCTCCGACCAGATGCAGCAGATGTGCTACCAAACTGAAGGCAAAATCTCTTCATGTGCTCCGCCTGCCCACACTGATAACAAGTGAGCAACTACCCTCTTTCCTAACTCTGGCTTTGAGAACGAGTCGAAGATGATGTTGTTCGCTGCCATTCTCCTCTGTACAGGCAAGCTAGTGACTTGTGGCCCAGCTGACCACACTTATAACAAGTCATATCTCCCTGACCACCCCTCCTAGAACCTAAACACGGTACTAGAAAGTGAACCTCGATTGCGCTCCCTGGGACGACTGGGGGTTAGAACCCCTCTGCCTCTTATTGTCCCCCTGACTGTCCTAACTCCTCCTAGAGCCCCTCATTCTCTCCTTCTCATAATGGTCTCAAGATGGGCCGCCACCTCCACAAGGTGCCCGTAATCTCTAATCATGGACCTAGCCACTCGAAACATGAGTCCGGTCCTCAATCTCTTCTCAAACTCCAAGCAACAGTGCTCCCTAGTCGCCACAAGCTCAGGTGCAAACCTAAACAAGCTAGTGAAGATGGCCTCAAACTCAGCCACTAGTATGTTCAACTGCACCAACTTAGAGAACTGGTCTATCCACTTCTCCCTAACTGTGGGAGGCAAAAACTTATCCTAGAAGGCGTCGACGAAAGCCTTCCAAGTTCCTCCAATGCACCCTCGCGCATACTTCCACTATTGACCTGCGTCTCCCTTCAGTTGGAAGGACGTCAAGGTCACTCTCAAGCCCCCGTCCTTGATGTCGAGCATCTCAAACGTCTTTACCATTTATTCTAGCCACTCAGTTTCCTTCAGTGGCTCATTAGGGTCACCCACAAACTCATTTGGATTCGACCAGAAAAACTCCCGCTTTAGAAAAGACGGCCCTACCTCAGCTATTTGGGCTTGGACTTTATTCTCAGCCCTGAGAATGTTTATGGATTCGCACAATGCCCTGACCATTTCGCGGGCTAAGGTGTCCATGGCCTGCTGACCAACTGGTTCGGCCACATTGGCCTAACCAACTCCTTCTTCTTGTGCCAGAATGTCATCCGGTATCGGCATCTCCTGCCGCCTAAGCCTACCACACCTACCACCACGACCACGTCCACGTCCTGACATCCTAATGAAGGTGACAAAAGAGATTAGCACATTTACAAATGTGCCAAAGCTAACTCACTTGTGTCATAATGCGATGGACAACAGTAATTCACTCCACATAAGCACATATGAATTTCATCTTCGAATAATGACCGTCCCGAGACGTTGCCAGAGTTCTAGTTAGAAACGGCAGTGATCAAGTGCCTTTCTAACAGGACTCCTACAAGCCTGTGGATTCGATCAACATCTTGGAAATTAAATCTCATTCCCATATAATCACATAAACATGTCATCACATAACGTTACTAGCATACAAGCATCTCTGCAAAGCGAGACAAACCCACTGTGGTACCAACCATTTCTCATGTACCCAAAGTATTCAAACCCGGTACACTCTGATACCAAGTTGTAACGCCTCGAAAATAATTACAATAGTTCGACCTAACACAATATACATTTGACAACATAATCAAAATAATAAACTTTCATTAACCTGAATTGTTACACAAAAGTGACACATGCGATATACATTTATAAATAGTTCATCCTGATTCTACAACATGTGTTACAAGTGGTAAAGATGAATGAAAGTTAAACAGATAATTATATGCCCTAAAGGCTTATAACTTTCCAAGTCATTGCCTGGTTACAACAAAAGAGAGTCTAACTCTATACAATTTAAGCCGTTGGCTATACAAATAAGTACAAAAGTGAAGCTTATGCTCCAAACTCCTTCCGAGCTACTGCCTTGCCGGAGGCATAACATCAACACCTGAAAATGGTTTTCCCAAATAAGGTGAGCCAACGCCTAGTAAGAACAATCTAACACAATATATGGATCTTAACAAAGATATAAGTACATCGTGTATTTACAATGCCAGTGAGAAAATATTTATATTCTATATCATCATGAAGTACCAAATTTCATAACTTAATCCTTTTCCTTCTCATCAGTTCAAGCTAAATCATTTCATCGCAATTCATGAGCCAATTTCATTATCTTTCAAACAACCCATCTGATACTACAACTCAATGGTTCCCAAATTAACACAATCATCACACGAGCACTTCAATTTGCCATTTTACGAAAATTTCGTCCATGGGATCGACACCCATGTATACGCGCGGTTTTGGGACTTTCACCCAAGACACACAAGTCAACTTAGTTCAATGGAGTCCATCCCCTATCTCCTCCCAAACAATGGAGTATATCCCATTTCTCATCCCAAACAATCATACATATATAATGTATTTAAAACTTAGTCATATTCAATGACAATCAACAAGAGATTAGTTTCAATTTACTTAATCCTCATGCAATTTCTACAACTATCATAGCTATCCTCCACTGATAGCCCTACACAAATATTAAATCTCAAGACAGTTTATTCAGATTTTCAAAAGGTGTGAGATAATGCATATCCAACTCCACCATTAACACCAACATTCATCCAATTTCATATTTATAATACCAATTTCATTTATTTATACAAAATAAATACTTGAACCAATTTAGGTTAACTTCCCTCTTTCCCAAAATACCAATCCAAATGCCAAAATCAACAATTGTGACGCAATATAACCTCATTGTCAAACCCCATGACTATTTATATTACATTCACTAGAAACCCCTCTTTTGATTTTACATCTCAAACCTTAGGTTTGTCCAAAATACTCCCAAAACCCATCATTGTTACACAATAACCAACAACTAAGTTAAAATCCATAAAAAGGTATAGAAAATCCCTACCTCAAAGTTAGGAGACGAGCAAAGCAAGGTGAAAACTTCAATGATGCCAAAACCAAGTTCCAATCAGATCAAAATGGAGCTCTAAGAATGCTCTAACTTTTTCTCAAAGGCACTAGGGTGGAGAACCCAATGGATCTAGGCAATAATGTAGAGTGAGTGTGAGTTTTAGAGAGAGAGGGAGAGAGAGAGACTCAAGATCTAGGTTTTTGGAAAGATTTAAAAAGAGAGAGAGGAATGAAAAAGTGAACTAAAAAGTCATCTTCACGAACTAATATACACGCAGTCCGCTCGAGCGCAAGAAATAACACTCAAGCGCTAGACACATAGTTTTGCTCAAGCGCAAGAAGTGACGCTCGAGCGCAGAATACACACTTTCAGAAGTTTTGCAAACGAAGGACATTGCTCGAGCTTAAGATTGGCCGCTCGAGCGTCCACCCGCTCGGGCATGGAATACACTCTTCTAGTATATTGCAGGCCTGCAAAAATATTGAGGGTTTGCAAAGCCCGCTCCATTGCAAGAAGTGACACTCAAGCGAAGGAGTAAAAATCTGGACAACAAAGGTTCGAAAATCAAGCAACCAACCTGATCCAAAGAAGACCAATACAATCCAATAACCAAATTTAAGGAAGAATAAGAGGGAAAAGACATAAACAACCATACGAGGCTACAAAATCCGAGTCCAAAATACAAAATGGGTCGGGTCTAAACCAGTAACGCTATATAAACTAAAAGCATCTCCAACGGTTCGGTATTTTTTTCATCAAATCTGAGTAAAAAAATGACAATTTCCTCAATTTGATATGAGTTGTTCCAACTGGTGCACTGTTGTTTGCATCAAAAGGCAGGGATGTTCGGCAAGACAACCAACCGGTCGACCAGACAAGGCACTGAAAAAAAAAATTCCTCTCATTTTTGTTTCCCAATTCGTTTCTCATTTCTTTTTTCCTATATTAAATATTTTCCTTTCCTGGTTAATCTACACTGAATATTGTGTTTGAATCTTAGATTTGTGTAATAAAAAGAAAAATGAAAAGGTAAGAAAAGAAAAGAAAAGAAAGTGAAGATGGATGAATTTCTAGTTGGGTTAGGAAAGTGAGAAAAAATTCAATAGATAGAAAAATGGTGAATGAGCTAGATCAAGATTATTTATCTGCTACGATGGGTTATTTACTAACAATGCCTCATTTAGCATATTGGGTTTATAAAATATTGAAAGAAGTAACACAAATTTTGAAAATTTAAACTAGCACCTCACCATTTTTCATTTCTCTTTCTTTTTATTGGCCTCTATTTTTACCAGAAAATGAAGGCTCTGAGATGGGTTTTTTTTGGAAACTGCTAAAGATTTGATTTTGGCAACCCATATATAAAATGTATTGAAGAAAAAGAAGAAGAATTGTGGTTTGGTTGTTGGTTTGGCTCTCTTTCTTGACTAATTTTTGGTTAAGTTTGTGCTAATATGAACAATGTATGTGAGAGTGACTACGCTAAACAGGGAAGTGAACTGTTGAGACATGGTTTTGTAGAGTGGAAGGTAGAGTCTAGAGAGGTGGGGTTCCTGTGAGGATCTGAGTGTGTGTGTGTGTGTGTGTGTGAGAGAGAGAGAGAGAGAGAGAGAGAAGGGCCAAAATGGAGGAATCTTTGCTTAAAGTGTCAACCCAATTCGCAGACCAAGCATGGCTGCAGCTCTGCATTTTCTGTCTAAACCGAACGACCGGTGGGACAACCGGTCAGACGATTGTTCGGTGAGACCCACCTCCAACGTAAACGCATAGTGAAATAGTGAAATCAGACCCAGCTCTTCAATTTGGTGAAAATTTTGCTCCATTCTCAATTTGATACTATTTTGATGAAATCGTTGGAGTCAAAAAAGACCAAATTCAAATTTGGTGATAACCGTTAGAGATGGTCTAAGTAATGATGTATATTAAGAGGATTGATGGTATGTAAATAGAATCACCCTTTATGAGCTTGTTTGGGAAGAACATTTTGGCTAAAATACCCATAAAAGAAAAAATAAGTTATTTTAGTCAAATAGAACAAAATATCACATTCAACCCATAATCATTTTAATGTCTCTCATAAAAGTCAAAAAATGTCAAAAAATCTATCACAAATAAATCTTTTTAGCCCCAACCTAAAAAAGTCAAAAAGTTAAAAAGACAATCTACATTCCAAACGAACGCTATATTTATCCTAAAATTTATAATTTCAAACTAAATTAATTTAAATTTTAAAAAAAATGAAATCAAAAATTTTAAATTAATCATAGTCACAGCTCAGTCGTTGATTTCAACTTCCAAATAAAATAAAATAAATAAAATAAAATAAAAAGTCAAATCATTCGTAGGCTGTGATTCGATGCCAAGTCAGTAGGTCCCTTAAACTGATGTTAATTGAATATTAATGATTTACACGTAAAGCTGACTCATCTTAAAGTAGTGGGCGCGTGTATTTTTGTAAAAACCTGAAAAATAAAAATAAAAACAAAATGCTTGCTAACAATTTTATTTTATTTTTTTTGGGGAGGGGAAATTACCACTCAGGAATAATTTTAAAAAATTATTATACATTAATGAAAATTTTTATAATTTTAATTATTAATATTACTATTTATTTATAATTATTTTTTCTTACACCCACTAGTATGCTATTTCTGCTTTTTTTATTGCTATAATTTGTCTATTTTGTTGGCTTGGTTATAGTTCTAATTGGATCTATTTTGCTTCTAATTTTCAACATTTTATCATTTTAATTTGATTGATAATATTCGTTAAAAAATTAGATATAAATTAAAGATAAAATAGTCTACTTATAAAAAAAATTCCATTTTTAAATTAGACATCAATTCCTCAATCATTTTGAGAAGAATGAATGAATTGTTTTATTTCCCTAGATTTCAACCCAAATTCTAAAAAAGTGCTTATCAATCAAACTAAATTATCACAATATGAAAAATTAAAAATTAAAAAGGATGTAATTAGAACCAGTAGCGAAGCTAGGAAAATAAGTTAGAGGGGGCGTCTTACAATTTCAGATATGAGTTGTTCCAACTGGTGCACTGTTGTTTGCATCAAAAGGCAGGGATGTTCGGCAAGACAACCAACCGGTCGACCAGACAAGGCACTGAAAAAAAAAATTCCTCTCATTTTTGTTTCCCAATTCGTTTCTCATTTCTTTTTTCCTATATTAAATATTTTCCGCCACATGACCCCCTAGTCCCTTATTAGTTTTGTTGCTGATTAGAATTACAATGACTAAATTGATACAAGAAATCAAGTGTGTAGATGTTTTTTTTTTTTTTTTTAAATGGCAATTAAAAACAACTAAAACACAATCATGAAATAAGTAATGGTTATCTACCTGCTGAAATAGCTTTATTGGCTTTTTTTTGGCTAAAATAATACTAAAAAATAAAATAAGTTAAAATAGTCAATAAGACAAAATGTCATATCAAATCCATAATCATTTCACTTTTTCTCTCACAAACATCACATGCAACTACAAAAAAATCTAACTATCTTCCCAAATATAAAACTTCTAGCCTCCTAAAATAGCCTACTAAAATAACAACTTCTCAAACACCTATAAGTCCTGTGGGAAAATGATTATGGATTATAACTTAACAGATTATAACTTACAGCTGTGAGCATAAGCTGGTAACATGTTTCGTGTAACTGTGGGATTATAAATTTAAGCAGCAGAGTAGTGTTTGATAAATAAACTGTAAAATAACTTTTTGCTGTGTAATTGCCATTTTTGCCCTTATGAACATAAAAATTGTAATTTTGTCATTTTCTTCACTTTAAATTTTGAAAAAGTTATTTCATTAATAGAAGTTGATTAATTAGTACCTAATTTGGTACATTTTTACATTATCTCAATTTTATTTTATTTTATTTTATAATAGTATGATATTTGGAATCAAACCAAGGGCTGATTTCAACAAAACTCAGAATATTGGAGTAGTAGAATAGAAGAAGAAAAGGGAAGAATATACCTCAGTCGCCACCGCTGTTGCTTGTCGCTCGTCGCTCGCCGCCGGTCGAAGGATGGAGACATATTCCCTAAATTGAGAGGGGGGGTTGGCTGGAAGGGCATATTCCCTAAATCGATGTGTATATCTAATATGTATATCCATATATAACAAAACATAGGGTTTAGGGTTTCAAATCTTACTTTTTGGTGAAGATCAATAGAAAACAAGGACGATCGCCGACGATCTTCGATGTGTGGAGCAGTTCTTAAGTTTTGGAGGGACATTTAAGTCATTTTGCCCCTCCATGATCAGTTGCGCGCATAAGCTAATTTGATAAGCACCCTTGGAGAAACTTTGAGATTTAAGCTAAAAATGGCTTAAATTAAGCTATAATCCATGCCTTATAAGTTGTACCAAACACACCAACATAGCTTAATTTAAGCCAAAACCTGATTTAAGTTGAAAAAAATATTTGCCAAACAGGCACTACATAAGATTGTTTGTAAAATTGATAATAAGAAAGCAAAAGCGTGTGTTTGGTTTGGCTTTGAGAGATGAGCTTTGGAAAAAAAATTTCAAAAAATTGTTTGGTTTGAAATTTTTCTCAAAAAAAATTTCAAAATCACTTTCTCTATCTTACACATCAATTAATCACTTTTTCTTTCACACGCATCTACTCAATTATAACAAAATATCAAATCATCTCAAACTCCCAAACTCCAAAATTACTTTCAAAATATATAACCAAACAAACCAAAAAAATTTCTAAACTCTCTCCCCAATTTTTTTTTTTTGAAAATCACTCTCTCAAAATCAAACCAAACACGCCCTTTATTTCCCAAACTTTTAAAAACAATCATCACAAAAAATTAAGTAAAAATTGCACTAAAAATAAATTTTTAAATCTAAGAAAAAGTTATAAGTAGTCTCATAAGTTCTTCCAAACAGAGCGGTTGAAATGTACTAATCAAGATGTACTAGTTAAGTTTTTAAATTGTTAATTATTAAATATATATATCCATGAAAATAAAAAATAAAAATCTTCCTAATGACTTTTCTTCTACGCGCCGAAGTGAGAGTAGAACTAATCTATAATCACGTTTATTAAATGGTCCGTTTTTGACCATTTTTAATGGGACAGAAATGTATATCCAACCAAACAAATATTTATTTTTCAGTTCAGGACTCCAAACTTTCCTAATATCTAGGAAGGGCTTTTTTATAGCACTATAAGTACCCTCATTTCTCGCAACAGTTCTTCATTCCATACACATTCAAAACAGCTCTTTTGCTTCTGTTTTCTTTGTTTTGTGCTGTCATTCCTTTTCAACATTGTTGGCAACATGACTATCCTCATTGAGCAGCCTGATCTGGGTAACATAATGTTCTTATTGTTTCTGTTTTTATAAAACATGTTTTTTTTGTTAACATTTTGGGTACATACTTTGATGGTTGTCATGTTCAGTATAAAAAATCAATTTCATAAAATATTTTTAATTTTGTTGACAGGTTTACAGGGGGAGGATAAGAGGGTTCCTTTTGATAACAATGACTTGGTTTTGGATGGAGGATTTCCAGTTCCAAAATCTATGCAAGATGCAGGGTTTGACGCCCCAGAGATCAATTCATTTGGCCACTCATTCAGGTCAGTTTTTCTTTTAATTGGTGTGAGCGAAAATGGAAGTTGCATCATGTAGCAATTAGGGCTATAAATCAATTGAGCCGAGTTCAAATCAACATCAAACAATTAAGGGTAAACTATCAATAGGTCATAATAGTTTGACTTAATTCTTATCAAGTCCAATTAAAATAAATTCTAGTAAAATTGTCGTTAAAAATAATTTTTGTGACGATTTTTTGCATATTACTAAAAATTAACAATTAGTGACTTTTTTGTCACGATTTTTATAAATTGTCGCTAAAACTTACAATTAGTAAAATAAAATTTGTGACGAATTTTTCAAACTGTTGCTAAAAGTTAAAAATTAGTGATTTTTTTTTGTGACGATTTTTTTAAACAGTTGCTAAAACTTATAATTAATGACATTTTGTGATAATTTTCAAATTGTTGTTGAAATTAACAATTAGTGTCGTTTTTTAATAGTATTTGATGAAAAACGCTATTAATTATCATAGGACCTATTAGACAATAAATTTACCCATTAAGACCAAGTAAGTCTCCCAAAAATTAACAAAATTCAAAATGTGTTTAAACTTGATTCGTTTATATATTGAGCCGATCTCGAATGCACTTTTCACGAGTTGAACATGAGTAAAGCTTTAAGTAACTCGGTTCCTTTTATAGCCCTAGTTGTAACACTTGAATCCGAACATCACACCTGGAACGGGAGTATCAAATTTAAAAGGCCTACCCTTGGTCTTGATTCGGTTGAAGTTCCATTTTGGTGCCCACATAAATTGGTATTCATGGGATGAATTGTTTCTAACCTGAGAAAGCTTGACAGGGACTATAATGCTGAGAGTGAAAGACAACAGACAGTTGAAGAATTCTATAGAGTGAATCACATTAACCAAACATATGATTTTGTAGGTTTCAACATTGTTTTAGTAATTTGTTATCCAAGCAAACACTGACACTATTTTATAGTATTTTGTAAACAAATCAATGGAAAATTCAAACACACTCACCATTTTCATTTATGTGTGAAAATATTTTTCAAAATTCAAAAAATAATTTAGAAAGGTTTCTTGAGATTGATATTTTCAAAAAAAAAATTCCAAAATACAAATTTCTTGCATCAATTTCCTTTCTCTTTTTTTTTTTTTTTTTTTTCCTGTTTTCAATAACAAAAAATAAAAACAAATATAGGTGAAGGGGATGAAAACTTGACTAATCCACTCATGAAATGGCCAAGACCCTTCTAGTGGATTAAAACCTAATTTGATGTTATATGGTTTCAGATCTTGGAAAAGTTCTTCTTCATCCTAGTTTTGGGGGCCTTCCTCAATGGGCTGTTGTTGGTGAGTGTTTTGTTATGAGTTATGACAACTTAAATAATATGTGATCATGCCTTTGGTATCATTTTCATTTTTATGTTATACCCAAAAAAAAAAAAAAAAGAAAAAAAAAAGGGTCACATTATACTTATTTCCAAACTATTTTGGAAAAATCAAGATAACCTTTCACTGTTTTTGACATTACAGGTGACACCTTCCCTCTGGGGTGTGCTTTCGACAAATCGATTGTTCATCACAAGGTGTGCTTCTTCAATTTTAAACCTTATCTTGTAGAATAAATTATACATGATTTTAATTAACAATTTTATTCTAAGAAAAATGAATAAACACTTTTTATGCAGTATTTTGAGCACAATCCAGATTCCAAAAATCCTGTTTACAACACTGAGAATGGAATTTATGTGGAAGGTTGTGGCCTAGACAATGTAATGATATCATGGGGGCATGATGATTACATGTATTTGGTATGTGTTTCAAGTAATTAGTTTAATTTAGATATTTAATACTATAAAAACTTCTTGTTAATCTAACTTCATTTTCAAACTTTTAGGTGGCTAAGGAAAATGGATCAACTCTGCCTCCAGCTGCATTGTTCATCATCCGATACCACTCTTTTTATCGTAAGCATTTACGCTAATTTTTTTTAATTCCAAAAATTAGTTTTTTAATTAATATGTTTAACATGAAGATCTGAATAATTCATCTTGCAGCATTACATAAGTCAGGAGCATACACGCATTTAATGAATGAGGATGATGTTGAGAATTTAAAGTGGCTAAAAATTTTCAAGTAATCCCTCTTTCTTTCTAGCATTTTATTTTCATTTCATATTTTATGCAAATATGACTAACAAAGTTTAATATTTTTTACAAACTTTTTAAATTTATGTAGCAAATATGACCTCTACAGTAAGAGCAAAGTTCGCATTGATGTCGAGAAGGTCAAGCCATATTATCTTTCTCTCATTGAGAAGGTGGGTATTGCTCTAATTGAGAACTTACGTGCACAAAATCAGTCATAGAATTATGACTATTTTGTAACCAATTTCTATGCACATCTCCTTTTCAAAATTGGTCTTGCAACACTCTCAAGGAGCACCTTACGAGTGTTATGTCACTGGTTTCTATGAATGTCTATTTTTTTGAAACGTTTTTCATCTTGATGTTCCGTATTCTTAATTGGAGGTTTTTGTTGCAGTATTTCCCAGTGAAGCTGAGATGGTGAATGTTCCAGATTGAAGACATATTATTTGAGATATTAACGGATTTGTTATTGTGCTTGATTTGTGCACAAATAATACACAAAAGAAATACGAGTGTGATGTAATTCCTCTAATTTTATCCAGAAATTTCTATCAATAAATGATGTACAATGCATTTGGTGGAATTAAATTTCATTCCTTTAGCATTTTTTCAAATTCTACTTGACTAGCTTTGATTTTATTTTTATTTTTATTTTTTTTAATCGGCAAAATAAATCTTTATTGATGAAAACATACAAAGTATAATAAAGTATATCAATAAAAAGGAGCTCGGAGCTAGCTCAAGCTCCAAGCTCCAGTTGGTGAGAAACCAACAAGCAAAATACAGCCAGAACAAACCAGTAGCAAAATAAGCGTAAACTACTAAATTACAGCCACAACTAAGCAAACCAACCACTAGCAATCCAACCATTAGCAATCAGCAAGAGCAGCAGAAACAAATCAACCAAGACTAGCAGCAGCAATCAGCAATCAGCGGCAGATCAACCAAGAGAAGCAGAAACAAAAACAGAAATAGATTACCAGAAGCAGAAATAGAGTACCAAGACTAACAGATTAGAGTTGTTCAGCTTTTCCAAAACAGAGCAGCAGTCTAACAGATTACCAAAGCAAAGCATGACCAGAACCTATCAACCTAACACCTGGTTTACATCAATTGATTCAACATCTGATTTGATTCCACTTGAACATATAATCATCAACTGAGAAAGGAAAGTCCTTTGTAGATGCTCTAAGCCAGAGAACAGTTCTGGTTTTGATGAGTTTATATAGACCTGAGGAATTGGGTTGTGACATAAAGAAGACACACTTATTCCTATGTTTCCAGAGAGACCACAGAACAACTAAGGGTATCGCTTTCCAAATTTTCTTTTCAAGTCTCTTAAATTTTCCACCCATCTACCAATTGAAAAGACCTTCAACTAATCCTTGAAGGCACCAATTAAAACCCCAATCATGTATCACTGATGACTAGATAAACCAGGAGAAAGGGCAGTGCAACAAGACATGAATAGCAGTTTCAACTTCAGTGGTACAGAATGGGCAGATGGAGGATGCACTGCTGCTTAAAATGTCTATTCTGTGCAAAAACTCTGCAGACTTTATTCTGTTTTTCCAAGCTAGCCAACCAAAAAAGAGAACTTTGGGGGGAAAAGCATTGTACTAGACTTACTAATTCTGAGTTGAGGGCCAAGCAGAGAGCTACTGAAAGAATAAAGAGCAGAGACAGAGAAAGAACCATTAGTGCAAACTTGACAAGCCACACTGTCAGGACACAGAAGAGGAGAAGAGGATAAGGCATTAACAAGTCTGTTTTCTTCAAGTAATTCCCAAGCATAAAGCTCTCTTCTATACTGAAAATTCCAATTATCTGAGCTGGATTTCCTGTGGTAAAAATGATGAAGGGATCCTTTCTTGACAATAGAAAGGTTGTAGAGAAGAGGGAATTCTGATTTAAAGCAAAGTCCTTCACACCACTTGTCATGACAAAATGAGATTCTAGACCCATTCCCCACTTTAAGTAGACAATTATTCAAATAGAAGTTGAAGATATTCCTACTATAGGCCCCAATGGAGATAATGTCAGTCCACAATCTAGAATGTTTATAATGGGATCTTAGTGGAGGATGCCAACAATTTTCCTTGATTTTATACTTGCTACAAATAGCCCTTCTTCAGAGTGCATTGACTTGATTCCCAAATTTCCACCACTATTTGAGTAGTAAACAAGTATTCACATCTCTAATCCTTCTTATACCCAGATACCCTTGATTGACACTCTTTGTTACCTCCACCCATTTCACTAGATGAACTTTTCTCTTTAGATCATTGCCACCCCACAGAAACACAGTTTCAATCTTCTCTATTTCTCTAGCAACTCCTTCGGACATCTTGAATAGAGAGAGGTAGTACACAGGGAGGGAGATTGGATAGAACAGATTTTATCAAGGTTAGACTTGACTAGCTTTGATGATGAGCAATATAATATTCTTCCTCCAAAATTTTATTGCTTTTGATGCCAAGAAAATTCAAGAGACCTGAGAGATAAAGAGAGTTCGTGTAGTGGATGAATGTTTACCGAGCGTGATCAATGGTGAAGTTAGAAAAAATTATCCCAAGTAGCAACCATTAATGATAACCTTTTTTTTTTCTTCATAATCAACAATAATAAAATAATGCAAACTATTCAAGCTAATAATATACCCAAAAACAGTTTCTCGTGTCACTACAAGAAATGTCACTTTTGGCTACTAAAAAATTAGTCGCCAAAAGTCCAATATTTAGTCGCTAAAACGATTTAGCGACTAAAATATTTTGTCGCCAAACTCGTTGCCTATACCCTGTCGGCGATAGTATTGGCAACTAAACTTTGTTTGGTCGCCGAAAGTGACTACATTTCGCTACTAAATTATGTTTAGTCGGCAAATGTTATGTTTCCGCCACTAAAACTTTAGTCGCCGAATGAGGCTTTTTGGCTACTAAGTTGTTGTGGTCGGGGAAGGTGTCACCTTTAGCTACTAAATAATTAGTCGCCAAAAGTACACATTTGGCTACGAAACATTATTTAGTCGGCAAAAGGTGCATTCCGTGACTAAAAATTTAGTAGCCAATAGTTTCTTTCTCTCATTCCCAATTGTTTTAGCTACTAATTATTTGGTCGCCAAAACTTTTTGGGTTATGTTTTGCTACTAAATTATTAGTCACCAAAACATTTGATTACGTATTTGGCTACCAAAATATTTGGTAGCCAAATGCTTTAACGTGTTTTTTTTTTTTTTAAAAAAAATTCTAAACAACATGTATCCATTATGAATACAACCTGTACCCTGTATAAACAATATAATCCATCAACACTAAATATGTTATCAAACATTCAACAATGTGCACACATTTTAGCTCCAACCATCCAAAACATTAATATTGAACGTCCAATTCTATATATAATACAAATTTCATACGAACCAAGTCTAATCCAACATCAATAATTTCACTTCATACATAATACAAGACTAACCAAATTAATTAATAAAAAATGACATATGTACCACAACCTAAATTAGCATATATGCTAATTTCTACCATGCCAAATTAGCTTATATTTACCACACCAATGGCATTTCTTCATTTGCAGCCTGTTCATAAGGCTTCCCATTATCCCAAGTTTCAAGAGCCGCAATATGATCACTGTGCTTCTCAAGCAAATCAGCAAACCACAACATTATTCGTGATCTTTCCTGAAAAAGTTTAACAACAAAGATTACATTACGTAACTCATATTTCAATATTGTTTGAAGTTAAAATAAGAATAAAGAAGGAAACAAAGGAAAGAAAGTACAAAGCAAATGATCAATGTGTGATATTCTTACATAAGCAGTCATCTTTGGCCATGGTCCTTGGTCGAATGCTTTGCGAGCAGCAGACACTGCCTGGTTGACATCTTCAGCCTCACCTTCAGCGACATGAGCAATCACATCTCCTGTCCTGGGATCCAGGGTTGGAAATTTTTTCCCTATAGTCATACAATTTGCAAAAATTTAGTTTCACTACACATTCTTGAATTGAAGGAACATCAAGATAGAAACTTGAAGGCCTACAATATATTGTAAAAGGTTCATAACCGAAATATCTACTTAGTTTTTTGAATCAAAGGATGATAACACACGTGATGCTGAATCCACGAATTGCCCATTGATGAGAAGCTGGGTATAATCTATTTGAACAGGTGGTGTGATTGGTTCCTCAAAGGCAACAGCGGTACTAAACCTATTGATGCCTCTGCCCCAGTTAGAGTACCGACCTGAAATTTGATCTTTTCACATCCAAGAAAGTCCTCATTCTCTTCTGTCTTCGCCTTTTTGTGTTTGTTTTTCATTGCTTCTAAACGCCTACATATAATTAAAGTTAAGTCATCAAAATGTTCAAACGTGAACTGCATTGGAAGAGAATAAGCACTAGAAAATAAACTTTGCACAAAAAAAAAAGTTAATAAGTGACCACAATAAGTACTGAAACATTCTCAACCAATTGGTTTAACAACTACAATGAATGAAATAAAGTGACCACAATATGTCCTCTTCTCGTTCAACAACCGGCCAGAACAAATAATGATACATAAATGCCTGGTAGATTTCACATCAAATTCACAAATAATGATACATCCCGTGTGTTTATCATAACAGCAAAAACGTTTAAGCTTGTTATTTGCCAAGGGTTTCACATGGAAATGTTTTCTTCCAACGTCAACAATAATTCATCTTACCCTCTATATGGCAAACACTACACAATGACATTCTCAAGTCAAGTTATTCCCCAAACTTTGACTAGTTATAGATTGTTATTTCAAGGATACCATAACATTAATCTTCATTCCTGGATAATATGTGATCTTTATGAACTACTTTCACTGATCATAGACTGTTATCTCCTTTTAAAACGTTACCAGTATGCATTAATATTTATGAATTTGAAGCCATGGCACGCTATTAAACTACAATTAAGTCCTTTATGACAGCATTTAAATGAAAGTACAAACCACAATTTTTCTACGGAAAATATGAATACAAAGTACGTTTAAAAAAAAAGATCTGATTAGTGGAAAATTTATAAACATTAATAATTAAAGTCTTAAACACTTCCATGAATCTGTAATTATTTTGTAAAACTACCACTAAATTTTGATTTCCCAATTTCTCTTTATTTCATAAAAATGAAATGAGTGTCATCCACAGGTGATCAAATTTCAAGAAACCCACAAAAAAACTGACTAAAGCTATAAAATTAGGGCAAATTTCAGAAGCACTGTAAAGTAACAATTAAGGAAAATTTCAGGGGAAAAAAAGCTAATTACCTTTCAAGGAATTGGACTATGCAGCGAAGACGATAGGAATGGAGTGAAAATTGTGGGTTTTGAGCTTGCCCAATCAAAAACTGTTTTACAACTTCAAAGTGGTCCTTCAAAAAAATTGATGGAACCCATTAATGAAAAGCTAGAATTAGAGCAAAAAGTGAATGACCCAATAGAGTATTATGCATTAGAATCATACCTTCTAACTATTTGAAGAACCCATGTGTGTGCGTGTATGTGAAGCTGTATGGGTTTTTGTGAGACAGAAAAACAAAGTCGAGAGGGAGAGAGAGGATCTCAGGCGACGGTGAGCAACAAGGAGGTGGATCGGTGCTCCGATTGCTGGCCAGCGCGAGAAGGAGCGGCGGTGAGAGTGGAGGAGAGAGGAGCGGTGGTGAAGGAGAGGGAGAGGGAGAAGGACGCTGAAGAGAGAGAGAGAGAGGCGCTATTAATGGTTCAAGGTTGGGTTGGGTTTGGTTTGGTGAGACCGTGAGATGTTTTATATAAATGGTTATTGGCGACTATCGATATTGGTCGGTAAAGGTATTTTATAAATCCCTCTAAATATTTGAAAGGTCTCCCTCCAAAACATTTTACTTCTTTGGCGACTAAAATTAAATTTTGTCGCTGAAAACAAACTTTTGGCTACCAAAATTTTGGTCGCCAAAGGTAAAAAATAATTTTTTATTTTACATTTGCCGACTAAAGGTTTTAGTAGCCAAATCTATACCTACGGCGACTAAAATTAATTTTCGTCGCTGAAAATCAACTTTTGGCAACCAAAGTTTGGTCGCTAAAGATAAAATTTAATTTTTTATTTTACATTTGCCGACTAAAGCTTTTAGTAGCCAAATCTATACCTACGGCGACTAAATTTATTTTTTGTCGCCAATTTCTGGCATTTTTGGCGACTAAATTTCTTTTAGTCGCCAATTGTGATATTTTTAGCTACTAAATTTTTTTTTAGTTGCTAATTGTGATATTTTTAGCTACTAAATTTTTTTTTAGTTGCTAATTGTAATATTTTTAGCTACTAAATTTTTTTTAGTCGCCAATAATCAATATTACCCGACTAAAAAAAATTAGTAGCTAAAAATTTGACTTTTTCCGACTAATTTTGTTTTTGGTAGCCAATTCCGTAACTTTTGGTGACTAAATTTTTTTCCGTCGCCAAAAATGGTCGCCAAAAGTGACATTTCTCGTAGTGTGTATATTTTTAAAATTGATTCCAACGAGTTTTTATCTTTTGAATGCTTTGCTTGATATTAATATTAATATTAATGCAATAGAAAAATGTGCCCTTCTAAGTATAATCAACATATAACATTTTAAGTAATGTCATAATCATTGTAGTTCACATATTCACATATATCCAAATCCCAATTCAATAATCCTGATTTATGGGATTAATGGAGGGGATTTAGTTGATAAAATAAAAGAGGGTGCGCAAAAGTTTAAGGGGCATATATAAATTTTTAGGAGTGACAAATTGAAGAACTATTTATCCTTCTTGGGCCTATTATAGATCTGCCACTGGGATGATACCCAGGTTCAAGTTTCTCTTATGTTTAATGCAACTTTCCCTTCCCCTAATTACCAAGCTCGACTAATTACCCACTTATTGTGTTTCATTTAGGGGCAGAGTTGAGGAAGGTTAACAATGAATGAATGGTTTGCATGCCCAAATACGGTAAAGATAAACTAAAATGATAAAAGGGCTAACTTAGATAAGAAGTTTACATACTAGGACACAAACCTGTGAATTATCTGCTATTGTAATTGTAAAATGAAAATTAATAATGACTTTTACATTATAGCTTGGGCCAACATGGAGTGAAAAAAATAAAGTGCGGGTGACTCTAGTGCTCAATCCCAAGAATACTAGATTATAAAGTTAGAGAATTGCGACGACCCCGTGGGATGTTCAAGGCACCTCAGCTTATCATTTCGTTGTTTCTTATTCCCACTAGGCCGAACTATTTGGCCTTTCTTTCTCCATGCCGACTCATGCTTCACTGACCTATTGTGTGCTAAAAAGAAGAAAGTAGGACAAAACTATAGCTATCAGGGAAAGCAGTGAACTTCTCAATGATATTGTACGAGCAAGAAATAATCTTGTCATATAATCCTGTTGATCAAGATTGTGCTCCTCCGTACGTCGTCGCTTTATTCCCTGAAAACACAAATGTGAGCTAGCCGGTGGGTGTGTGCCGGATACCTCTGCAAAATAGACAAACAGACAAAAAACTCTGTGTATTCGAGAATCAAAGTTGTGTTACCTCTCCATAGGTGATGTTATGAGCTTTTATAGGTTCCGCGTGGCACAATCCTAATAGGACTCTTACTCCTTCATGTAGAGTCCTCCTAGGAATCACATTCCTGAAAGATAATACTTATCTTTCAACACCCCCCTCACTACTTAAACCAAGTGAGATGGTTTTACCTAGGTCGGATGTCAATATGACCGGGATAGCATGGCCATGCTAAAGCCGCAGACTAGACCGAGCTCCACCTAGCTCGGTTCTTCCTTTCACTGCGTATACCTTGGTTCGACATACTCCAACCAGGCTATTGAGATCATGCTAACCATACTGAGCTAGGACCGAACTAACCCGTAGCATGGTTCTGAGGAAGGCTCAACATACTTTGGCTCAATATGGTATGACCGGGCTAACTGTTATCGCGCCGACCGTGGTGACCGGGCTAACCACCAAGCTCTTCCGGACCGGGCTAACTGCAAGGCTCCTCTGGACCGAGCTAACACTTGCGATCCACTTGCTAAGCTTTTTTTACCGCGGTTGACACCTTTACCTCAGCTGACACCTTTACCTTGGCTGATATCTTTACCTCGGCTAACATTGCGGTTAACCAAATTACTTCGGCTCTTCTCTCCGTTTGACTACCTTGCTTGGTAGCTCGGCCATAGCGTTGACCGCCACTAGGAAGTAGCTAAGTCCCGTAGCTAGGTCCCGTGGCTAGGTCTCATAGCTAGGCCGCGTAGCTAGGTCCAATAACTTGGTCTCGTAGCTAGGTCCCGTAGCTAGGTTCCATAGCTAGGCCGCGTAGCTAGGTCCAATAACTTGGTCTCGTAGCTAGGTCCCGTAGCTAGGTCCTATGGCTAGGTCCCATAGCTAGGTCTTGTAGCTCGGTCTCGTAGCTAGGTCCTAAAAACATCTTTGACCGCCACTCTAACCTAGCTCGGCCCAATTTGGCTACACAAATTACCCTCTCAATTGCCCCTTAATTCCATCTGCGTAGCATGATTTGGGATTACCTGTTAACAGCCGAGCTAAAAACTTCAGCCCTTCAATCGAGTAATAACTTGGGGCGAAACCAACTCCCTGACTTAGTCAAAACCAAACTAAGAATGCCGCACCATAAGCTTCAACCGGGCTACGAATCCCTCGTTCCACTTAGCCGAGCGAGGACTCCATTTATTTCGCCTTTGTTTCTTTTAGCACGGTCCAATGATTCGTGCTTAATATTTTTCCTTTTCACTTTGCAGACTGACTAGGTTGGCCAGGCACACCTTTGCACGCTCAACCGTGATATTGAAGAGGCCCAACGAAAGACAACCGAACTTCAGACCGAAATCGTCCGCCTTACCAAGCTAGTCAAATAAGCGAAAGCAGATAAGCAAAAGGCCCTGGTCGAACGGAAAGACAAGTACCTATATTTTGCAATGTGGGTCTACCAAAGACCTCTTCTTCAAGTGTGGGTAGAAAGCAGCTGTGGCGCAACTTGGTCATAGCCAAGAGACCGAGGTCTTCCTAAACCATCCTCCATATTTTATACCGAGCTCCATGGTAGATTATGCAAATGCCATTCAGCAAAAATTTCTTCAAGCTGAAGACGAAGATGATGCATCCCAAGAGCCTGATAACAATGCCCAGCTCGGTTGCCAGTCTATCTCTCCAACTCCAGTGGTCTCCATCCCACCTTTGCCTGTTGTGTCTGATGTGGTGCCTTCGACCGATCTCAACCAAAGTGTGCTTGCCATAACTGGGCTACCTTTAGGTGAAGCCAGTGTTGAATTGGACGCCGATTTAGATGACCTCTTTGCATGACCATGTACTTTCTTTTCTTTGGACGCTAACTTTGGAAGCTTTTGTAACCGGGCTATAGCCCCTCCTTTTCTAATGCACTTTTGAAATGAAATCTTCAATTTTCTCATCTTTCTGTTCGGTTTATACATGCATCCATTATTCAACTATAACTTGTATGATGTATAACAATTTCTTTCCGAGATACCAATCTCGATCTCAACCTTGCAATCTACTTATCCCTGCCAACCACTCTTTAGCCTAGATCTTTATCTCAGCTGAAGAGTACCAAAAGTTGGCTATTCCAGCCAACTACTCTTCAGCCTAGATTCTTATCTCGGCTGAAGCGGACTAAAAGTTGATTTTTCCAACCAACCTATTCAGCCTAGATCCTTATCTCGGCTGAAGAACAATGAATGTTGGTTTTTCCAGCCAACCTCTTCAGCCTAGATTCTGATCTCGGCTGAAGAGAGCTCAAAGTTGGCTATTCCGGCCAACCCTGAGTGAAGTGTTTGGTTTTTCCGACCAAACTTTTTCATTGTCCCCCAGTCGGGCAAAGACTTGTTGGTTAAACCTACCAACTTCCTGCAGCCTAGATATCCTTATCTCGGCTTAGGAGAGCTAAATGTTGGTTATTCCGGCCAACATAGGGCTAAGCGTTTGGTTATTCCTACCAAGCTTCTTGGTTGCCCGCCAAGTCGAGCAAAGACTTATTGGTCAAACCTGTCAACTTCCTGCAGCCTAGATATCCTTATCTCGGCTTAGGAGAGCTAAATGTTGGTTATTCCGGCCAACATAGGGCTAAGCGTTTGGTTATTCCTGCCAAACTTCTTGGTTGCCCCCCAAGTCGGGCAAAGACTTATTGGTCAAAGCTGCTAACTTCTTGCAGCCTAGATATCCTTATCTCAGCTTGGGAGAGCTAAATGTTGGTTATTCCGACCAACATAGAGCTAAGCGTTTGGTTATTCCTGCCAAACTTCTTGATTGCCCCCCAAGTCGGGCAAATACTTGTTGGTCAAACCTACCAACTCTGCTTTTAATGCCCCTAGCTAGCTAAAACAACTTTTACAAAAGAAAATAATCTATGCTGAAAAGGAAACTACTTGTTTTATTGAGGAAAAGAAAAATTACAAGTACTCTATAGGAAAGCTAAAAATAAAATAACTTGAGATTGACAGTGTTCCACGGCCTGGGGATGACCTTGCTATCTCCATCTTCCAAGTGGTATGCCCATTTTCCTGCTAATCAACCACTTCGTATGATCCTTCCCATTTGGGCCCTAGTCTTGCCATCTCTGGGTGTCAAAGTGTTTCCCATTACTTTGCGCAGCACCCAATCTCCAATCTTAAATTGCCTTTTATTCAGCTGCCTTGCCAACATCTGTGAACAGCTCCTTGCTCTCGAGTTCTTCCACCAGCTGTACATATACTTTGGCAGCGCGGCTACCATTTGCTGTGACGAAGCATTGTTTAGACATAATTTGGTCTCCAAAGACCTCTTCAATTACCCCGGCTTCGTTGGGGAATCGCAATACTTGATGGTAGGTTGAAGCTACCGATCGCATGGCGTGCAACCATGTCCTTCCCAATATTATGTTGTAAGCGGAAGGGACTTTCAATACCCAGAATTCCACTTGTTTTGTCATGGTTCCTGCCTTGACTGGGAGGATTATCTTGCCCATTGGCCACTCTGGCATTGAGTTGAATCCGATCAGGGGAGATGTTGTAGGTGCTAAGTCTTTGTCCTCCAGTTTCAATTGTTTGAAGGTTTCGTAATATATTATCTCACATGAGCTTCCTTGGTCGATCAAAATCCGTTTAATGTCGAAATTCTTGACATGTAGAGTGACGACCAGTGCACCATTGCGAGAGCAGTATATCCTTGCTAAGTTTTTGTCCGAAAAAGATATGACATTTGTGGGTTCTGTTCTCCCCTTTTTGATGGTAGGTTGTGCACTTAGTACCTCCCTTAAGTGCTCAGCCTTTTTGATCATCCCCCTGAGCTCACATACTCGCTCAGGTTCGAATACTCCATGTATTACGTTTATTACGCCTTGAGGTGGAGCATCGACCAGCATCCCGTTTGGGTTGTTGTGGTTCTGGGGGGCTGGCTGTGTCCCTCCTTCTATGTATTGGTCCAAGTGCCCAGCTGCCACTAACTCCTCCAAGTGCTACCTTAATGGTGTGCAATTTTCAATGTGGTGCCCCTTTTCATCATGGAAGGTGCACCACGACCTCTCGTCATATTCTCTTTGCGCTTCTCCCAGTTTAGCAGGCCATCGGACGAAAGGTTCATTGCGAATCTCGCTGAGAATCCGATAGATCGGTTTTTTGAACACCGTGGTAATGGCAGTGCGGACTCTCAACCTTCTTTTGTCTTGGTCCTTTCCGTTGTCCCGCCTACCTCGCCCGTTTCTGCTTGGACATTCCACCGCGTTGACTTTTGCCGTAGTCTTTTTATCTGGTATTGCGGTTGTGCCAGATTTTGCTTTAGCGCGGTTGCTATTTTCCTCCACACGAATATGTTGGTGTACTCTCTCCATCAAGGCTTCCATCGTATGGGGTGGCGTCATGGTGATTGAGTTCCTCAACCTGTTTCTAACTGAAAGACCTCTTTTGTATTGTGCGATAGCGAGATTGGTGGGGCAATCCCCAATCTAGTTGAAGGTCTCCCAGAAGCGACTGTTATAGGATCTTATCGTCTCCTTGTCGCCCATGTCAATGGAGAGAAGCTGGTCGATTTCCACTGGCGTTTTGGTGTTTGTTCTGAACCTTATTACGAACGCCTCTGCCAACTGTGCCCAGGAGGCGATGTTGCCTTATGGTAGCCTTTCGAACCAGGTTAAACCTAGGTCGCCAAGGCTGGATGGGAATAGAATGCACATCAAAGCTCCGTTCCGCCGGTATATTGCCATAACTTGGCGAAAGTGGCTTAGGTGCATGTAAGGGTCTGTTTTCCCTTCGTACGTGATAAATTTAGGCTGGATAAAGCCTGAGGGTAATGGTGCGTTCTCAATCGCTGGAACGAACGGTGAACTATGTAGTCTTGCCAACACTTTATCTATTGGTTCGTAGGCAAGGTGCGGTATTGGCATTCCAACCTCGACGCTTCCATGCGTCCAAGGAGCCAACCGCTGAAGGGCTGAAACTCTGTGCGGGTTACATGTCCTGGCATCCTCCTTCTGTCACGCCCTTTCTTCAAGCACAGTCCGTAAGTCGGAAGATCTAGGCAACTCCGTTTGCCTGGATGATGTCTGGTGCGTATGTGAGGGCCGATAGGTACTTCCCTCAGTGTAAGACCTCAATGATCTCGTTCTCTCAAACCTGGAGTAACGAGTTCTGGAAGTTCTTGATTGAGTGTCGCCTGTCCTGAGGCTTCTACTCTCTGCTTGCGATGGCGTGGTATGCCTACCACGATCTTTTGAGTGGCGAGGAGGCATATTGCCTTTGCGCCCTTCTCCTGTCGCCACCCCTTTTCCCTTGATCTGGCGTTTCATGGTCTCCATGTTCCCCGCCATCTTCCTTATTAGTTCATCTTGCTCTTTTACACGATCCTCCAGAGCTGAGGGTCGATTCTTCGCCTTTGCTTTTCAGGACTTTGTGAGCAAGAGCGACGGGGGCTGTTGTTCCGCCTCCCCCTTGCATCCCTCCGGGGATTCTGTCGTTGGGGCTCTAAGTCCGCCATAGGAGGGATAAAGGGCAATCCTTCGCGCCTCCCACCCCCCTCTGGGGTTTGTCCGTCAATAGCGGACTGCGGCAAATCTTCATTGTGCGCCATTCAATGAGTGAAGGAAACTTGATCAAGAGGTTTTGTTCTTTGTTCTTTGTTTGATATTCCCACAGACGGCGCCAATTGTACGAGCAAGAAATAATCTTGTCGTATAATCCTGTTGATCAAGATTGCACTCCTCCGTACGTCGTCGCTTTATTCCCTGAAAACACAAACGTGAGCTAGCCGGCGGGTATGTGTCGGATACCTCTCCGATGCCTAAGTTAGCAAAATAGACAAACAGACAAAAAGCTCTGTGTATTCGAGAATCAAAGTTGTGTTACCTCTCCATAGGTGATGTTATGAGCTTTTATAGGTTTCGCATGGCATAATCCTAATAGGACTCTTATTCCTCCATGTAGAGTCCTCCTAGGAATCACATTCCTGAAAAATAATGCTTATCTTTCAACAACCCCCTCACTGCTTAAACCAAGTGAGATGGTTTTACCTAGGTCGGATGTCAATACGACCGGGATAACATGGCCATGCTAAAGCCACAGACTAGACCGAGCTCCACCTAGCTCGGTTCTTCCTTTCACTGCGTGTACCTCGGTTCGACATACTCCAACCAGGCTGGTGAGATCATGCTAACCATACTGAGCTAGGACCGAACTAACCCATAGCATGGTTCTGAGGAAGGCTCAACATACTTTGGCTCAATATGGTATGACCGGGCTAACTGTTACCGCGCCAACCGTGGTGACCAAGCTAACCACCAAGCTCTTCCGGACCGGGCTAACTGCAAGGCTCCTCTGGACCGAGCTAACACTTGCGATCCACTTGCTAAGCTTTTTTTACCGAGGCTGACACCTTTACATCGGCTGATATCTTTACCTCGGCTAACATTGCGGTCAACCAAGCTACTTCGGTGCTTGGTAGCTCGGCCATAGCGTTGACCGCCACTAGGAAGTAGCTAAGTCCCGTAGCTAGGTCCCGTGGCTAGGTCTCATAGCTAGGCCGCGTAGCTAGGTCCAATAACTTAGTTTCGTAGCTAGGTCCCATAGCTAGGCCGCGTAGCTAGGTCCAATAACTTGGTCTCGTGGCTAGGTCCCGTAGCTAGGTCCTATGGCTAGGTCCCATAGCTAGGTCTTGTAGCTCAGTCTCGTAGCTAGGTCCCATAGCTAGGTCTTGTAGCTCAGTCTCGTAGCTAGGTCCTAAAAACATCTTTGACCGCCACTCCAACCTAGCTCGGCCCAATTTGGCTACACAAATTGCCCTCTCAGATGCCATGGATGATAGCGATCCATACTTCGATAATCCTCAAATCAAGCATTTGTTACAAATAGCTAAGGCAATTAGAAAGGACTATCCTAACGAAAATTGGTTGCACTTGATTGGCGTACACAGTACTTAATTGTTGTTCTTTCCATCTTCTAGAGGAAAAAAAAATCATATTTAGTAAAACAATATGTTCTGTCGAAACAAATGGAGTGTTAGAAATTTGACTCTCTATTCATGAAATGACCAAGATTAGAACCCACCACTGCTTTAGTTCAATTTTATCGATTTTTTGATTTAATGTAAGTAAGGGATTTAGGTGAAGCTTTTCGAAGGTTTTACAAAAAATTGTAGAATCTTACATTGAAAATATATGAAGAGAGAGGGTGGAGCTGTTCTATAAATACCTCCCTCCCTAGCCTTTATTTTTTTTTTTTGTTTACGTTTTGCTGCCCAATGCGTAGTCGTAATCATGTTATGTAGCGTGTTTGATGTTGTGAAAATCATATTGAAGTGGTGACGCATTTGTAATGTTCTTCAATCCATTGACATAATCTACGTAGCGTCACTTTAATTGTTGGATGTTATTGTTGAAATGCATAGCTACAGCTCGTTGCATTTGTACAAAATTTAGTACAGAACAATATAATTAGTTAGTTGGGAAGTGATAGTGGTTAGTACTGCATATAATACATGCAGTATGTACTTGTTGCCTAGTGCGCGATGAGATGAAAATCAGAGTTTGCCTGTGTGATGTTAACGTTTGAGTTCAGATTTTAATTTGATGGCATGACATGGGGCATAAAAGTTGGTGTTCTTCTGGTAAATTGCCTGAGGCTGGAACATGTGGTGGTGTAAAAGATTCATTTTTCATGGTAATGGATCATGACATTTTATGTTTTGTGTTGGCAGCTTTAATTTGTTTCTTCTGATTTGAATGTAAAACATGTTCAGGTAGCAGTGGCAGTAGGACTGGTAAACGGAAAATTGGCTTGAGGTCACCACACACATCGACAAGGCAACCCAGTAAACGACAAGCAAAGCTCCCTTTCAAGAAACAGAAAGGTTCGGGTGATCTTGTTCAGAGAGCTGTTGTTGATACGTCGAAATTAATGTACCGTTCAAACATATCCGGGCTGATTAGCACAGTTCTGGAACTCGAATTACGCGATGCCCACGTCAGACAGTTGCAGAGAACGCCATTCTGGCTGATGATTGATGCTATTCGGGCTAACGAGCTGGATCCTAAAATGTTCAAAAAATGTGATGCGACGGTATGTCGGATAATACAAACTTACAACCCTGAAGATGAGAAATTCCACATCGGTGGAGCTAAGTTACCATTGCGCAACAACGACATCAGGTTGATCTTTGGGGTACAATGTGGGAGGGAGAAATTGGATATGACACAGGGTGGGAAAGGGCCGTCTGATTTCATGCAAAGACGCTGCGCAAATGTTACCCGAATTTCCTCAAAACTAATAAAGGACTTGCTGGGAGAAGCCATCTGTGGTCATACGGAGCGTGACGAAGAAGATGTGGCGAAATTGTTGTGTCTTTATGTGTGCGCCAAGTTATTTTTCGCAACAATCGGCGAGCATATAGGTTGGGCATTTGTCCGTGTGATTGACAAACTAGACACGTTGCAGCATTATGACTGGAGTGCAACAATAAGAAACACATTGATTGGGTCACTAAATGAGATGCACAATAAGCCAGAGAAGGTCACTGGTTGCGTAGTAGCATTGCTGGTACGTATGTTTTTTCCTTGTTTGGTGGTTCAAATTCAGCGGTAAAACATATAACCCATTTCAGTGTTAATTTAACGGATGTTTCATGGTCTAATTTCAGTTCCTTATTTGTGAGCATTCAAACATCGTCGCTCCGGAACGACCCGACGTGACACCACGTTTTTGTAGATGGAACATTGCAGCCGCTGTGGGGAAACTAAGAGTAATAAATTTGTCGTCAGAAGGTTGCTTTGAGGTATGCAATTAGAACCCTTTTAATTGTTTTGCAAATTTTTCCAATACCAAAACATTGAAATTATGCTACGTTTTGCTGGTAACTTTCATTAGGTCCAGTGTGGCAAACTTGTTGGGACGATTAATGAATGTCATATTCTGAAGGTGCCTGCTGCTGCTATTGAACCAAAAGAATGTAGTAGAATTAGGGCGGATGTGGAACCGCCTGGAGTGTGCGATGAACGCAGGGCTGTGATTGAGACAGATGATGTTGGCATCGTGGAGCCGAGCTTCAATTGTTGGCAGCCGGCCAAAAAAACAAAGGGTGACATGAAAATAGAGGGGGCCAATGACGATGACAATAAAAATACTGGAACACCGACCAGCAAGGAAAAAGTAGCTGGGAAGCTGGTGTCACGTGGAGAGGTTTGGCAGGTATTGTTCCCAGATCTTCTGGAACTGTCCAGCACTCCAGACGGTGAAGACGTGGGTGGGGAACAAAGAGGGGTGCGCGATGAGCTGATAACTTGTAAAGCAAGAATTACTGAATTAGAGAGTGAGATCAATATGAAAGATGTACAGATATGTGAACTGGAACAGCGTGTGGAAACACTGGAAAAACTGCTCGGGCGGCATTGTTTGCAAACTTAAATACTGTGATTGTGGATAAGGATGCAGAAATTGCACGGCTCACCAAGCAGGTTGATCGATTGGACAAAAAAGTAAGCAATTTGGAAGATAGTCTTGATGACCTTGAGGTTCACGAGGTCACACAATTAGCTGTGAATGCTGGATCCAATCAGCGAACACCAAGTAATAGTCTGTTAGGCAAAGTGAGTGGGTCTGCCAATGTGACGAGTTGCGAAAGTGCGCAGCGGTTTGCATGTCGTAGAGGCCAACCCGAAGACGTGCGGATCAACGAATTACAACTTGTTGACAATGACCCTGGGATTGAAGATTTGACAGATGACTTTGCAGATGGGATTGTACGTACAACTGTGGCAAGGGGAGAGGGTAGCTGCAGCCCCATAAATGCAGAGACAGTAGCTGATGGCAATGTAAAGGATGGCCCAGCTGTCGTTGTTGTAGAAGGTCATTGCGAACACACAGCAGGTGCAACAAGTTCTGGGCCTAAAATTACGTCACTTGTGAAAAGGGTGAAGAACAAGGCAAGACGGGAATTTAGGTTATCAGACTACGAATATCCCGGCATATTTGGGCGTCCACAGGTAAACACCAATGTCAGACTTGGTAAATCAGTTGAACCCGGGGTGATTTACAGTGTTGAGGACGTCGAGGTGGAGCGTAAAACATGGAATGGATTCGGTCTGAATAGGCGGCACACTGTGTGGAACATGGTGAAGGATGAAGACAGGGAACTACTACAAAGAATGTACACTTTAGAGGGGGACGGGTACGTTGTTCGGATGAAATGTTCTATTGTTTAACATGTACAACTTGTAAAACTATGCTCTATGGTGGTTCTTAATTTTGGTGCACGGTGTGCAGGTTAATAGTGTGGGATGGTGGACATAATGGAATACAAGTCCATTTCACGGACATCAAAGATTTGGTGCAGCAGAACTCCATACACGGCAATGTAAGCTGGTTCCGTGTAACGAATCGTACAGTATTTAGTGATTCTTTAATTATTTTTAAAAAACATATGCAAATCTGACAGTTGCTTCCTTTGTGAATTGAGTGATGTGGCAGTCGGAAACGGCAAATGAATTTTAAAACACAGTGAAGAATATGTAAATGGAAATGTAAATTTACAAAGTTGTTATTACTATTGTGGTGGAGTTGTAATGGGTGACATATGTTGCAGGTAATCTATGCATACGCTGCAATGTTGACTGAAATGCATAAGATGGTATCTGGAAGGGCAGAATATGTTGGGGCATCGTACATTTACACTAGTGTTTGTTCGGTATGTATCTTCAGTTTTATTTGATTCCTTGAAATCTAGAAAATATTTGCATAATGAAACCTGGTACGCCGATGGTGGTTTTGGACAATTGTGCAGGATATGATGCGAAACAGTAGTGCTGTTTCCCGAGCGAAGTATTTGAATGTTCACATGAAGGCTGCACGAGGTTGCAGATACACAGTAATCCCAATCTACAATGCCAACCATTGGACAGTCATGGCGTGCGATTCAGAAAGTGGGAATTGGAAACATTACAACTCGATGCGGCCAAGACGTGGAGTGCGCGATGAGCACTACAATGAGGCTCTAAAAGTGGTAAGTGCTGTTTACAAATTTCAGTTTACAATGTGCATTATGGGCAGATTGCAATGTGGAAAATGTTAATGTTACTGTGGACAAAACTGCACTGACATTTGAAAAATGGACAGAAACAATGGGTGGCTGATCACCACAACAAATTTGTGAAGCCTCGAGTTACACCTACAGCTGTTGGCGCACAGCTGTTTGATGGCAGTTTTGTATCTGTTGTGGATTGCCCACAACAAGTTCCAGAGTCGTAAGAAATGTTCATTTTATTTTGAGCGTACTGTTTTGATGATGTATCACGTCTGTGACATTGACACCGGTGTTTGTTAGTGCAGGTCGGATTGTGGGATTTTCGTGTGCTTCATAATCAGGCAGTACATTCGTGGTGTAGAAGTGAATACTTCGATGGATGGGCTGACCCCAACTGGGCTACGAGCTGCAATGGTGGAAATGTTCTTAAGTGACCCGGGCAGTGGACTCCGTGGGAGGACATTATAACAAGTTGAGAAGACATTTCCCAGTGCGCAAGTTGCAACAACAGCATTAGGATGTTTTTTTTCTGTTTTTCCCGTATCGGCGTATATAATGTTTTGTTAGTCTAGAAACACATAAAAGTAGGACGCAAAAACTAGTTTCATATACGTTACTTTTTTGGTAATGCAGAAGTGGCAAACGGTTTAATCTTGGGTTAGGATCCAGTATTTTGTGGATATGAATGTTGATATTATTTAGTAAGCTATTCAAATTGTCTCACCTTTTGCATAATAACAGTTTCACAGTGCATTACACTTTTATGTCATGTGAAGTACATTGTTTTTAAATGGCAGATGGGCCTGGGTATGTGAACATGGTGTGATGTATGCAGGAGTTGGGCATGACAAGACTCAGTTTTGTAAACCTGTTTTCCACCACGGGAGTATGCGTGGTTTGATGTATATGGAAGTGGACATGCAACGACTGAGCACGTCAACCACATGGTAAGTATGACACAAGTAAAGATTAATTTCGCATTGCCATCTTAATCAGAATTGTGATGATACCATGTTGAGCATAACATAAAATTACCTTCCTGTTCAATTTATTGTAAGTCATTTGGTAATGGGTACATGTTTTGTGCAATGACAATGGATTGTAAGCAGCCACAGAAACATTAAAAATCCATTGCCGTTCCGGATACAGGTTGGCAGAGTCCACTTTGGGCGAATGTTCTGGTATGATGTGAACAAATTTATAAACTTAAACGGCACCAATTCCTTATTTCATGTATTCACAGTGTTAATGAAAGCAAGATTTGAGAATTAAATGGTTGTGTTTCAAAGGAGCAGTGTTAGTGTTCAGTAGCGGGGACCCAAAACGTATGTCCTACTAAACAAATTAAACCAATAACATAAAGTGGATGACTGGTTTCCAAATCTGTTATGATGTCCACAGATTTGAAACAAAAACCGGCACCCACTGACTCTTGTCGTGTGTAGACAATGTGATTCAAAACAGATTTGAAAAATAAAAACCACTGGCTATTTTCATGCCTGCATAGTGTTAAGCAAAACATATTTCAAACTAAAATGGTTGGGTGTTAAAGGTGGAGTGTAATTGTTCAACAATGGGGACTGAAATGGTTGCTGGATTACATAAAAATGTATATCCTACAAAATAAATTAAACCAATAACAGAAAGTGAATGACTGATGTAAAAAAAAAAGGAATTTTTTTAAAAAAACCAAATAACCCAGTTTCTTAACAACCAAATTAAATCATATGGCAGCCCAACTGTAATGGCTCTTTGCATGTCTTCCTATTGTGATTGCCCACTTTTCCGCAACGACCACAACGTATACGTTGCACTACCTCCCCCTTGGACGGAATTCTCTTCCGTTTTGGCCGACCGGGGGGACGCTTGGCCGTCGGCGGAGCTATCAAACATTCAGCTGGGTTAAACAGTGGCCTCCCCACTGTTGGGATGGGGTATATGGTTCCGCTATAAGTAGCTCGAAATGTATCAATGCAAAATGCGGAGTCTATGGCATCGTAGATGTTTCTCCCACTATTACGGAATGCAACGACAACATGGGAACATGGGAACCCGTTGATCTGCCACTGAAAACAAGAACATGTCAGCTTGCCGACATCAACCAACACCGATGGGTAGGAGTGGACCTTATAGACATCATCATTAGCCTGGCTCACACACCAAGCCCTGCTGTCGTTATACGCTGCCACTAATTTTTTCTCCATTTTCGGGGATATCACACCGTCCCATTTACTGCATTTAACTCTGCGCTCCGACATCTGCTCCATTATTTGACCCCTTATCATATCGACCAATCTCGTGATAGGGAGATGACGAGCCTCACCAACCCAATTGTTGAAAGATTCCGCAGCATTTGAGCACATCTCCCCATACCGTTGGCCCCTTTTTTAGAAAAAAGAAACCCATTTACAAAGCGTAAATTAAAAAGACCAAAACAAAATATACTGAAAAAAAACACGTGGGAATTTTTAAATATGCCATAACCCGTTGTGCAGGCCATGAATTACCTGAAATACGCATTAGACCAGTGTTTGGGGTGCAGGTCTTTCATAAAATCTTCAATCACAGCTGGGTTGGCCTTCTTCAATACCTCTAATTTCTCATTGAAACAAGCAACAGTGGGCGCATATGCACATTCCCGTAACTTCCGCATCAACCCAATTTTGTGCGATGCATTAACATATTTCATTCGATCCCGCAAGTTCATTTGGAGATGCAACAAACAATATGCATGATGCGCTGAAGGGAAAATAATGGGCATAGAGTGTAATAATCCGACATGGCGGTCAGATATGAAAGTCAATGTTCGCCCACCCCCAACAACTTCTTTCAAATTATGAAGGAACCATTCCCAATTAGCTGAATTCTCGGAATCAACAATAGCAAAGGCTACCGGAAACAATCCTAAGACCAAACATGCAACATAAAAAGTTAGGCATGACAAAACTTATACAACCATCCACGAATAAAAAAGTGCGACACATTTTAAAAAATTTTAAAACGAATAAGCCTGCCACTGTGTGTTACATTCCTATTCAGTTTTATTTGAGGAGACCCTATTTCAATGTTCTCAATTTTTTTTTCCGTTGTTGAATGGGAAAGAAACATTTGAAATGTATAAAAATTTGAAGTATCTATTTACTAGTATGTTCAGCAAATAAGCACTAATGGAATAAAGTAACACACCCTTACCTTGATTGGCGTCTTTAGCAGTAGCTGCGAGCAAATTGCCTTTAAATCTACCTTTCAAAAACGTTCCATCCAAAAAAAGCATAGGCCGGCAGTGTTTGAACCCATCTATACAAGCGCGAAATGATATGAAATACCTAACAAAGCTCCCGGTTTTTGGGTCAAACTCAAGATTAATGTAACTATTTGGGTTTTTTTGCATAACAGAATTGCTATACCACCTCAGCTGATCAAAGGACGTAGCGTGATCCCCGTACACCTCGCCCCTAGCTTTCTCAACACCCAACCATGCCACCCGGTAGCTAATATCCAAACCATAATCGTTCTTCAAATCAAACACGACATCAGTGGGGCGCGTCAATGGCTTATCACGCAGTCGATCTGCAACAACTGTAGACACCAAATCAGACCCCGTACGAGGGTTCCTAGAAGTACGTACAGCAGCCCCACAAGTATGCACACTATCAAACCTCTTAACACATAACACCCCACTTGACGGTAACATCCTCGCATGAACTGACCACGGACAATCTGTTGAAGCCGCAAACTTACACACTACCGTAATTCGCACGGAGTCATTTTTAACGTACTTAAATTGAAATCCACATTCAACAGCATACTTACACAGAACTTCATGGAATTCAATCGCTCCACCATCAAAACATTGTCCTACATGGGCAATACCATGCGTCCATTGCGCCGACAAAAACGTCTTCGATTTGTTCAAACAGTAAGTTGGTAACAAATCCATCTGCTCATTCACGAACCCATTCCCGCTAACATGCCGTGATATTCCCCCATCGTCCGCGAAATCCAACACGACACGATTACCACCCACACCAACACTACTTTCCTGAATGACGACCTCAATGTGATTTATCCCGAACGACTTAGCAAGGCACAACATGTTTTGAATGTCGTCGTCGCTATCCACCTTAAACTTCTTATATCCGGGAAAATCAAAAAACAAACACACCGCACCTGGTACCAATCCATCGAACTTCCCACAAATTTCATCAACAATCTTCACATACGACGAATCGTGATTCAACCGAATAAGAACATTAACTAAACTATACGAACAAACCAGCAAAATTCCCCCATCCATACCTGCACACATTTTGAAGAACCCATTACGGCTGCAACATACCCATGAAACAACCATAACAGAACAGTATGTGTGCGTTTGTTTGATTAAACACAGCATTGCAGGAAAATATAAAAAAAAACACCAACGACCCATCCCTCCATTGATAAAACCAGCGCACCCATCCCATAGACAGATCAGAGGAAACTTAAAAAATTCTGGAAAAAAAACACACCTTCACCCAGGGGCTTGAACACAGCAATGCCACCGCAGAAAGCCACCAACTTGAAATATCCAATTACAGTGCGAAGAACAGCAATGGTCTCTGGGGAAGATGATGCCGACCAACGGAAACAAAGCTCTCACCGTATTCTGCCTCCATCAAAAACAATGGTGGAATCAATGTAAATGACGGAAAAACAATGGTAATCAAACCGAAATGGTGGACAACAACAATAAAGAATCAGAAACAATGTCAATCAAAATACATAATAATGAAAGAACCAGTTACAGAGTCAGAACGAAAATAACCGTCTATGAGAAATCGCAAAAATGGTGAAAACAAAATTAACCAATAAAAATCATCCCCACTAAAACATGTTGATTGCAGAAAATCAGTTGTAATGCATCGTAAATGCTACAGAAAAAATGATGGTCTCTGGGGAAGATGATGCCGACCAACGGAAAGAGACCTCTCACGGTATTCTACCTCCATGAAAGCAATGGTGGAATCAATGTAAATGAAGGAAAACAATGGTAATGAAACCGAAATGGTGAACGACAACAACAAACACGTTGATTGCAGAAAATCAGTTGTAATGCATCGTAAATGCTAGAGAAAAAATGGTGCTCACCGATTTGGGTGTCCCAGAAACATCCCCACAATAAGTTGAACATTACGAAAGTCAATTGAATTGACCAACAACTGTTGAAGGAAATATTCAGGTAAAGGGTATTGACGTAAAAACGCAATGGATTAAATCAAACCCCCCAAAATCAGCATATCAAATAGGACTAAATGGAGCATAGGAAAACATTTAGGACTAAATGGTTCAACATTTCAGGAAATAGGATTTATGGGTAAATTTTCCAAAATTCAAATCATAAATATTTAAATAATCTAAAAAATTTAATAAGTAAAAAATTAAAATAAATATTCAAAAAATTTAAATCGTAAAAATTTAAATAATTTAAATATTCAAAAGTTTTAAATTTAAAAACAACTCTACACCCAAATCGTAACTAAACACATAAAACAAAACTCAATTAAGAAATTATTTTTAAAACTCATAACCAAACGCATAACTCGAAACTCCATACTACTTTCACAACTCTACACTCAAATCGTAACCAAATACATAACAAAAAAAATTAAAATATTTAAAAATATTTTTATAAAATAGAGTTTGAATTTATTTTTATAAAATATTTTAAAATTAAAAAAATTAAAATCGTAATATTTTGAAATTAAAATATTTAAAAATATTCAAAAAATTAAAAAATTAAAAAAATCGTAACATATTTAAATATTAAAATATTTAAAATCTTAACAAGATTAAAATATTGATTTGAATTGAGTTTCGAAAAGAGTTTTGAATTATGTGTTTGGTTATGAATTTTGAAAAGTAATGATTATGTTCTGAATTAAGTTTTGAGAAATGAGTGTAGAATTATGATTTGAAAGCGCTAAACAAACAACACACTCAAATCAATTGGTAGAATTATATTTTGAGAGGCTTACCAAACGGAGCCTTATATATTTTTTTAATTTGAGAATATAAGTTAAAGTATTGGTGCAACTTTTATTCATGGTTTATGATGCAAAAATAATTAAAATAGGATTAAAAAATAATTATTTAAAAAACGACTCTATTCACCAAAATGAGAATCCCATGGTTTCAATTAGGGGTGAGCAGGGTCCGGATTGGACCGGATTGGGGTAAAATCAGAACCAATCCGTTATCTACGGTTCCTGAAAAATTGAAATCAATCCAATCCGTTTAAATCATGAAACCAATCCAAACCAATCCATTTAAATACGGATTGGATCGGTTTAAGACCACGGATTCACATAATTAAATAACAAAAATATATATATAACACATTAATTTCATAAAAATATAAACATAGCGCTATATTAGTTCCACAATAGCAACATCTATTTCTATAATAGCGACATATTGTTCTAGAATTTAAACAACCATAAGAAAACTGGTTTCACCATAAGTATTTAAACCATTACAAATTAAAACTAAAAACTAACAAACAAAAGATATTATACGGTTTTAGGTTTGAGTTTAGATTTTATATAAAATAAGATAAGATATTATGGGAGAGGATGTATAATAAAAATATATGTTATTTGTATATGATTCGGATCGGTTCCAATCCGGAACCGTGGGGTTCAATCCAGAACTAATCCGTGTACTACGGATTTTTAATTCTTCAATCCAAAACCGAACCGCGGATTTAAAAAATCAATCCAAACTTATCGGATTGAACTGGACGGGATCGAATTACAAATTTTACAGATTCCTTACTCAGTCCTAGTTTCAATTTAACTAGACTTGACTTCTTTCTTCTTCTTCTTTTTTTCAATTGGAAACAGGCCCGAAGCAATAAATAATCATAATAATTTTTAGTTTAAGGACGGTTGTGTAATAGTTCATTTGTGCGTGAGTGCGTGCGACAAGCACACAAATATTCATCAAACACGCAATTCCTGAAAAAGAAGTGAAGACGATACCTTCCATACTCACCTTACCATGCTAAAGCTTGTGTTAGTTTCATTCCATTGTATTCCAAGTTTTGCTAATCATTTGACAAGCCTATTCTTTTAGATTGAAAGCTCTTAAAGTCATGAAAATTCAACAGTAGTATCACATAATCAAAACAAAACAAGATTGGTCCTGCATATCTTACTAGAATTATATGTATATATATTTTTAATTTGAGAATATATGTCAGTGTTGGTACAACTTTTATTCATAATTTATGATGCAAAAATAGGATTAAAAAACAAATATTTAAAAAATAAAGTTTTTAACTTTTATTTTCTTATTATCTATTGTTAACTTGCAATTAAAAATCTTCTTTTAATATTCATTTCTTTTGATTAGTTGGGTTTAGTTTTTCAGTAATATTTTGGTGGGGCTTATGTGCTCAAAGCTTCTTTGTATTCAAATCTCTTATACTTTGTCCTAATATACTTTTATGATCATCTATTAAGATTGGAAAATATTATGTGTACCATATGCATTTTATGACTAAAAAGAAAAATTATATAATTTCAATTTTTTGAGTTATAACTAAAAAAAGAAAAAAAAATTCATAACTAAACATAACTTAAGGTATAACTAGAGAAATTCATAAGTCATAACTAAAATAATGTCAAAACTAAAGAAAAAAATAATATAACTAAGGATGCCTGTGATACATCACTTTTAAAAAGATATATATTACAATTTCCCATTAAGCTTCATATTTTGAAATTCTCACTACTTTATACAATTAGTTGTACTTTGGAACAGAGAAACAAAAGGGTGAGTTTTGTCGACCCTGCAAGTACTCAGAACTTAAAATAACTATACATACTTTATGACATATACTTTCATAAAAAAATGTACAATTATTTGGAATGTGTTGTAATTGGTGTCAAAATGTACGTATTTAAGGCTCACTAAAGTATACTTGTTAACTTCTTAATCGTTGTTATATGATGATTCTAATAGATTGGCATGTTGTGCAAGTTACTAAGATTCTTGAGAAGAAAGTGTATCTAATTGGAAATACTAAAAAGCCCAAAGTGCAAGACATGTTGAAGCTCAAAGCTGGTTTTGGACATGTGGAGTTGCGCTCAGGCGCACGTCCTACACGCGATATGTTAAGGCTTCGTTTTGGAACAAGTTATTTTAGTAATTTTTTAATTTTTTGACTTAAATATAAGGTAAAAAAATAAATATGTTTAGAATGATTTTTTGATTTTTTATGAAAGATGTATAAAAAGTAAAGAGAAAAATGAAATCTTTGACTTTTTGATATAAGTTATAAGATTTTTAGTTTTTTTAATAACTTTTTAACTTTTAGGCTAAAATAAACACTTGCCAAACGAGGTCTTAAGTTATGTTGCCAAGAAAAGTGTGCTGCTTGTGTACGCTTGGACTCAACTCATGGTGCGCTCGGGTGCGACTATTGCAAAATTAATGTGAACTTAAGTGACCCAAAGAGAATGGGTTTGAGCAACAAAATATAAATAGGAGTTTTTAACTTGCTTCTAGGGTTGGTTCAGATTTAAGGACAAGAAGAGTGAATTTCATTGTTCAAATTATGGTGTTTTCATTGAAGACATAGCTTGTTTCATTCTCTATTAGTGGCTGATTCTCTTCTCCATGTCACTCAATCAACCTTATCAAAATTCTAAAAAGATTTAGACAAAACAACAAGAAAGAAATTCCTTAGTGTTTTGAGAGTCGCATCACTAAGTACAGTTGATTGTACATTAAAATAGAGAAATAAAAATATTTAAGAGAAATTACGAAAAAAAAAATTATTTGACATTTGTAACAAAATAAGTTCTGAATTTTTTATTTTGTCAATTTAAACTTTTAATATATTTCAATTTGAAACATTTTCCTATTTTGATAAAATAAAATCGACAAATTAAACTAAATGAAAATAAGTATTTTAGATATTTTTATAACTCATTTTCACTGAGGTTAATGACTAAAATATTATTTTTTTATCGATTTTAGTTAATAAAAATAGATAACAATTTAGATTGAAAACAAATTAAAAAATTAAAATTAAAGTTAATAAAATTAAAAAAATTAAAATTTATTTTATTACAAATGTCCAACCCTAAGATTTTTTTTATAATTATCCTAAAGATTTAAGGATAAATTATTTATAATTCCTATTTGAAAAACTTATACAAGATATGGTCCTATGAAAAAACTTATAACCCAATAAATCCTGTAGTTTTCTTGTGGACACATCTACTCCCAATCTTAATTAATTAATAACCTGATTAATGATAATACCATATATGGAAAATTCATTATTACCATAGATTGTGATAATGTCTATATGGTTAGAAATTTGAAATTCAAAATAACGTAATTAATGTCAATAGTATATATGAAAAATCCAATCTTAATTAATTAATAACCTGATTAATGATAATACCATATATGAGAAATTCATTATTACGATAGATTGTGATAATATCTATATGGTTAAAAATTTGAAATTCAAAATAATGTAATTAATGACAATACCATATATGAAAAATCTAATGTTATTGTAGGGATGTATTTTCTTTAATACCAACACGTGGCAAGGTGACATCGACGTGTCAGCCGAGGTGCCACGTGTCCAGATTATGACGCCGAGGTTATCTCGGCAAGGCCGAGGTTATCTCCGAAGATATCGGAATCCGAGATAAATGGATAAAAGATAAGGGACAGGAGTCCTAGAGTAAAGAGAAGACTTTGTTAAGATAAGGATAAAGCTCTTAGGAAGTTTATCTTTATCTCTTGAAGAGTCCAAAGTCAATATTAAATTGGAGTCCATAGAAGTGAGGCTTCTAGTGGGGCTAGAATTAAGTAAATTATAAAAGAGAGGCACCCCCGCGGGTCTAAGGTACGCAGTTTTATGCTTAAGCTTGTGAGTTTAGCACTTGATTATCTTTGAGAGATATATTGAGGATCGTCGGAGTGCCCCCGGGTGGAAGAGCCACCGCCGGAGCCTTTTTCTTTCTGTTGCAGGTTTGCTAAAGCCATCTATTCTGTCGGTGCTCTCCAGCTGATTACTAGGCGGGCAGTGTGGTCAGATTTTCACCCACACAATTTGGCGCCGTCTGTGGGAAGCTTAGAAGAATAGATGGCCAGTAACGGACAGAGGGAAAACATTGGGGGCGACACTCCTGCTGGGAGTGGCAGACCAATTGACCTTGACGTTGAAGGAGACAAGCATAATGCAGAAACTCATGGCCAAGGCCACAGTGAAAAAGGCATCGGCCAGGAGGGCGATACTTCGAAGAAAACAGACCAAGGCAAGTACTATCACGAAGACAGCCTTCAGGTATGGAGGGATAGGTGCATTCGGAGGGATGAGGAAGTAAAAGACCTGGCAAACAAGTTGGCAGACCTTCAGTCGGTCGTCAACTTCATGATGCAAAATAATGTCATGCAACCACCATACCCGCTCCGGGATACGCCGATGCCAGCAACTAACACCCAGAAGAGAGGAAGAAGAGCAATCCCCGAAGTCCCCCTGTACACCAGGAGTGGAAGGCACTCTCACCGACCTTCCAGGGAAGTCGGATGAGAAGAGCCAAGACGAGAAGAGTCCCGAAGGATGTATCAGACGAAGGACCTAGAACCCAAAGAACATCGGCATGTTCAAGAGCAAGCACTCTACTTTGACACAACCCATGGGGAAAGATCGAAACGGACCCACCATGAGGCCGAAAGTAGTGTGCCAAAAAGATTGAAGTCCAGAGATAGCCGAGCTCCAGGTAGGAGTAAAGAAGACTTGAGGGATTACCTCAAAAGGAAGCAACAAAATGTTGAAGCCGAGGTAACTTCCCCAGTTAAGCCAAGGACACCATTCTCGGTGGAACTAGACAAATTTGAAGCGCCAAAGAGATTCAGTATGCCGAGGTTCCAAATTTATGATGGTAAGTCAGATCTCAACTTTTATGATGGACTATACCTGAATTCAATGGCATTATATAGTGGGAACGAGCCGTTGCTCTGCAAAGTATTCCCTCATCCTTTGGGGAAATTACATCCGATTGGTTCCATAAACTACCGAAGGGAAGCGTAAAGACGTGGGAAGGCCTGGCCAAGATGTTTGTGGCCAGGTTTGTAACGAACAAACTACAGCCCTTGAGGGTCAACGCTCTGATGGCTTTAAGAATCACCAAGGAAGAAGGCCTTAGGGCCTACGCGAAGAGGTGTTACGAGGTGTTCAATCGAATACCCGAATGCAACCAAGAAGTGGCGGTCGTGTCTTTCAAGAACGGCCTGAAAGATGATTGCCCATTACGGAAGTCTTTGGCAAAAACATTGCCAAAAAGCATGGAAGAACTCATGGCGAGAATCAAGAAGTACGCCAGAGCCGAGGAAGATACGTCGGGAAATAAAGAGATAAAGCAGGAGAAGGGAAACGGCTCGCCGAAGCGAGGCCGAGGTAACAACGGGCCGACCAAACAAGAAACTGAATTGAGGGGTAAACAGGCAATGACAACAGTATTCCGAATCCCAATCCATAAAGTCCTGGATCAAATACGAAACCAACCCTATTTCAGGGCACCAACAAGAGCACCAGGGGAATTTATGAGAAGAAACATTGGTAGGCGCTGTGCTTACCACAATGAAGAAGGACACCCAACTCAGGGTTGCAGAGCCTTAAAAGCACACTTAGAAGACCTGGTAAGATAAGGCCTTCTGAGGGACCTGGTCGATGAAGCCAGGACAAGGGAAGAACAAACAAGATTGCCTCAAGCACCAACAGCACCACCACCCCCAGCACAGCAACCACAGGCAGGAGGACCACGGGTGGTTAATGTAATCCACTCAAAGGTGAACGAAAGCGACATTCGGGGAGAAACCCAAACAGTAAAACACCTGTAGCACGTGAACCAGGTCGGACACAAAAGAAGTCGGCCTGAGGAGTACCGAGGACCGATGATAACCTTCACTGAAGCTGACCTAGAGATGGTCCAGCATCCGCACAACGATGCCCTGGTAGTATCCCTCCAGGTTGGGGAGTGCCAAGTGAAGCGCATCCTGATTGATCAAGGCAGCTCTTGCGACATCATGTATGTCAGATGTTACAAGGAGCTGGGCCTTCATCCTGACAACCTGGAACAATCCAGCAGCCCGATGGTCGGCTTCAATGGAACGCCGACGTGGCCACTAGGCGCAGCAAACGTGGAAGTACAAGCTGGTACTAAGAAGATCAAGACAGAATTTATGGTAATTGACACACCCTCGCCATATAACATCATCTTGGGAAGACCATGGTTGCATGCAATGGGGGGCAATTCCCTCAACGTTGCATCAACTATTGCAGTTCCCAACGGAGCATGGAATTGAGGAAATTAGAGGAGATCAACTGCAGGCAAAAAATTGCTCCTTGACAGCAATGAAGTCTACCTGCTGCGTGCGAGAGCCAAAGAAGGCAGAAATTGAAGATGAGGACGTGGAAGTCCTAGAAGACGTCGGCAAAGAACCAGCCAAGAAGAGCGAAGAGGCGCTAAAGAAAATCCTCGTCCAGGATGGAGATGAAGAACGGTTCTTTCTTCTCAGCTCAGGCTTAACCGAAGAAGAGGAGAAAGAGTTGGAAACTTTTCTAAGAACCAACATTGAGGTTTTCGCCTAGACACCTTACGAAATGCCTGGCATTGACCCCGAGGTCACATGTCACAAACTGAACGTCGATAGGTCGGCCAAACCTGTAATACAACGAGCCAGAAGACCGACGTTGATGTACGTCGAAGCAGTAGAAGAAGAAGTAGACAGACTCCTGGAGGCCAGGGCCATCCGAGAAGTTCACTATTCAACATGGATGTCCAACACAGTAGTGGTGAAGAAAAAGAACGGCAAATGGAAGGTCTGTGTAGACTTTACCAGCCTCAACAAAGCCTGCCCCAAAGACAGCTTTCCTCTGCCCAAAATTGACCAGCTAGTAGATGCCACTTCAGGGCATGAAAGAATGAGTTTTCTGGATGCATACAGGGGGTACCACCAGATTGACGTGTACCCTCCAGACGAGGAGAAGACGGCATGTACTGTTACAAGGTAATGTCTTTTGGGTTAAAAAATGCAGGAGCAACTTACCAAAGGTTAGTAACAAAGATGTTCAAGCACCTGATTGGCAAAACGGTAGAAGTCTACATCGATGACATAGTCGTGAAGACCAAGGAATCTAAGGGTCATCTTGCCGACCTAAAAGAGGTCTTTGATATACTCAAAACATACCGGCTCCGACTCAACGCATCAAAGTACGCATTTAGAGTTGGATCAGGTAAGTTTTTAGGGTATCTGGTAACAAGAAAGGGCATTGAGGCCAGCCCGGACCAAATCAAGGCCATCCTAGAGCTGAAGAGTCCGACGTCGGCAAAACAGGTTCAGATGCTTACTGGAAGGGCCGCAGCCCTAAACAGATTCATCAGCAGAAGCTCAGATAAGTGCAGACCCTTCTTCAACTTGGTGAAAAAAGCCACAAACTTTTTGTGGACAGAAGAATGCGAAGCCGCTTTAACCGACCTGAAAAAGTACTTGACCACGACTCCGGTTCTTTCCAATCCAGAACCAGGGGAAGAACAGTTTTTGTACTTGGCAGTTTCAGAACACGCAGTCAGTGCAGTACTAATCCGAGAAGAAAAATGGGAGCAAAAGGCTGTTTATTATCTATCACTGGAAAAATTAATGCTAGCCTTAGTAATGGCTTCAAAGAAATTGAACCATTACTTTCAGGCGCACAAGATTGTGGTCCTAACAGAGCACCCACTGAAGTCCTTGTTGCAACAAGGAGACTTAACAGGAAAGATAGCAAAATGGGCAGTAGCCCTGGGCCAGTATGACCTGGAGTTCAGGCCGAGAACAGCAATTAAAGGCCAAGTTTTGGCCGACTTCGTGGCAGAATTCACGCCCAAAACCATCAAACATCGGGCTCCGTTGAGCCAGGATGAGCATTGTCCCAGCAAGAAAGGAGAATCCCAGCCGAGGGCAAAAAAGCAAAGGAAGGGAAAACTCAGACCCTGCAGCATCTACATCGGCGATTCATTCAGACTGTTCGTCGATAGAAGTTCGAACCGACAAGGAGCGGGGGCAGGAATACTACTGATATCTCTAGATGGAGAAATAATAGAGCAGTCCATTCGTTTGGGGTTCAAGGCATCAAACAATGAAGCGAAATATGAAGCATTAATTGCAGGGCTAAAACTGGTAGCAGCAGCAGAAGCAGATGAGGTAATAGTTTTTTGTGATTCACAGCTTATTGTTAACCAGTCAGCAGGAGAATTTGCAGCCAGGGACAAAAGGATGTCGGCATATGCAAAAGAGGTCATCAGATTGGCAGCCCTATTTCAGAACTGCCGACTACTCCAAGTTAGCCGAGATGACAACACCCACGCCGACGCGCTGGCTAACCTGGCAAGTTCAATACAGACTGGAAAAACAAGGACAATCATGATCGACTATACGTCGGGCCCGAGCATAGAACCACAGAGCACAGAGCAAGAAGCAAGTGTACGTGTTGGACTTGGACCAAGCTGTGGAGCAATCGTCGTTGCATTCCTAAAAGAGGAAAGCTGCCAGAAGACCATAAGAAGCCATAAAATCAGATTGAAGTCGGCAGATTCAGTATCTGACAGCGAGCGGCATCTCTACAGAAGTCCTTAACTGGACCCCATTATAAGGTGCGTACACCCTTTGCAGTTGAAATTTCTATACGAAGCATCAAAGGGATTTGTGGAATCCACGCTGGCAATTCATAGCCCACAGGCCCATTACCCAGGGTATGGTGGCCCTACATTGCCAAAAGGATGCTAAAAGCCCCCCCTACATAATAGAAGTGTACAATGCAAAGTTTGCCACCTTTTATACATCACCAGCTGCTGACCTGAACCAGCATCCAGCCCTTGCGTTGCCAATGGGGAGGATCTGTTGGGGCAAACTTCCTCCAGGCAACTAGCATGAGAAAATACTTGCTGGTCAGCAACAGATTACTTTTACGAAGTGGAAGAGGCAGAACCTCTTGCAGAATCCGAGATGTGGCGTCAAAACTTATATGAGATACATCATCAACCAGATTTAGATTCCAAGAGCAATGATTGCGACAAACGGAACACAGTTTTGACAGCAAACTCATCAAGGAACTTTTCGCGCGAAAATTTCAAGATCAAGGAATTACTTTTCAAACCAAGTTTTCCCAAAATAATGGGCAAGTCAGAAGCATCCAACAAAGTTAATTTGGATGAATAAAGAAGAGACTGCAGCAGCAAAAAAAAAGGGTAGACGTTGCCCACGTACTTTGGGCATACGACTACGCCTGAGAAGATCAACAGGGGATTCCCCCTTGCCATGGACTTATGGCACAGAGCAGTCATCCCATGTGAGATCGCATCTGGCCCCAGGGATCAGAACCCAAAGGATAGACGCAATGTCACCAATGACATTACTTCTAGCCCGAGATCTGGATCTGTTGAAGAACGAAGAGAGAAAGCTGCAAATTCAGCTCGCAGATATCAGTAACAGCTTGCATAGAGCTATACAACAAGAGGTCAATCCGAAGAATTTTTCAAGTCGGCGATATCTAAGTCTAGAAAAAAGCGTCGGCAACAAGAAGGATCCAAAGGTCAAGCTTGGCCCAACTGGGTAAGACCCACCAGGAATTACCTTTCGGTATTAGGCCAATTAGCTTTATCGCTGAAGATAACGAGGCAAAGCACTCCAAACCTCTGGAACACTTTAATTTAAAATTCTTCTATCATTAGATGTGCATATCTTTTGGCCGATTCATCAATAAAATCTTTTCCCTTTTCTTTGAAACACACATATATTTGATAAAGTTACGTTGTGTTTGTTTTGGAGACATAAATAATTGAGAACCAAGTCCATTAGAACTCAAGTTCACATCTGGCAGAGAAGACAGAGGACACTTTAATTCACTTGTTGAAATTTGTAGCATTTTACAAGTTGAAGTCCGAGATTATTCCTTAATTCACTTGTTGAAATTTGTAGCAATTTACAAGTTGGAGTTAAGCTGATTCCTTATCTTCACTTGTTGAAATTGATAGCAATTTACAAGTTGAAATTAAGCTGAGATGGTTCCTTATCTTCACTTGTTGAAATTTGTAGCAATTTACAAGTTGAAGTTAAGCAAAGATTACTGTTTCTCTTCACTTGTTGAAATTTGTAGCAATTTACAAGTCGAAGTAAAGCCGAGGTTATAATTTGCACACTTATAGCAATCTACAAGTTGATCGAACCAAAGAAGATGCTTAACATTTGTTGAAATTTGTAGCAATTTACAAGATAATGTTAAGCCGACATGTCATCATCTGTTGAAATTTGCAGCAATTTGCAAGTTGAGGTAAAAGCAAAGTATATTGTTTAAACATTTGTTGAAATTTGTAGCAATTTACAAGTATATCATTGCATAAACACTTGTTATAACTTGAGAAAAATTTACAGTATATGATAACACTTGTTGAAATTGGTAGCAATTTACAAGTAGGTTAGAATAAGATCACTGTCTAAACACTTGATTGAAACATTGAGAAATGTTCGCAAAATTGACATTGAATAGTATATGTTTTACACTTGTTGAAATTTATGAAAAGTTTGCAGGTCAGTAGCTTGCCAAAGTAAAACTTGTAGTTATTATGCCCGAGATATGTGACCCCGAGAAGATTGCACAAAGGTGGCAAGATATGAGAGGCATACAAAATATTCTAAGTATAGAACCATGCAGAAGCAAATCAAGAGAAATTAAAAGATTGAAGCATCCATAGAAAAACAGTTGCAGTTGTATACAAAAAAAGGCACATCGGCCATGAAAAGAAGCTTACATTGTCCAGAAAATAAAACAAAATACAAGGGTGCAAAAGAAAAGACATGAAAGTTAAGACTTTTTAAACATCAGCATCTGGCTGGATCTGAACCTCAAAAGTCTCCCGAAGAGATACCTTGGCTTCCTTATCTGCAGCAATTTCGGCATCAATCTCGGTAAGGGTTTCGTCAATACTCTTGTTGACCTGAGGAACATCAGACGAACCCTGCTTCGGGGTAGCTTCCTTGGCAACTGCATTACCATCATCATCTTGAGTCAGGTCCAAGACCTGCTCATTCAGAGAATGAGACTTAGCCCCAACAGCCTCCCTAGATTTCCTTACCAAAACTTCAGCCTCATCCTCGTCCTCACCTCCATCTTCATCCTCAGATTCAGAAGCATCCTCAGGTTGACTTGGAGGTAGAGGTGGTGGGAAGGGAAGAGGGATAGCATCGGCATTGCGGAAGGGTGAATCGGCAGGAAGATCAAATTTCTTTATCAGGGATATCCAACCAAGGGAGAAGCCCCTGTTGCATGCCTGCCTGACCTGAAGTTTGTATTCTTCAGTGACGTCAGCCATACCCTGGGCGTATGCCTTTTCGTCGGCTTCCTTAATTTCAACATCCTTGGTGCCCAGGGCCTCCTGCAGTTCCTTTTCGGCTTGGGCCTTTCTGTCCTCGGCCTCTATCTTCTTTGCTTCGGCGACTTTCCTTATGGCCTCAGCTGATTCAGCTTTTTCCTCGGCTATCTGTTGGGCCTTAGTTGCAGCCTCGGCCTGGTCTTCCAGCTTCTTCATTTTTAGTTGAAGACCTTTGTTGATCTTCTGCAGGGCAGAAAACTCCTTCTTCATCTCGGTCATCCTTTCTCGGTTCTTAAAAGACTGCACTGAAAACGAATGAGCATGCTGGATGGCTTGAGAGAAAACAGAAGTGTTAGAAAATATTTTAAGTATGAAACAGAAAGAAAGTCAAAAAATAGGAACACTTACTTGAACAGAGTGCTGGAGCATTAAGGCGTAGTTCCCATACTCACTCATCTTGGCATTCCGTTCAAGATCGCCTGGGAGGAGTAGAGTAGTACTGAGTGCCACGCCGACGTTTATATCATCGGCGCTGTCGCTGGCAAGGACATGCTTATCTTCTAAAGTAATCTCAGGTGTCCAAGGGACTTTTGGTATTTTGGAACCTGAGGTCGTCGCAGACGATGACCTTGGCTTCTTTGACTGTGTGGACTCAAAGAGTTGGGTTTCAGCGGACCTTTTTACAGGAGCAGAAGGAGTCTTCTTACTCCCAGCCAATTGTGAAATTGGCAGAGTATCTTCAGTCTTAACTACAATGGCTTTGGCCTTAGGCTGAGCCTTTTTGATTCTTTTTGGCTTTGGTGGGAGCATGGATTGAGTTGGAACAGCATCAACGTCGGCAGGTAGGTCAGCTAAGAGATCTACGGCAACAGGCTTCGGACGACCCATTTCAGCAGTTTTGACAAGTCGTCGCCGACGTTTTCTTTCTGGTATTGGGATTAAGTATGGGACTGAAGTAGATGGCAGATCAGCTGGGTCAGAAGTGGATCCTTGGTCTGCTCGGGATGTGGAAGCAGTGGGAAGAGTTGTGGCAGAAGGTGGAGAAAGACTCTTCTTCTTCTTCTTCGGGACGTCGGGCAGAGTGGATTTGTACGTAGGAATAAAGTTTAGAAGAAGAGGTGCTTTTCTTTTGTGGACAGGCAAGTCCAGGAGCTTTTCCAGGTCCTTGCTAGGAACGTAAGATTGGCGAAAATCCTTCGCTGGCTTGCGAACGTCTGCAAGAAGAAACAGACATTAGAAATAGATAAAATGTTGAAGACTTAAACAGAAACAACTAAGTATTGACACTGGGCTCTTACCCTTGCCCTCTTTAATTGATCGGGGAAGAGGGTAGAGATGGGCGTCCTCGTCTGCACCAAACTCCCAATTTCCCGAAGCGATAACATAATCATCTCCAGCCCCCTTGTTGGAGTCTGGAAGGTCGGCTACGATTTTGAATTTAGTGGACCTCGGCTTGAGGTAATAGACGTAACCTTTTTCCTTCAGGTTAAGGGGGCACATGGTGTAACAATACTGTATATCGGTTAGGGTGATTCTAACGTTTTCTTGTCTGGCTAAGGCGATGATACCAAAAATCACTCGATAAGAGTTTATGGCAAGTTGCATAGGGTTCAACTTATAATAATGCAGAATCTCGTGAAAAAGGATGTTGAGTGGGAGCCGGAGTCCACACTCAGTAAAAGCTACAATGGGAAGGGGCATGGTGTTTTCTGTAGGCATGATAGAGTCATTATCCTGAGCAAGTCTCAAGTGGACATCAGCAGGGATGGAGAACTCCTGCCTAAAGTATTCAAGTTTGGTCGGGGTGTCTACCCTATGTCTCCACATTCCCATAACGTCGGCCTAAAATCAGAGGGCTAGGTTTCAGGAAGAAGATGCTCTTAAGGGGTTGTTTGGACCTCGGCGAAACCCTAGGTGTATGCTGGTAAGGATTGTTTCAGTTTTCCCTAAAAATTGAAGGTTCTATAGACAAAACCCAAACCTAAATCTATGAAGGCAAAGATTGAAAGCAAAATTTAAAGGCAGAAATCTGGACAACAAGAAACAAAGAACGACGTTTCAGAATCAAAGAACAGAGGTATGGTTCTCAGAAGCGAAAGAAATACATAAGTAAAAGGTCAAGAACAGTGGCAAGAAAAGTGTTGAAACAATGCAAGTGTTCAAAATACGAGCGAAATCATGGAATAGACGCATCCAGATGAATAGTTCAGCAAATCAAAGGTTTGAACAGAGCAATAATGGCAATAAGTAAACGAAAGCACATTGAAGAAATTGGGAATGAGAGGAACAGAGGCTTACCAGAGCAAATGAAGCCGGAATGAAAGTCGTCGAGGTAAGGCAATGGTTACAAACACGACGGAACGGCAAAAGCTTCGCTGAAATGGAAGAATGAAGACGGCTGCAGAGCTTGAAGCTAGAGTAATGGCGGATTTAGGGAAAGTTTAAAAGAGAGAGAAAGCCAGAAAATCAAGTGCAAAAGTAAAGAAACGAAGAAAGAGAGTAAAGTTTTATCAAAAACTTAAAACGGCGACAAAACAGGGCATTTATTGCGCTTGGAGGAACGTGTGCGTTAGACAGCGCAGACGGATGAAAGACGGCTTACAAACGCGTCACAGACACGGACCAATAAGGTAAAGACGCGTAAGAGAAACGGTTGAGTAAAAGATTCGTGACAGCTCACACATATGAAAAAGATCACTGGAATTCTTGTTCTCCGAAGGGAACATGTCGGCTTGACATGAATGATCTCGGCCGAAGAGTTCTTATGCCGAGGTACTAGAAGACAATACAGATATAGGTTTCATCACCTCAGAATGCCGAGATAATAGAACCTAGGGGGCAGTTGTGGGGATGTATTTTCTTTAATACCAACACGTGGTAAGGTGACGCCGACGTGTCAGCCGAGGTGCCACGTGTCCAAATTATAACGCCGAGGTTATCTCGGCAAGGCTGAGGTTATCTCCGAAGATATCGGAATCCGAGATAAATGGATAAAAGATAACGGACAGGAGTCCTAGAGTAAAGAGAAGACTTTGCTAAGATAAGGATAAAGCTCTTAGGGAGTTTATCTTTATCTCTTGAAGAGTCCAAAGTCAGTATTGAATTAGAGTCCATAGAAGTGAGGCTTCTAGTGGAACTAGGATTAAGTAAATTATAAAAGAGAGGCACCCCCGTGGGTCTAAGGTACGCAGTTTTATGCTTAAGCTTGTGAGTTTGGCACTTGATTATCTTTGAGAGATATACTGACTTGATCGTCGGAGTGCCCCCGGGTGGAAGAGCCACTGCCGGAGCCTTTTTCTTTCTGTTACAGGTTTGCTAAAGCCATCTATTCTGCCAGTACTCTCCAGCTGATTACTAGGCGGGCAGTGTGGTCAGATTTTCACCCATACAGTTATCATAGATTATGATTACATTCATACGGTTAGAAATTAGAAATTTGAAATTTGAAATTCGAAATAACCTAATTAACGGCAATACCATATATGAAAAATCCAATATTGTTATAGATTGTGATCATATCTATATGGTTGGAAATTTGAAATTCAAACTGCAAATGTAACATGTAACATCCTAAACCCAATGTGACATTTCTAAACCCAACGTGACATTCTCATATGCTTCTGAAATTCAAAATAACTTGATTAATGGCAACACCATATATGAGAAATCTAATGTTATCATAAATTGTGATCATATTTATATGGTTGGAAATTTAAAATTCAAAACATAAATGTACCATGTAATATCTCAAGAATAATGCTAGGTATCATGAAAAAAATATCATGAAAATGATCATGAAAGATTCTTCACCATTAGATTACACATACAAGAAAACACCACAAACTAATCAAAGGAGGAGAAATCTTCATAAAAGATTTCATGATTTTTTTTCATGATTCCTAATATTATTTATATCTCAAACCCAATGTGATATTTCCAAATCCAACATGACATTCTCATATGCTTTTTATCCCAAACCCAACGTAAATGTAACATGTAACCTCCAAAACCCACCATGACATTCCCATATACTTTTCATCCCAAACCCAACGTAACATTCCAATACTCCACCGTTGAATTATGAATAATGCAAACTCCTAAATATCACCCCCAACCCAACGTAACTTTAACATCGAGCGATGTGATTCAATCCATATTCAATTAAAAACTCAAATCCCCAATAATTTTGCATAACATACTATGATATATATGTAAACACTGATTACAATAAAGACACGATACACATTCAAACACATATACAATCGAACAAATACATAAATGTCATCTACTACATGGTGTATGTGCATTAACGTTACACACTAAATGTAACATTCATTGTAACACGATCATCCAAGTCACAATGTACAATTGTCGTCCTACGACGTGGTTCACATTCGACATCCAATTAACAACCAAAACCAAATACCCCCAACCCAACTCTTGAACCCATACACATGACCCCACACATCGAATATATCAAAATGCATTAACCATCACAATGTCAAATACACACATTCAATCAGAACATTGGCTAAAGTGTGCCTATCAATGAGTGTAATAGATTGTCAATACCCTATTAAAGATGAACAATCCACATTTTAACAAACAGCAACACACTTCAAAAAAAAAAAAAAAACTTCCCCTCAACCGATTGGAGTTGAAATCTATCAAAAGAACCAACACACAACTCTGAAACTTCATCATATCATTGACTACATCCACATCCATTTAAACAACATGTTGAAAATGCACTAGAAATCCCGCGATAAAAGGCGAAAAAACTCACACGATCATTGCTTATAGACTTATATTTTCTAAAAACCTTCCTAAACACGGTATGATGAATGAAAAAAATAAGATACAATATGGAAACAAATTAAAGGTATAATAGTACACTAATATTTATTTACAACTCATATGACCTTATGAAACACATTCCTATTTAAATAAAATTTTAAATTCTAAAAAATATTCATAAAATTTTATATTAAATAAAAACTTACAAATAAGACTTATAAATAATTTTTGCGATAGCGACTACTACAATTTTTTTGGTCATCCTATACTTCAGTCTTTAGTTAACAATAAGGCCCGTGGCTGTCAATTTGATATGGGCCTTTGATGAAACAAGCCCAGAACCGAATGCGTGTCCACTGCGGCCCCCAGCTCATCGTCATCTTTCCACCTGTTTACCACTCGTCGGCCAATTTCCCTCTTTGTGCCATTTTGAACATTTTAATCCCATTTTAACAATATCCTCGCACACGCATACATTCATACATACATATAGTTTTGTATAGAAAGAGAAACAAACCACCCAGAAAAATGTTCTTATGTCAAAAATGTACTATTTGAATTGCTAATCACCACAACTCATTCGGCTCATCTCATCATTCACAATCGAAATGCGTGGCTTCAATTCAATTCTAGCTCGAATTCTAGAGCTCTTCTGTTGTTACCGATTCTAAAAATCCACCTCAAAATCACTTTCTTCTTTTTTTTTCATCATCGAAATTAGGGTTTTAGTTCTGGTTATGAGTTTGTCGCTCCTCCAATGGCTTCGTCTTCTTCATATGTTTTTTATATCTTAATTCTTCACATCATCACAATCCCCAATTCCAATTTTGTTTCCCAATTAGGGTTTGTGTCTGCCTCGGCCGACAGTGACGGCGATTTCGTTTCATTTCACGGCGATTACTCGCCTCCGTCGCCACCGCCTCCTTCTCCGCCGCCTCACCCGCCTTCGGTCTCGTGCGAGGAGGATTTGATGGGAGTTGGGTCGCTCGACACTTCGTGCGAAGTGAGTTCTAGCTTGAATTTCACTGACGATGTGTATATAGAGGGAATTGGGAATTTCTATATTCTTCCAGGGGCTAGATTGAGTTGCCCAGTGAAGGGTTGTTCCATTTTGGTTAACATTAGTGGTGAATTTAGGTTGGGTTTCAATGCAGAGATGATAGCTGGGACCGTGTCGCTGGTGTCGCGGAGTGCTACATTGTTCAATGGTTCTGTGATTAATGTGACGGCGTTGGCAGGTCAGCCGCCGGAGCAGACTAGTGGGACTCCCGCGGGTGTACAGGGGGCAGGCGGAGGACATGGAGGGAGAGGGGCTAGTTGTGTGATGGATAATACAAAGCTTCCTGAGGATGTGTGGGGTGGGGATGCATATTCATGGGCTTCATTGGGAGAGCCATGGAGTTATGGTAGTCAGGGTGGCACTACAAATAGAGAAGAGAATTATGGAGGGAAAGGCGGTGGACGAATTGGGTTTTACATAAAAGGTGCTATTGAAGTTCATGGGAGTTTTTTAGCTGATGGTGGTGATGGTGGTATCAAAGGAGGTGGAGGATCTGGAGGCAGCATTTACATCAAGTCCCCCAAAATGTAATCCCTTCTCAACTTTTAAGATACTATTGTTAATTAGTGCATATAACTGACATTTGCATATGCTTTGTTTACATTGGTTTGCTTGTTGTGGAACAAAATTATGAGCCTCATGAAAATTTGTAAGGGAGTGATGCAAAGTTTTGTCTTTGGTAGAGAATAGGAATATATCCACATTGTTGTGGTCTCTTTTGATGCCAATTTTGTCTAGAGAAATAGTTTTGTGATGTCTATTAAAGAAAGAATGTAAATATATATGTTGTGCATGTAGTTAAACCTATAACTAGACTTGCAAAAATATATAAAATATAAAAAATATAGAGTAGACTGGTAAAAATTGGAGTGAAGCAGGTGGATCTAAATTGGGTGTTTTTTTTTTCTTTGCTTAAAAAAAAAAAAGTTTGTCTTTAAGGTTCTTTACTTATTATGGTTAAAATAGTTGTATGTGTCATTATTTGTTGATAAGAGAAAATAGTTGTGATGATTTATTCATGTGCAATGAAGACAAATTGCTTGCTATGCTAGCAAGGGAGTATCTTAAGTCAAGTTGATGGTTCAAGGACAAGATGGAGGAAGGCTAAAAGGGATGTGAGTGAAGGCGGTGTCGAATGACCTATAGTTTATTATGAAAATCACTTGAAATATATGATATTGGTGTATAGAGGTTTCATATAGCTATGGTTAAACAGTTGTATTGTATCTTGTAGTCAAATTATTGAGATGAGTAAATGAATAAATATTACTAGGTTAGAACATGAAAATATGTATAGCAATAGAATGGCGAAAAAGGATTCATGTAGCCAGTCCCACTTGATCGGGATACAAGGCTTAGTTTGGTTTGGCAACATGAAAATATGTATTTGATTTAACAAGTTGAGTAAATTTAACTAAGGTTATGTTGGAAGCTAATTTTTTGGAGTGAAAATGAGTACTTATTTGTAACCAAGAATTAGGAATGTTTAATTTTCGTTCTCTATTCAGTTTTTTTTAAAGGTCATGGTCTGTATTACATTGATTCACATAGTGGTGTGGAATTACTATGTTGATTTTGCATTGACATGAGTAGTCTAGGGAAATGCAAAGAGTCACTTACTTAGGTGTCAGCGGGTACTCAAGGTCGTGGTCAATATTACTAAATCACAGGAAGATCCTAGGGGATGTTGCGGTTGTGACTTGCAAGACCAGTTTATACACAGTTATTTTTTATTTTTAATTCTTTGGCTAAACAAAAAATACTAAAAGCTTAGTTTTACGTAGGTTCCCCATCTTATCGTTTGGATGATGCAGGACCATGTTTGGTATGGATAATTTTCCAGTCTGCGGTCATATTTCTGTTAGGGTCAAGCTTCAGAGTTCCTAGTCGCTAAAATTTAACTGCTTGAGAATCAGATTCAACTACATATTTAATGCCCTAAACCCTTCATTACTAGCGAGCTTAACTTGTCTTAAGAGAGCATAGAGTTCCACAATACTCACAGTGCTTATGGCAATTGCAGAAGCAGAGTTCACCTTTGAACTAACTTCATCATCCTCAATGAACTTTTGTCCTCTCATTGCTTAAGTACTATCATCAGCACGAACAAACTGAGTTATCAAATGTGGAAAATAATGAAGACTTGCTAGTTATATATCTAGCAGTTCCACAATCATGACTCCTGGAGTCAACGGTTAGATTACTGTATTTTGCTGAGTTTTCTTAATCTCTGAGGTGTGAGCAATTCATTTACACTGGTAACTTGCAATGTGAAACCGAAGGTTTAATCTATTGTATATAACCCAGACCACAATTTGTATATCATTTTATATCTCCGTATGCAACTTTTGAGTCCTCCTTGTGACTGCTGTTTGGAATTCCATGATCCTTTATTAGTGCACCAGGATCCTAATATTGGCACAAGGCCACCAACAAAGGCACCTCGGCCAACTAAGAAGTTTTAGATTGAACTATCTTCATTAGACAATAAAGGAGAAGGGAGGAGGAGATTTTAACTCGAACAACAGAGAATCTATACATTGTGTACCTCGCAAAATAAAGATGTTTTTGTCAAGCACGTGTTCCTCTCTGTTATTCATTCCTTGGATGCAAAACTAGCACACTTACAAGATAGTTTAGGAAGCTTTTAGATGTTGGTTTTTCTCAGAAGTTAGAACATTAATCACTTAATGAAATTAACTAGTTTTTTTTGTTTAGTGCCAGTTTACTGATTACCATATCTTGTGAGTTGTACATTCTCTCTAGATATGCCCCTAATATAACTTGTGGATTTTGATTTGACCATGCACTGGTGTCCCCTTAAATTCATGTTTCTCAAGGCAGTATACTTGCTTGAAACATTTTTCAATGCTCTAATTATTGCTTTATGAAGAACAGGAGTGGTAGTGGCAAAATAAGTGCTTCTGGGGGTAATGGATTTGCAGGAGGTGGTGGTGGAAGAGTTTCTGTCAATGTTTTCAGCAGGCATGATGACCCCAAATTCTTGGTTCATGGTAAGATTTCTCAGACAAACTTTTGATCTATAAGTTGTCATAAGGCTGTTACTTGTATTACTTTTTGGAATGGCAGGGGGGAGGTGATTAGAGCATGGATATTAAATGCCAAAAATTAGTATTGGTTTCTCTGTACAATTTATGTCAACACTGGTGCTGGTGTTTCACATGGTAGATGTGTTCATACTTTTGCCTTAAAAAATTGTTTTGTTATCTATGCTTTGGTGCCCAAAATAGTATCTCCTGTATACACAAAATGATAGGTTTCCTATGGTCTATCTCTCCGCAGAAACAAAAATGCACTTTTTCACAATAGTGGGACCTAAAGAGGCAAAACTGATTGTAGTTAATGTATTAACTATGAGTGGTGAATCTGGTGATACATCTTACATCATCAAATAGTTTCTTCACCATCACTGGTCCTTGGAGAGTTGTTGGTAATTGTAAATAGAGAGATATTGGGATACTTAAGTACTTTAGTTTATAGAAGTCATGTTTTCCTTGGGTTCATCATTTTGCCTGCTAGCAAGGATTATCTGAGTCTTTTTAAGGGAATTGTGTTTTCTTGTTAGATGTAATTCAGCTATTCTATAGAAGATTGGATTTTTTTTCTACTTTGTCTTTTGAGTACAATTAGACATCGGTTTGCATGGTTCTTGTTATTTTTGTTTCTACAGCCCCTATTCCCTCAACCAAAAAAAAAAAAACAAGGGACAAAGACGAAAAGAGAAGAGTGATTGGGTTTTTCCTTTTATTGAAAATATAGATTTCTTTGTTATAATAGAAGGCATTAATTTTTGCCCCCTATGAACTTGAATCCTGGGTAATGAGTAGAAGATATGGGTGGTATTATTCTTCCTGTTCAAAATGTATGGCTGAGTGGTGTCCTTGACAACTTGAGTCTTTAGTCTTGTTGGACCAAGCAATGGTCAAAGTTCGGATAGATTTGTTGGCTCATGCTTTCTAATCCTGTATGAGTGGATTTTTGTCAACCCCCCCCCCCCCCCCCCCCCCCCAAAACCATAACCAAACCAAATTAAGTCTTATGTCCCAATCAAGTGAGATTAGTTGCATAAATTTTTTTTCACTATTTTTCTTTGTCAAGGGCAATATGCTTAGTTAAATTAAACAAATTTATATCCTTTTTTACTACTGCATTTCATGTTAGTTTATGTATTCTCTTAACAGTTTCTTTTATATAGAACATATCACTTTCCCTTATAATTATTGTTGCATCTACAGATTTTTGCCGTACATGAGCAAAACCATCTTATAAAATTCTCTCAACTTATATGCAATTGATGCTAATCCATTATTTCAAGAATATATATTTCTAATTTGTATATTCTAATCTCACCGCACATCCATCTAAGCACCCTCATATCGGTGACATTTATTATATAAACGTATTGTTTCTTAGCTGCTAAACATTCCACCCCATGAGTTAACCTTATAATTGTTTTCTAAAAATTTTATTTCGACTGTTTGGTAACCATTTCGTTTTCAATTTTCAGTTTATATTTACAAAATTTTTAAAAACCGTCATAAAAACTTGTTTGATAATTTTTTTGGTTTATAAATGGTTGTCTCAATTTATAAATTTGAGGAAAAAACGTAAACTCAAAAAATGAGTTTACGTTGATTTTTAAATAGAAATTTAAAAATTTGACTACCAAATTTTTTGTTTTCAATTAATTTTTTTTTCAATTATAATATGTGTGATCCCATTGTCATAAATAATAAATAAATAAATGAACATTTTAGGCCTGAACAAACATATTTTTTAGTTTATGTTTTTAAAATTTTTCAAACATTTTGTTCAAACTAAACGTATTTATAGTTTATGTTTTTCTAAAAATAAACAAAAATCAGTTTCTAAAATTTTTGTAAACATAAACCAAAAACGTAAATGTTACCAAACACTATCTTAGTATTCATCGATCACATAATATGCCAAATGTGCTCTTGCACTTAAGTCAATATATTTTGATTCTAAAGATGACATCATCTCCAACCTCACTATCTTTATTAATAATGAAACTTATGCAACAAAAGTGTTCCATTGTTATTATCTATTTGTTTCAATTTCCACTTCTTCATTATTTCTACTTCTATTGTTACTAAAGAACTCATTGTTATATTTTATTTCTCGGATTTTATATGCCAGTGGAGAAAATGTGGGCCATCAAAATTGTTTCGCTCTTTGCCTTTAGAGTCATTTATTGATTTATTTCACCTTTGAATTTGTTGTTATTTAATCTTATTAGTCATAGGACATGTCAAAATTACCACATACTTGTCTTTTTGCTTGCAGGGGGAAGAAGTTACGGGTGTCTTGGAAACTCAGGTGCAGCAGGGACATTTTATGATGCCGTTCCTCGGAGGCTAATTGTGAGCAATAACAACATGTCCACAGATACTGATACACTTCTTTTAGAGTTTCCTAATCAGCCGCTGTGGACAAATGTTTATATTCAAGATCATGCTAGAGCTACTGTTCCTTTGCTCTGGAGTCGTGTGCAGGTAGTTTGATTATTAATATTTAGGGCAAATTTCACTTTACTCCCTTATGATTTGACCCGTATGCGGATTACTCCCTATCATTTGGAAATAACCATATAGCCCCCTTGTGGTTTGTGGATTGAAGTGCACTGTTAAGCTCGTTAACAATTTTCATGAAAAAGACTAAAATAACTCAGTATATATGTAACTTAAGTGTGTGAACTATGAATATTTTTGTCATTTATTTAGGAGGCAAAATGCACTTTGACCTCTGTTCTTTCTTCCATGTGCAATTTACCCTATTGAAATTTGAAAGTGAGCATATAACCCCCTTATGTCTGGCATATGTTTCACACTTGCTATTAATTTGGACGGAATGTTAGTCCATAAACCACAAGGGAGCTATCTAGTTATTTCCAAATGAGAGGGGGTAATCTGCACATAGGCCAAACCACAAGGGGGTAAAGTGAAATATGCCATAATATTTATTATCCTAGCTTGAGGTTAATGATTAGTTTGTTCTGTTGAGGCTTCTTTTGGTAGAACATATCCCAACCTTGTATCCACATTTTTTCCCCCTATCACTTTTGTGTGGGAATCATTCTCATCTCATATATCTAGTTAGTAACATACATGTTTTCTAATAAACATAAATAGTGCAAGTAGAGGTGGCCTGAATTAAATTGTTGGGAATGCTTGATATGTAATGAATTCAAGATGGTTAAAGTCATGTAGGATAGTTTCTCTATTGATGGGCTTTGTGAAGAACAACTGTCTAATACAGGTTGAAAATAGTTTGTGAAACTTGTTAGGAGGTCTAACTATATTTTCTCTTATAATGTGCAGAAGAATGTTTTATAAATGAATTTTTATCATGGAACCCTTTATGATGCTTGGTACACGTTACATTATTCAGACTTGGAGCTAGTTTCATTGGACTTAATTATTGAAGACAATTGTTATGATTCCATTATAAACACAAGTGCCGCTCTTATGCACACGAAGACAAAAGTGTTCCTTATGTGAGAATATTCGGTTTTATATATATATGGTAGTATATATTTTATATATATTAGGGATTGAGTAAATATTCTTATTTCCTTTTTAGTCCTAGGTTAGATTGTTATATAAATCGATTTACTTTTGTATTACAAGCACAATTGAATATACAGATTTATCAAAAAAACTTACATGGTATCAGAGCTGGTTACAAAACCCTAGCGCCGTTGGTTGAAGAGTGTCGCAGTCGTTGGCCGTGAGTCTTCTCCTTGGCTAAATCTGGCTCTCTCTCTCTCAGACTTGGTTGTCAATCGAAGCTTCTTGCTTCATTGACCGTCTGGTTCGTCTGGGTCTAGTTCATCTGATTCAAGGCTCATTTGGTTTGATCAAAGCCCCTTCTCTCTTGTTGACGATTGCTGATCTTCTCTCTCGCCGCAGGACTCCCCTTTGACGAGGTTCGTCTTTTCTTTTTGGTCAACTTGGGTGACCCATCTGGTCCACCCATCTATTCGACGTTGTAGCTTCGACTCCTCACTGCTAAGTCAACTTCGCTCTCTGGTTCTGCTTCTTTTGGTCAACTTATCTGGTATACTTTTGATTTGCTCCATTAAATATTTGACTCATCTGGTACCATGGTTTGTTTATTATTGTTTAACCCATTTAGTTTTGGTTATTACAATTTGATTCATTAGTTCTCATTTTATTACCCTTTGATCAATTTTTGTTTATTTTATTACAATGTCGGACACCAAAATCCAAGCCATCAAATGCAAACTTACTGGTGCCAATTATGTTTATTGGGTCAGTGTTATGAAGAATTTTCTTCTTGGTCAGAAAAATGGGGCTATGTTTCTGGTTCTGTTCCTCGACCATCAAACCCGAAGAAGGAAGAATATCTGACTTCCTGTGATACTTAGGATTGTGATAATGCCCAAGTTTTGACCTATTGGAATGATGTTTTCCAAATACAGTACTACCAAGGAGGTGTGGGATTATTTATTGGGTGTTTATCAGCAGTCCAACTTTGCCAAGCCGTATGAGTTGGAAATAACTATTCAGAGTGCTCGTCAGCGAGATTAGACTATTCAAGATTTTTATATTGAGATGATAGGTCTTTGGGATCAGTTAGCTCTCATGGAACCACCTAGCCTTAAGGTACTATACGCTTATGTTGAGTTTCAGGAGCAAGGTCGTTTAGTATAGATCTTAATAGTTCTCTCTCCTCAGTATGAAGCTATCCGTGGTAACATCCCTCACCGATTGCCTCTTCCCCTGTGAATGTTATTGTTCATGAGCTCCTCCCCTAGGAAACCCGTCTTAAGACAGCCAGTTAGACTCCGCCTCCCTCTGCCTTCTTGGCTCTTACTAAGTCTCTTCTCTTATGAATTCCACCTCCCCATCAGCTTCAGGCCATTGCAAAGCCCAAGAAGAGGCCATTAGGTCCAGATGAGTGTTTTTTGCCATCAGAGGAGTCATTGGAAGTACAACTGTTCCAAGAAAGGATGTCAACTTGCTCTTTCTTCTCAGTCACCTCAGACACAGTTCTGCGGTCCTACTCCGAGTACTTTCCAGTCTCTTGCATATTGCATCTGCTTCAACTCCAGATCCTAACTTGGCTTCCTTGAGTGCTCAGATTGCTCAACTTCAGCATATCTGGTCCACCTTTCAGACATCTCCATCTGCCTCTGCTCTTACCTCTCTTCATTCAGGTTTACTTCGGTCCTCTTCAAGTATCTCTTCTTCTGTCTATCTTTTTTATTTTGGTGCCTCTCATCATATGACTCCTCACCTTTCTTTACTTTAAAATTTATTTCCTTTTCCGTTCCTATTACTATTAATACTGCTAATGAGTCTCGTATGTCTATTCTATCTATTGAGTCTATCTTATTCTCTACCATGTCTGCTGTTATTATTCCCTATGTTCTTTATGTTTCTCAGCTATCTGTCAGTTTATTAGCTATCAATCAACTTGATGCTTCTAGTTTTGATGTTATGTTTGCCTCTTCTATTTGTTGTGTGTAAGATCGAGTGTCTAAAAAGTAGATTGGGACCGGCCATAAAGTTGGAGATCTCTATGTGGTAGAAAGTTTACATCTCCCTTTATCCACCACTCCATTTGAACTTTCCTCATTTCAGTTAGATTCTCAGTCAAGTTAGTTTTGTTTATGGCATTTTCGCTTAGGTCATTTGTCTGTTGACCGTTTATGTCTTTAGCTCAGTCAGGATTGTTAGGTAAAATTTCTCTTATTCAAATTGATGAACGTCGGAGGTGTAAACCTATCAAAATGTTATCTTTACCATTTAATAAAAGTATTTCTATTTCTATATCTTCATTTTCTCGTGTATACTAATGTTTGGGAACCTTCTCCTGTTCTCACTAAAGGGGGTTCTTCATATTATATGTCTTTTGTTGATGATTGCACCCACTATATTTGGGTTTATCTTATGACTCGTAAATCTGACTTCTATCAAATATATCGTATCTTTTAGTCAATGATCACTATACAGTTTGGGTCTACCATTAAATTTTTACTATCTGACTTAGGTGGGAAATATTTTAAAATTGAGTTCAATGAGTATCTGGCTAATTTGGGTACCATTCACCAAACTTCCTATACTAATACACTTGCCCAAAATGGTTGCACTGAGCGTAAACACCGTCATCTCCTTGATACAGTTAGGTCTCTGATTTTTGCCTTTGTTCTAGCTTCCTTTTGGGGTGAAATAGTTCTTACAGCTACTTTCCTTCTCAGTCGTATGCTACCCTACTCTCTAGTCGTTCTCCTTATGAGACTCTGTTTTCCCAACTTCCCAATTACTCCTTCGCTATGTAGCACGGACACGTCTCCTAAGGCAACGTTTGGGTGTCGAACACGGACACGCGTTGGACACACAGTGGACACGTGTTCGACACTCTACCCAACGTGTCCCTTTTTTTTTTTTTTGAATTTTTGCAGCCGGACACTCGTTTGGACACTGTTGGACACACTATGGACACATTATGGAAAGAGCAGGAGAGAAACCCTAACCTGTTGCATAGAGAGAGAGAGAGAGAAGGTGAAGAACTTGTTGAAATGGAGCCCTAGATTAGGTATGTTCTTCGATTCTTCAAATCTCTTCTTTGATTTTCTTCTTTTCTTCTGTTTTTCTTCATTTTTCTTGTTCTTTCTTCGTTTCGTCCGCGTCGTCTGTGTCGTCTCCCTCTCTCTCTCTCTCGCTATGGTGTTTCGGCCCTCTCCTTTGACTATCGATCACTATCTGCTCTCTCTCTCTCTCTCTCTCTCTCGCTATGGTGTTTCGGCGCCCTCGTTTGACCATCGATCGCTATATACATTATATACTAATAATGTATATACATATATATATATATTTATATACTAATAATAATAGTATATATATTATATACTAGATATATATTTGAACAAAATTTTTTTTTTTCTTTTCCTTTTTTCTATTTTTTAGATATTATTATTTGTTTAAATAAATTATTTTTATTTATAAAAAAATTTTAATTTGTGAATAATATTTGATATTAAAATAAATAAAAAATATTTATATTTTTTAATTTTACATATAATAAATAAATAAAATTATATATATTAAACGTGTCCCCAGCGTGTCGTGTCCCCTATTTTTTGAAAATTTGCGTATCCCTGTGTCCGTGTCGTGTCTCGTGTCCATGTCTGTACATCATAGCTCCTTCGTATTTTTGGGTCTATGTGTTTTGCCCTTCTTTCCTGGAAAAATAGGACAAAACTTAGTGCTTGTTTGGGTTAACCTAAAAAAATGTACTTTTTTTTGCCTATATACACTTATTTGGGTCACATTAATCAACATCTCCTCTTTACTTTTCTAACCACTTTCTCTACTTTTCTACACATTTTTTATTTTTATTTTTTATAAAAAGTCAAAAAGTACACTTATTTAGAACATCCCAAACCATCCTTTAGTGTCTAGTCTATCCTATGTGTCTTTCTGAGTTACAGTCTTACTCAGAAAAGCTATCGCTATTATGATCCTGTTTTCCGCCTCCCTTAGATCTCCCGCCATGTTGCCTTTTTGGAGCGTTTGTCTTACTTTCAGCTTCCTACTCTCACTGCCCTAGTTTTCAAAGAGGATTTGGTTCACATTAATCTATTTCCTTTCGAGGTTCCTCCTGATGAGTACATTTCTACTGTTTACCTTGAGCTAGTTCCCTTTTCTTCCCATACTTCCTCTTCTACTCTTTCACTTCCTTTACTGTTAGTCTATTCTTGTCGCAAGGCTATTCCCTCACCAGTTGTCTCTTCTTTACTGATGCTCTTCTTGCTTTTGAAGACACTGATCCTGCGGCTCGGCGATATCCTGATCGTGAACGTCATCCCTTGGACAGGTTGGGTTTTTCTAACACGTGTTTTTTGTTTCCTATCATACCTTCTTGTCTGCTATTCATTCCTTTTCAGAACCCCAGTTTTACAACAAGGCCTGCCAAGATCCTAATTGGATTTGAGTTATGGAGGATGAGTTGTCTACTTTATTGAAAACTAGTATTTAGGAGTTGATTCCTTTGCCTACTTGGAAGAATCTGGTTAGTTGCAAATGAGTTTACGAAGTCAAAACTCATTCTGATGGTTCTCTTAAGCCATACAAAGCTCACCTGGTTGGTAAAGGTCATTTACAGGAGTATAGTATTGATTATAAAGAGAACTTTGCCCATGTTGCGAAGATGACTATTGTCTGTATTTTGATTTCTATCGCTGTTGTTCGTCATTGGCTTCTTTATCAGATGGATGTCATTGGCTTCTTTATCAAATGGATGTTAAGAATGCTTTTCTTAATGATCATTTTGTTGAGGAGGTTTACATGTGTCCTTCCCTTGACCTTTTTTACTCCTCTGGATAGGTTTGTCGTCTTCAGCATACTCTGTATGGTTTAAAGCAATCTCTTTGTGCTTGGTATGATCACTTTCAAACAGCTATTACTGAACTTGGGTTTCATCATTGTGCCTAGGATTTTGCTTTGTTTTTCGTCCACACATCTGCTTGTTTTGTTGCCTTACTACTCTATATGGATGATATGATCATCACTGGTTGTGACTGTTTTGCTATCTCTGAGGTCAAGAAGTATCTTTTTCGTACCTTTGAAATGAAGGATCTGGACCCATTGCAATATTTTCTTGGTATTGAGGTAGTTTCTCTCCCAAGGGTTATTTTCTGTCTCAGGCCAAGTATGCCAATGAGGTTATTCATCGTGTCGGTCTTAATGACAATAAGATTTCTGATACCCTCATTGAGTTTAATGTGAAGCTCAACACTACTGGTGGTGTTCCTTTGAATGATCCTACTTTATATTGAGAGTTTGTGGGTTGCTTAGTCTATCTGGCTGTTATTCGTCTTGATCTTACCTATGTTATTCATGTGATTAGCCAGTTTGTTTCTACTCCTCGCTCTGCTCATTGGACTGCATTGGTCCGGATTATTCGCTATCTCCAGGGTATTATATTTCAAGGTTTACTATTGTCCTTTACTTCCTTTTTGAACTTAGTGGCCTATGCTGATTCTGATTATACTGGTGATATTACTGATCGCAAGTCGACGTCTGGTTTCTGTATGTTTCTTGGCGATTCCTTGATCTCTTGGAAAAGCATGAAACAAACTGTTGTTGCTCGCTCTACTGCCAAAGCTAAGTATCGTGCTATGGCTCATGCTATTGCTGAGATTGTTTGGCTTCATAGTCTCTTGTTTAATTTGGGTGTCCCGTAGTCTTTTCCGACCTCTCTCTACCGTGACAAGCGCAGTGCTATTTAGATTGCCCATAATATTGTCTTCCATGAGCGGACAAAACACATTGAGATTGATTGTCATTTTGTCTGTCAGCATCTGCAATCTGGCTCTATCTCGCTTCCTTTCGTCTCTTCGGCTCTGTAACTTGCTAACTTCTTTACTAAGATTTACACCACTGCTCGGTTTCAATTTCTTCTTGACAAACTCTTAATGTTTTCTACTAAAACACCTTGAGTTTGAGCGGGGGTGTGAGAATATATAGTTTTATGTATATATGGTAGTATATATATTTTGTATATATTAGGGATTGAGTAAATATTCTTATTTTCTTTCTAGTCTTACGTTAGATTGTTATATAAACTGATGTACTCTTGTATTACAAACATAATTGAATATACAGATTTATTTAGAAAACTTACACCTTATAGTGAAAAGCACGATTTTATTTTGGGGGCCTATATTAACAACAATTGTCATGTTGGACTTTGGCATGTGCGTGTAAAATGAGGAAACAGATGGTGGAAGAGGCTAATTTAGTATTTTTATGCGAAGGTTAATTGAATTCTTTGACTTGGGAGGTCCTTATAGGGAATTCACAAAAATTGGTATCATGCAAGTCTTAGTTTGTTCCTCTTCACAACAAAAAACTGAAGAAAATAGACTAAAAAAAAAAGGTTGCTGTGGTTGGAGTGTAGGAAATAGTTCAGGAGATATTGTTGTCTCCATCTCCCCTTCGGTTGAGCTGGTGTAAAAAAGTCTTATTCTCTTGCTTTAGAGATTAAAGGTTTCCCCCTCCCTGAAAGAAAGTACTTCCTTTTTGTCCATGTTTACTTTTATTTTGTTTGTCTTGCTCTTGGCTGCCCTGTTTATCTCTTTCTTTCTTTAACATTTTTTCTTCTTTTGGTATTTTTCAAGTGGGATTATTGTATTCTCATTTGAGATCTTCTAATTTACTTTGCAAAATGGTTACATCTTTAAGTGAAATCTGTTATTATAGTTAAAAATGGATTTCGTTTTGTTTTTCTTTCAAATCTCATTATTGAAAGGTTTCTGTTAGAAATTGTAGTTGCTATTATGTGCTCTCTGACTTTATGGATGTATTCATCAGCAATGATATTGCTTTTGCTGTTTAATGGTAGTTTGTTTATATCTAGATATTCATATGCTAATGTAATGTAGGTGCAAGGACAATTTAGTTTATCATGTGGTGCAGTGATGAGCTTTGGGCTTGCACATTACGCCTTATCAGAGTTCGAGTTAATGGCAGAAGAGCTTTTAATGAGTGACTCGACAATCAAGGCAAGTGGTTGGCATTACTTTTTCTGTGTTCTATTTAAGTGTTGGCCTTAGTCTATTGCTTCCTATGTGATTGTTTAAGATTTGACTTTTGCCATTTCGGTTTATGTCCAATTTAAGCCTTTTGAGGTCATATCTGTCATGTCATTCTCATTCAGGTTAATGTGTCCTTTGCATTCAACTGCATATATATGCGTCATTATATTTTTTATAACAATGCAAGAAATTCCACCTTATGTTCAATGGTGCCTTGGTACAATCTTAAAATATGTCACTATCCACTCATGTACACAACATTGCATGTATTCAAAGAGTATCCGTCACATTTCATTGTAAAAAGTTTGAATATTTACATTTTTCCCTAGGCTGAGAAAGAACACATTAATTTGTTCTTTGCCTCATGAGTCCAATGCATCTTTGATGTTTCTTATTTTTTCTCTGTTCTTTTAAGGAAAATTTCTGATGAGTTTTTCCCCCAGGGGACACCCCAGTGGGTTAGCTTGGATTCCCCAATAAAGAGAAGACTCAAATTCGAATCTCCAAGTCTCCATACATTACTTATCCAAAAGCATATATATATAACATGTTTTTTATTAAAAAAAAATTGGTGTAAATTAATTACCGTAAATGTGACTCAATTACCTTCAGAGCTGTTTTCTTGATTGCATGCACATTTCTTTATATTACATGTAGCCTTTTTAGAACTTTTCTATGATCTCATGTCCAGTTCTCTGCTATTTTAATTATTTGCAGCCTTTCTGAATTTTGAAGCATGGCAGATAGAGTAGTTACTCAGCCATGCTGAATAATAGAAGGTTCTTGCAGCATTTATGATATCTATAGAAGTAGAGTTGTATGTTCTTTTTTCTGTTGGAGATAATATTATATTGTCAAAGATATTAGAAGATAGAAGATAGAAGATATCAGAATATATGGAGATCCCATGATTTGTTCATATTATGATTTTTTGTATCATTGATTTATTTCAATTCCTTAAGCAAAGGGATTTGATCGTATCTCCCACTCTATATATATGGTGTATCATGTAAACAAGAATATCAAGTTGGAGTGAATGAAAGATGTAGCCCTTTAGGGCTTTGTGTGTGTGGATGTAGGCCAATATTGGCTGAATCACATTAAACATTTGTGTTCTTACTTTTCTTTTTTCTGTCTCTGTTATCTCTCTATAGTCATCCTTATTGCCTTATTGCAAAATTCAACTATTTCCATATGCAATAGCTGCTATATAAAATTTTCCTTTTGTTTTTAATGTTTCTTGTATGTTAATGGTACAACATGATGATTTTTTTGTTTAACTTTATGATTGAGTTTAGGTATATGGTGCTTTGCGAATGGCTGTCAAAATCCACTTGATGTTGAATTCAAAAATCCTTATAGATGGTGATGGTGATGCAATTGTTGCAACATCACTGCTAGAGGCCAGCAATTTAGTGGTCCTGAAGGTAACTCATACTTATTTATTTTGAGGCCAGCATTTTTCAATCTTTGTTTCATCTTGCTTTCTTGTTTGATATTGTTAACTGTATTTGGTTGGCAGGAATCATCCGTAATACATTCGAATGCAAATTTGGGAGTTCATGGGCAAGGTTTTATGAACTTGTCTGGATCAGGAGATGTGATTGAAGCTCAACGTTTGGTTTTATCATTATTTTACAGTATAAGTGTAAGCTGGATGCTCCTCTTGAATTTTAAATGTTCATTTCTCTTTAAGGGTCATAACTACGAAGGATTTTGCTTCATCTTCTTGTTTGTTTGCTCTTTTCTTTGTGATGATAGGGTACCTGCAGTTTAACCTTATTCTTAAAACCAAGATGACTTAGCAACTAAACTAAAGCCTTTTTTTAATCAATTTAGCTTTTGCTATAGGAATAACCAAGACAGCATATCTGAATGTGAATTTTTTTCCAATAATCTGTTCCCTTATTTATTACATCAATGTCTCCATTTCTTTTTTCTTGATGGAAATTAATTCACTGTTTGTTTGTAGTGAGTCCATATTTGTACGCAAATGGCCATAATCTATAACCAATATAGCAAATAGCAATAGTTGTTACCTTTATTGCACGAAGCGGGAGCGGGAGCCGATAGAAGTTTCTTAGGTTAGAAGCGCCTTGGGGAGTGGTAATATATATATATTTATATATATTAATAGTTAATTTTTAAAATATATTTATTATATTGAGATGAATGAAATAGTTATTTTTAAATATATTTATTATTTTTATCTTAGGTATTATTATTTATTGATAATATTTTTAATTTATTTATATAATTTATTGTTAATTGATATATATATTATAAATAAAAAAATATAACAAATAAGGAATAATAAAATATGTTAAAATAAATAAAAAATAAAAATTAGATGATTTATTTTATAGATTTTATTAGATTTTTTTTATTATATATGATTTAATTAGATTTATTATTATATAACAAATTATATTATTTATTATATCGACAAGAGAGAGAGAGAGAGAGAGAGAGAGAGAAGAAGAAGAAGAAGACGACGACGGCAAAGGCTAGGGCGAAGGTCAATGTTCGAGAAACCCATGCCCTAAACCAGCGAGTCCATGTAATAGAGATTGCTAGTAGATCGAAGGAGAGAGCGAAGGTCAACGTCAATGTCGATGTCGAAGGCGAAGGCGAAGGCGAAGGCTAGGGTTAGAGCAAAGGTCGACATAGAAAGCTAGGGCTAGGGCTAGGGCTAGAGCGAAGGTCGAAGTCGACGGCAAGACCAGGTTTCTCTCTCTCTCTCTCCCCCTCTCTCTCTCTCTCTCCCCCTTTTACGATCCCATCTTGGACTGAATCGCGTTTCTCTCTCCATAGAAACGTGATTGTGACACGTTTCTTTCTAGGAAACACGAAATCGCGATTCTTACTCAGAATCGCCACCTGGTTGCACGATTCCTGCAACTAAGGTTGTTACAAAAAGAATGTAAGACACTTCACTATACTCTCGCTACAAATTGCCATCATAAGAAATATGGCCCTTTTTGGAGGTTGTGAATCTGATTGTACTTTATGTTTGTTGTCTGTGGTCCACCCTTTTTGAAACATATATTATAAAAACTGAAAAGTTGTGATACTGTGATTTGTAAGCCACAAATAATGAATTTGAGACTGAAGTTCATGGGTTTATCCTGTGTATTTATCACACTACTTTATTGGGGATATATCCCACTATAACGTTGTGTTTGGTTTATGGATTTGGGTAGGGATTTGAAAAGAGAAATGGAAAAGGTGGGTGAAATGTGAATGAATATAACCACATTTCACACACATGTAACACATTTTTCCCTTTCCTTTTTCCTTTCTCTTTCCAAATCTCTTCCCAAATCCATGAACCAAACACAGCCTAAAAGATGGACTGGATGGTGGAATAAGTTTTCAGAGTTAAATAAGATTTGGAAGAATGGGTTTACATGGAATTACAGGGCAGGAAACAAAAAATAAAATAAAATGAAAAGAGGGCCTAGAACTTGGGAAAATGCTGTCACTGTTAAAGGTGCCTGAACTTCTAGTTGTTATTTGGTTACGACCCTAGTTTAGTATTCTGCAGTGAAAAACAAACACATATGAGTGCCTTCCATTTCATACATGGTATGGAACACATTGTCCTGTCTTATTCTTTTAGAGTAATGGAAAAGCTTTTACATTACGTCTCAATCTGTGCTTGCTGAGACTCCAAAATATGGTATAGTTAACTTATGCGCAATGTCTATTTGCAAGATTTGAACTTAGAAGAAGATATTTTTTCACAAATTCAAGGATATTTTCTGTTGCCAAAAATCAAACAATGGATAGGAAAGAAGATAATTTTTTTGGTTACTTTTGTAGTATTATTTGTTTTTCCTTTCATATTTGGGTTCCTGTTCTGTTTCTTTTCATGGTTTCTGAATTAGTTTTTTATTTTATTTCTTTTGGAAACATTTAAAATTGTAAAATAATATTAGGCTTCCTGATATATCTGTTTACATTTGAATCTTCCTTTCTCACATGAAGGTTGGGCCTGGATCTGTTTTGAGAGGTCCCTTGGAGAATGCAAGTAATAATTATGTGTGAGTACTGGTTTTTGAAATTTGCGTCATGCTTTATGCACATACTGCTATAGTTTGTTCAGTTGATTTTTTTTAATAAATGGTAGGACACCGAGGCTCTATTGTGAACTCCAGGATTGCCCCAAGGAACTGCTTCATCCACCTGAGGATTGCAATTTGAACTCTTCATTGTCCTTCACTCTTCAGGTGTTGCTTTAAGTCAGATTGAAGTCCTTGGTTTGGAGTTTCTTGTCTTTTTTTTGACAAAATGATGGAATTCATTTGCTTTTGTAGATTTGTCGAGTTGAAGATATAAGTGTCAAGGGTTTCATAGAAGGATCTGTTATCCATTTCCATTGGGTTAGAACTGTAGTTGTCCAATCTCCTGGTGCAATAAGTGCATCTGGTTTGGGTATGCTTTGTCACTCTTCTTCCTTTGTTTTTTCTTTGTTCTCCCACACGTCATTCTTTTTAAAACACTTTACTTCTTCCACTTACTGATGTAAAATATGCCTATTGAGTGAAAGCATGTTCTTTGAAATTTCGATTTGGAACATATACAGGCTGCAAAGGTGGGGTAGGCAGAGGAAGATTTTTGAGCAATGGTCTTGGTGGTGGTGGTGGACATGGTGGCAAAGGTGGGAGTGGATATTATAATGGCAGTGCTATCAAGGGTGGTGATGTATATGGGAATGCTGATTTTCCTTGTGAACTTGGCAGTGGTAGTGGAAATGAAAGTCTGGCTGGTGCAACTTCTGGCGGTGGTGTCATAGGTAAGCATTTAAATGGACGGTTTAATAAATGTTGCCTTACTGATATGTATTATACTTCGGACAAGGCTGAATGAACTAACATGAGGTGTTTGCTTAGGAGCATACATTAAAATTTGAGTCTTATGTCAGGGAAGTGTCTCATGTTGCAAGGCTCACCATATCTGAAATATTTTTATCATAAACGATGCAACTGAAAAATTAGTAGGCAAATTTTCAAATCCATTCCTTTCTGTACTATTTGTAAATACTTCTCTTTCTGCTGCAACAGAAACACTTCCACATACAACATTTTAATTTCATGGAGGAGAGGACAGGTTTTGTGTTTTTGTTTTGAGTTAAATTGAAATATATGTAATATATATGCCTTGCACCTTAAATGCTTTGCCTCATTTCTTGGAAGAATTTGACATCTTGTTGCCGCTTCTTGCCATTACAACTATGGTCTACCTCTTTGCCACACTTAAGTTTCATTTATCCAGTAAATGATTCTTTCATATTTGTCAGAAAGGGCTTGGGCTTGGTTGTGTTGCTTAAAAGAATACTGCAATCATGCATCTTATCAGCATTCTTCTGTATTTTCTCCTTTTGTTGGTTCTGTTCAGTGTGTTTGGTTTGAGTTTTCTGGATTAAGTTTTTTGAAAACTGAGGCTGTGTTTGGTTGTGCTTTTGAAACGTGATTCTACACCTGTGTTTCAGTATGATGTTTGTTTAGGATTTTGTAATCACGTTTCAAAAGCTCTGCTGAGAGCTCTGTACCAAATCTGTCTCAGCCGCTCTTTTGCTCTGTTTTTTTTTTCAAAATTTTTGCTAAGGGGACGTCCGGCCGGTCGTCCGACCGGTTGACCGGCCGGCTGTCCGGAACAGTAATTTTTTTTTTTTTTTTTTTTTTTTTTTTTTATTTTTTTTTTGAAAAAAATATTTTCTGAAATTTTTTTAATCATGAAGGGTACAAGACACATGCATCAATAAATGAATTGGGTGCGAAAAACATCACAGTTATGAGTTGTAAATTTTTGTATCATATATCAAATGTCACATCAACAATTCCCACTCAAATCAAACCTCTTTTCCAAAACTATTTTCAAAACTCTTTACCAAACAAATTTTCTACACTCAAATCATAACTCCACAACACACAAACTCAAAATACAACTCATACTCTCAAATCACATTTACAAAACTCTACCAAACGCTACCTGAGTCTTTTGGTTTTCGTATTTTTTTGTTTTTAGTGAATATTTTTTTAAATTTTAAACATTTTTTTTACTTTTTTGGATGCAACTTACTTAGATGTATCTAAAAAGTAAAAAATATGTGAAAAAATATTTTAAAAAATTAATAAATACATAAAAATACAAAATATGTACTGAATAGTTGTATTATTATTATTTTTTTTTTGTATTTTTGGTATTTAGTGAATTTTTAAAATATCTTTTTTACAATTTTTTTACTTTTTAGGTGTATTTATGTTAGATGTGTCTAAAAAGTACAAAAATTGCTTAAAATATTAAAAAAATTCAGTAAAAACAAAAAAAAATACGAAAAATAAGAAAGTAGAATTTTCTGAAAAGTGTTTTTTGAAAAATGGAAACAAGCAAGGTGATTGTTATTTTGTTGCTTATGCATATCTTCTTCTTTCCAATATATATACATATATATATATATATATGTATATTTATCTTCTTTTTTTTTCTATTATTTTGGGGGGGGTGGAGTGGGGTGGGGGGTTGGGAATTTGGACTGCTATAGTTTGGATATATTTGTGGTGCGAACTTGTTTGATACATGTTCCTGAACTTTTTGGCTAGTCCATGTTGTGAGTAATGTTAAGGATTTCATGAGGCTGATCTGGGGATCAAGCAGAATTCAACTGATATTTGTATCAGTGACATTTCTCATTTCCAAGTTCAGATACACAAAATTGCCTGTTTCGCTAATTAGATTTTTGGTATCACTTAAGTAATCACTGTTGCCTTCATCTCAATGATCTTTACCCCTATATATTCTGGTTTCCATTTTTTTTCTCCTGAAGAGATGATTTCTTTCATTAATTTTTTCTCTTTTTTTTCCCCTCCAAACAGTGATGGGTTCATTGGAGCACTCTTTGTCAAGTTTGTCCATTGATGGTTCACTTAGAGCTGATGGAGAGAGTTTTGAAGAAAATGTCGGAAAGCAGGGTGTTATGAACATTGGTCCAGGTGGTGGATCAGGTGGAACTATTCTTTTGTTTATTCATGCATTGGCCCTTGGTAAATCTTCTTCTATCTCAACTGTTGGAGGACATGGTGGTCACAATGGTGGTGGTGGAGGTGGTGGAAGGGTTCACTTTCATTGGTCAGATATTTCCATTGGGGATGAGTACCTGCCCATTGCAAGTGTAAATGGAACCATCCATGTTGGGTTCGTATCTCAACTTAATATATTATTTCACTAGCACTACAAAGCTGCTGTCTACATGATGTCTTTACAAATGACTAGATATTGCCTATTTATGTTTGAACAGATTTTGGTCATTTTAGTGAGGTCCTGATTGGAGCTCTTGATCACTTCGTTTGTTAGCAATCTCATACATGGTTGTGGTTATGCTCATTTGTGCTTTTGAATTTTCTTTCTTTTTTCTTGATGTTAGGGGTGGTTTGGGCATAGGTGATGGTGATGCAGGGGAGAATGGAACTGTCACCGGAAAATCCTGTCCAAAAGGGCTTTATGGGATCTTCTGTCAGGTAGCCTTGCTGTTTCTAATTAATATTATATACTTTGCACCTCATTGTCCAGAATTAGTTTTTGATCTGATAGTTGACTACCAGGCATTTTATTAATTGAGGATGCTGTCATGCAGGAATGTCCAGTTGGGACATATAAAAATGTCAGTGGATCTGATAGAGCCCTTTGTAGAAAATGCCCATCTCATGAACTCTCACATCGTGCCATTTATGTTGCTGTTCGAGGTATCTTTAAAAATTATATATCTGGCTTTGCTATGCTGAAGGACTGCTGCGTTTTTATTGCATGCTGAAATTTATTCCTACAATTTTTGGAATGCCATTGGGTAATGATTGCTGTTTTTTCATTAATGGTGATACTGAATAAAAAGTAAAGCTTCGTAGTTCAAAATGTTATGTTTTCTTTGTTTTCCATAATCATTTTCTATGTGGATTGTTTTTAACAGGTGGTGTTGCTGGTGCCCCTTGTCCTTACAAGTGCATTTCTGAGAGATATCACATGCCACACTGTTATACCACCCCTGAAGAACTGATATACACTTTTGGGGGCCCATGGTTATTTGGTTTTATTCTCTTAGTTCTCCTCGTTCTGCTAGCGCTGGTGCTTAGTGTTGCTCGAATGAAATTTGTCAATTCAGATGAACTGCCAGGTCTAGTGCCTGCCCAATGTGGCTTGCAAATAGATCGCTCATTCCCCTTTCTGGAGTCATTGAATGAGGTCTTGAAGTTCTCTTTTGTACTTTTGCCTTTTCTCTTGTGGTATCTAAGTCACATTAACTTTTGAAGTGCTGTACTATTATTCCAGATTATCCTGAATATGGTATTCTGTTTTCTTTAGGATTATTCTGAATATGATATTCTATGTTCTTTAGGTAATGGAAACTAGTAGAACTGAGGAATCCCAAACTCATGTGCACAGAATGTATTTTATGGGGCCTAACACTTTCAGTGAACCATGGCATCTCCCTTACTCTCCTCCAGAACAAGTAATAGAAATTGTGTAAGCTCTCTCTCTCTCTCTCTCTCTCTCTCTCATAAATGGTTACAAGTGGTAAGAATAAATTAGAGGAAAGAAAAAGTGCAGGTTGTGGCACACAAAGCACAAGAAAAAGCTTTCTGTCTTTAATAAACCCTATGAATTGTTCTAAATAGTTCGCTGATGTGGCAGATATGAGGATGCATTCAACACATTTGTGGATGAGATCAATGCATTGGCTGCTTATCAGTGGTGGGAAGGTTCAGTCTACAGCATTCTTTCGATTCTTGCATATCCACTTGCATGGTCATGGTTGCAGTGGCGCCGCAAAAACAAAATACAACAACTACGTGAATTTGTTCGATCAGAATATGATCATGCTTGCTTGCGCTCTTGTCGTTCACGTGCTCTCTATGAAGGGCTCAAGGTAATCTTCCAAATTCTACTCTAAATGCATGCTCAACTATCTTTAATATGGATTTATAATTGAGTTTGTTAGGTCATGGGGTTTAACTATAGTAGTTGAGGAATAATTGCTGTAAGAGGTACATATACTTTTGTTGGAGTATTTTTTTTTTTTTTCTACCCTTCGCTTTTCTGAAGGAGTCTTTCCATTAGAAAATCTCTTACAAATGCCAAAGTCAATGAATGTCACTTTGTTATTTGACTTTCTTATTTCTGCGGGATGTTAATGTGGAATATTTGTAAAAAATGCATGATCATTAATGTTAATGCTGCATTGAGGATTATTTATAGTTTTGGATTTTCTAATTTGATCAAAAGTTGAGATGTCACTGGTATTTGCAGTATATTGAAGTGATAATAAATTACTTGGTGTTTTATTAAGCCAAAAAGAAATCACCATAAAGCAAAACCAGTAATAAGGTCAATGAACATTAAAACAAAAAAGAAACTGAGTGAAAAATACAGAAATTCAATCAACCCCAATGCATGAATTGCGACATTAAATATATACATTAACATGTTTCTTGAGACAACATATCAATATATATAGGCATCTTATAAACAGATAGAGAAAAATTGGAACTTGCATCGAAAAAGATTTGAAGATTTAGAGCTTGTGTGAGAGACATGAAGATTGAAAGTGTTGGGTTGCATGGACAAAGAAAGTTCTTGGCAAAAGGGTTGATGCCATTTACTCAAGGGTAGCATTTGTTTAAATATCTTTTGAAAGCTGTGTTACGGAGTAACATTTGTATTACAGTGCTCAGATAGTTGGAAACAAGTTCTGTGGGAAACACAATCCGTTTCCCATTTCATGGTGAGCAAAATAGGACAATTGTGCCCAGATAATGGGACATTTTCCGTTTCACAGTGCGCATTTCACCTTACTTAAAACTAGTTTTCATAAGCTGAGATTGGTAAGCAAGATTCGTTTTCCTGTTCCCAGAATGCTGCAATGACACATGCTTGGTTAATCAATGATGAAATTTTTTCACTGACATTGTATATTTACCTAACGTATTGTTACAATTTGTTTGATATCAATTGTGGTTAACCACTTTTAGAATTAACATCTATTCTGTTTACTGCAGGTAGCTGCAACTTCTGATCTAATGCTTGGATATGTGGATTTTTTCCTCGGTGGAGATGAAAAAAGAGCTGACCTTCCTCCTCGCCTTCAGCAAAGATTTCCAATGTCTTTGTTGTTTGGAGGAGATGGAAGTTACATGGCTCCTTTCTCTCTTCACAGTGACAATATCCTCACTAGCCTCATGAGTCAGGTCTGCTATTTGTTATTGATAAAGATAATGGAATGTTCAAGATTATTTTTTTCATATGAATTATTTTACCAGCATAACATCTCATTCCAATCTCTTCTAGTAAAGTGATGTTGACTGTTATTTTTGCATATTGCAGGCTGTCCCTCCTACTATCTGGTATCGATTAGTGGCTGGTCTAAATGCTCAGTTGCGTTTAGTTCGCCGTGGACATTTAAGAACAAGTTTTTGTTTAATAATGAACTGGCTTGAAACACATGCAAATCCTACTTTAAGTCCCTATGGTGTACATGTTGATCTGGCTTGCTTTCAGCCCGTTGCTTGTGGTTATCGCCAGTTTGGACTCACTGTACATTCTGTTGAAGATGAAAGTACGCAACCATCAGTTGAAGAGCCAAACGTAACTTCATTAGCTGAGCAACAGTCATGGTAATTTGCATGTGATTTTCTCATTTATTTGTCCATTTGGTTAAATAGTTCCTCTAGAACCAATTAGATGGAATGGCATAATAGCTTGATTTTATTTTCCTATCTGATACGCAGTTTAATTAATAATGATTGGAGGAAAACAGTGGATGATTCAAGCGCCTGTGAACATCTATTGACACATAATAGTATAGGTGGAGGAATTTTACAAATTAAGATCTTGCAAACACTTGAAGAGAAGAAGACTCTATGTTGTCCTCTTTCTTTTATACTTCATAATACTAAACCTATTGGTCATCAGGTAATTTTGATGTTTTTATGATGTTAATCTATCAGTATCTCTTGAAACTTCAAAATGCTTCTCTCTCACTCTCTGAGATATACTTTTACATTGTTGCAGGATCTTGTCGGTTTGGTCATCTCTATACTACTCTTAGGAGATTTTAGCTTAGTTTTGCTTACTTTGCTTCAGCTATACTCTATTTCGCTGTTGGATTTCTTCTTGTTTTTGTTTATCCTTCCTCTTGGCATATTGCTTCCATTCCCAGCTGGAATCAATGCTTTATTTAGTCATGGACCCAGGCGATCAGCAGGTCTTGCTCGTGTATATGCTCTATGGAATATCACATCCTTGATAAATGTCGTAAGTTGTTCTCTATCCTGGCTCAATATTTGTCAAAATAGGGAATTGATTGAATGTAAGAACATAGACAACAAAACACTACTTGGACAGTGTCTCATCCATAATCCGAATGTATATAATTGTGATGTTACAAATTTCTTTAAGCTGTGTTTGGATCATGGATTTGAGTAGGGCATTTGTAATCCCTAATCAAATCCAAAATCCAAACACAGCCTTAGGGCGGGGCTATATCCATAGGCCCTTGGGCTGTATCTACAACCCTCTGTCTCACATGTTGAGGCCCACTTAAGTGAGAAGGCTGGCTGTGGGTTTAGCCATTTATGATTCAATATAGTATTTCAAATATGTGGATAATGACAAGTTATGACCTTTTTTGTCAATTTACTATACTTCTACTCGACAGTTAATGCAGAAACTATTGTACTCCCAAAATCAAATAAGATTGATTTGGCATTAGTTTAATAAAATACAGTTCTAAACTTTGTTATTCAAAATTCCAGGTTGTGAAAATAATTCCTCTCTCTCTCTCTCTCTCTCTCTCTCAGCGCTATTAAACCTCAAGTCGTGTTACTCAAAAGGCGAATGGAGGCACGATAATGCTTGAGCTTCTGTTGTTGGAAGGGTGTTCGAAGTTTCTTTGTCTTAAAGTAGGCATGATGCATACTTTTAGGGTAAAATACACTTTTCACGCCTATAGTTTGACTCAATTTTCACCTTGGTTCCTACACTTTTAAGTCTAGTTTCAATTTGGTTATTCCGTTCAAATTTCCATCAATTTTTTCTAAGGGTACACCTCAAGTGATTGACACTTGTTACAAAATTGTTAATTTTAATGTCAAATTTGAATGGAATGACCAAATTGAAACTGGACTTAATGTATAGGTCCAAATTGTTTAAATTGAAACAACAGGGATGAAAGTGAAATTTGGGTCAAACTATAAGGGTTAAAAGTGTAATTTATCCTACATTTTATTACTCGGTGTTGGAAATATACTTGGAACTTTGTATTCAAGTTCTTGTGGTATAAGATCTGCCATAATCATAAGTTACTTGTCTGCATCAATGGAAAGAAAAAAATCAGTATATCATGATCCTCTCCATTAATAATCATGTATTCTATTATCATTAGTTTATGGGGTGATCACCATTGGTGTGTTTTTTGGATGTGCTTATTTGCTTTTTGTTTTTTTTTTTACCTGTTATTATTTCCCTTGCCGTTGTGGTAAAAGCTCTGGTTACGTAGTTTGAGTATCGAGTTCATATACTTACATCTACAGGTGGGTGTAATTTTTCATTAGTCCCGGAGCACCATGCAGCATTGCCTACATGGTGCTCCAAACCAATCACACATGCTGACTCACCTTTGGTAGGTAGTTTAGGAAACAAAACATGACCCACTTAGGGCATCTCTATCAAACTAGTTAAAATTTTGTTATATTTTGATTTATACACCTTTTTAAATACTTTGTCCAACAAACTCTCTATTCTTTTTCTATATTATTTAAATATTATTTTTATTAATTTTAATTTAGAATTATTTTTTACAAACTCATCACAATTAATTTCAAAATATGAAAAGGAATATTTTTTTAATATTTGTACATTTGTTGAGCCAATTTTAATTAGTTTGATAGAAGTGAAATTTAGTGATTTACTTGATATTTTAGCTAAATAATGAAAATAACTAGTTTGATAAAGATGCTCTTAGTGTGTTGTGGTTTTTCAATGGCTGGAAGTAACCATGTAGACAATGCCACACAGTACTCCAGAAGTATCTAATAATTTTTCATAGGGGGTGGCATCTACTAAAGTTCGATGCTATACCTGACTTGATTTTCTCGTGGTTCTATTATCCTTTTTGTTAAAATGTACCAAAACCTACCACTACACCTACTCCACCCAGTTCACCTACTCCACCTACTACTCCACCTACTACATACCTACCTCCTTTAATCTTCTATATATAGGACTCATTGTAAATACAACATATATCAATCAATAATACATCAATTTTAACATGGTATCAGAGCAGGTTTAGAACCTAATATTTTCGCTTTCCCGGCGGGCGGCAACCTCACCTTAGCCGCCCGCCGGACCTCAACTTAGTCCGCTAGAATTTTCTACACATACTCACTTGACGATCTGCGTTGATTCATGATCAGACAGTCCAATTTTGTTGCTGCCCCTTTGTTTCTGCCGCCACCGAGCTCGCCGGAGAACTCCGCCATGCTGCTCTCGCTCAGTCACCGGAGAACTCTTCTGCTCAATCCTTGATGGTGTTGTCATAGCTACACGAGACCAACACATCCATTGACGGATGCCACCGGACCATTTCAACATCTTGTGTATGCCCTTGCAACACTGACACGCATTCAAACTCATCACAATTGTCTCATCATCACTCTATATGACTGGTTGCAACTATAACTCTTCGACAGTAGGGGCAATCCCCACAAGTCCGAACCCAAGGATCCAAGCAGCCCAAGTGGAATCTATGCGTACACGGCAAACATATTAGCTCGTCTCCCTCCATGAAACTCTCCAGACAAATACTACATTCCTGTGATGCCCTCGACATTTCACCTTCGCTGCTATATTTGGCTTTGCTGAAAACCTCCAGCTGCAAACGGTGCAGAGCCTCTTGAGTGAGTCCGGGTGGTCTCTTGCTTGTTTCTCGTGGCACTAACAGCTGGTCTGTTTGAGATATTGAATCGGTTCACCAACGTCATCTGGCCGGAGAGCTTCCACACCTCCGCCGAGCTCCCGTTGCGAGCCACCACGCCTCCCGACGAGCTCAGATCGACCATCGCGACTTCTTCCCCCCATCAACCACCGTCCTTCCAGATCTGGTCAGATCGAGTTCATCTTGGCTTGGATCGCAAGATCAGAGCACACGAAATCTACGCAGACTCCGTTGAGATCTACACCTTCGGCTATATCAAGGTCTTGTTTGACTCTCAACATCAAGGTTTGGTTCGGCTTCATCGAGATCTACTTGCTCCATTGACTTTTGACTTCAGCCACTCCCACAATCACCTCTCATTTTTTTAATACAGCCACATTACACAAAACCAATTTTTTATTATCATCATCATCATCATGTACCCCAATCTCTCTCTCTCTGACCACTTTCCAACCCATCATCCACCACCTTTTGCACATACCTATACCCCTTTTTTATTTTTAAACCAATCTTCACCTTTTGCATCCCACTCACTGCAATATCAAAACTATATCACACAACCACCGCAATGGTGCTCTTCTGCTCTTTTGGTTTTCACCAAAGTAATGGGCCAGCTGTCCACTCTCGTTGCTCCATATTTTATTTTATCTTTCTTTTTTATTAAAAAAAAAATAAAAAAAAAAAAAAAAAAAAAAAAATACAGATTTGCACAACAACTTTGTTTTATTTATATTAGGGATCAACCCTGATCACAGTTCTCCACACCATACAAAAAAAAAAACGCAAATCCAACACCCACTACAACAACAGATTTGTTTTCTTTTCTGCAGACGGCCACACACCGACCTCACTTTTTCGCCTATTCCGCCGGTCTTTTCTTCTTGCCTCCGTCCTAGGCGGCCCTTGACGGTGTTACCTCTGTGTTTCCCACTCCACTGGGCACGATCACTCCACCCTGCTCCTCCACTACAGCATATGGTGGACCTCCAAATCGGAACATCACGGTGGCCTTCCGCTTCAGCTCCTTATTTTCCGCCTTTAGCACACTTATCTCTGCTCGCGCATCCTTATACATGCGTTGGAGCAGAGCCAGTTGGGCGTTTAACTGCTGCACCTCATTTGTCCTACTCTGCAGCCGGTGCGACAAATTTGTAACCGCCGTCATGGTCTCCACACATGACTTCAAAGTATACTGATTGGCCTCAATATCAGTTTGCACCGCCATTTTTTGCTCCACCGACCGCATAGGAAAGTTCAACGGAGCAAAATCAGAGGTGTTTGGTTGCGGTTCACAGGCCCCCGCACCAGTTATCTCTCTTGTTGACTCGTTGAGGTCGGGAAAGAGAGTGAGCAGACCACGGGAAGAAGAGGCCATGTTCTGGGTAGCTGAACGGGAAGAAGATGCCATGTTATGGGTTGCTGAGTGTTTCAGAGAAGGGTTGGTTACAGAGTGTTTACAGAGTGTTTCAAGATTTGCAGCTCTTAGCGACAAGCTTTCAGAGAACGAAGAGGTTTCAACTGGTTGGTTATGCTTCCAAGCCTCAGCCTCCGCTTCGGTTTATAAAGACCATGATGAAGAGGCAGACACGCGTATCATGCGTCGCTCGGCGCTAGACGACAACATGGGCGCGTTTTTTGATGGCACGCCTTTTTATGGATTGGGCACGCCTTTTGATGGCACGCCTTTTGAAAGATTGGGCACACCTTTTGAGGGTGCGACTTTTTAAGGATCCGACAAGACTCTGTAAACTGTCCCGACATTGATTTCGGTTAGCTCCTTCACGGGTCTGACAAGACTCTGTAACCTGTCCCGACATTGATTCCGGTTAGTTTCTACAAGAATCCAGCAAGACTCCGTAAACTGTCACAACAACTGTCACAACATTGTCTGCTACAACAGTCCGACATGACCCCATAAACTGTCGTCTACATCGGTTTGCCATAACCATCCAGTCTTCTACAACGGTCTGACACGACCATACAGTGTCTCCTATCCTCTTTTATTTTATGTATTCGTCTATTTTCTTGTTTTGTTAGTCTCTCCAAACTCAAGTTGGTTAGTTCCTATCCCCCTTGAGTTTGCGGGGGGCTGTTAAAATGTACCAAAACCTACCACTACACCTACTCCACCCACTTCACCTACTCCACCTATTACTCCACCTACTACATACCTACCTCCTTTAATCTTCTATATATAGGACTCATTGTAAATACAACATATATCAATCAATAATACATCAATTTTAACACTTTTCACTGAATGGAGCTTAATACTTGTGTATATACTTTGTTTTGAATTCTCAGCTATATCCTTTGTTGTGGCAGGTAGTTGCTTTCATATGTGGATTTGTTCATTATAAAATTCAGTCCTCATCAAATAAAAAGCATCAAAACTTTCAGTCCTGGAATTTTAGCATGTAAGGAGCTTATATTCTCTGCAAGGGCAAATGTCATTCATTGCCAATAATATTTGATGTAGTAGTGATACTGGTTGCTGTTAACTGTCATAATTTGATATTGCTTTCATGTGTACATGCTGGTGATCCTGGTTGCAGGGATGAAAGTGGATGGTGGATGCTTTCATCTGGACTTGTGCTGTGTAAAGTTATCCAAGCCCAACTCATTAATTATCATGTGGCTAACTTAGAGATTCAGGATCGCACATTGTATAGTAATGATCCTTATGTGTTCTGGCAGTCATGATAGGCATTCAATGACTCAATATGAAACTCACATGTTTGTATTTTTGTAAAGATAGCAGGTGTGTGTGTGTTTGTGTGTGTGTGTGTGTGTGTGTGTGTGAGAGAGAGAGAGAGATCGATCATGTATGGTGTACTCCTAAATATAAGTTTTCTCCCATGTATAGGAGGAGGCTGTGTTCATCATTTGCAGAATTCATGTTTTTTTTTTTTTTTTTTGCCTATGTTTTAGCAAATATATTCTTGCTTCGTGCTACTAGCTATTGGGGGGCCAATTCACATCTTTTCAGGTTACTTGGATATCACAGAGCAGGTTGGTTAATCTTGTTCTATTCAGCTGTTGGTTTCTTCTGTTTAAGATGACTTTTGGAATGTGCATACAAGTTTTAATTTTGGTTTTTGCTTCTTGGTCCCTTGCTGATGCTGGCGAGGGTTTAAGAATATTACATTTTTATTTTTAAATTGATAATTGATTAGGAATTTTTTATTTTCGTATAGAATATTCTAGAATTATTAGGTTTCTTGATTTAGTTTTTCTATTTTGTGTTTCTTTTTCTACAAGAATTATCATTCTTTTTAAGATATTCATGAATAACAAGAATTAGTTTAGTATAAGTGTAAATTACACTTTGCCCCCATTATATTTAGTCACTTTCTTACTTTGGCCCTTAAAGTTTATTTTTTTCTACTTTGGCCCTTCATGTTTAAAGTTTTTTTTTTTTTTTTTCCATTTTACTCCTAAAGTTAATTTTTGTTAAAAATTAGACACAAAATGACACATTGAGAATCATGTAGCATAAAAATATTTTATTATTCTGACATAAATTTAAACTTCAATATAATAATATATTTGTTTATGTTATGTGACAGTTATTGTGGCATTTTTTGTCTAATTTTGAACGTAAGTTAGTTTTAAGAATAAATTGGGAAAAACTTGAAAAATTGAATGGTTAAAGTTGAAAAAATCGAACTTTAAGGGCTAAAATATGAAAGTGACCAAACTTAAAGAGAGTAAAGTGTAATTTACTCTTAGTATAAATATCAATGTAAGCCTTGGGAGAAATTAGCTTTTTGATGAATTATTAATCAATTACATAGAGTGTTTTCTTTATATTCAATTGTTGTAGTTGTTCTTTTTTACTTGTGTTTATTCTATAATACATCAGTTGATCATGCTAATGATATAACATCATGTTGTGAAAAGCATAATTTTGTGTTTGCCGAAAATCCGGAAGTGAAGATAAAAGGCTATATGTAGAAATTTAATGTATAAAGAGAAATAGAGAATTGTATTATTGATTGATTTATATTGATATGTATTACAATGATTCATGATTCCTATATATAGAAGAGGGTGAGTGTGTAGTAGGTAAGGAGTAGGTGAAGTGATAGAGAGAAAATAAATTGTATGTATTATTGATTGATGTATTGATTTGTATTACAATGATTCATGATTCCTATATATAGAAGAGGGTGAGTGTGTAGTAGGTAAGGAGTAGGTGAAGTGGAGGTGGTAGTGGTGTAGTGGGTTAGGTTTAGTGGAGTAGGTGAGATGGTAGTGGTGTAGTGGGTTAGGTTTAGTGGAGTAGGTTTAAGTGGGTGAAGTAGGTGATAGGTTTTAACAGCCCCCCGCAAACTCAAGGGGGATAGGAACTAGCCAACTTGAGTTTGGAGAGAGTAACAAAACATAGTGGAGTAGGTGAGAGTGGGTGAAGTAGGTGGAGAGTAGGTGGATTTAGGTTTAGTGGAGTAGGTGAGGTGGTAGTGTTGTAGTGGGTTAGGTTTAGTGGAGTTGGTTTAAGTGGGTGAAGTAGGTGGAGAGTATGTGGATTTAGTGGGTTAGGTTTAGTGGAGTAGGTTTAAGTGGGTGAAGTAGGTGGAGAGTATGTGGATTTAGTGGGTTAGGTTTAGTGGAGTAGGTGATGTGGTAGTGGTGTAGTGGGTTAGGTTTAGTGGAGTAGGTTTAAGTGGGTGAAGTAGGTGATAGGTTTTAACACTATAGTTATCAAACGATGCTGCAGTTAATACTCCTGTGCTTTTCAATATTAATCGCTTTGAACATAATTTTTTCTTCTGTCTTGGAATGCTGTTTGCAGGATTACGTTATGCCCTCGATGTGGATGAATCTTGGATCAGCGAATCAGAAATTGAGCGGGTTTGCAGTTGGGCTGGTTTGGACCTCTATGAACAGCGCAAAGTTCATTAAGAGCAAAGGCAGTGGCTGGCATGCGATGGATCTCTGTGCGAGGAATTAGGAAAGTCTACAAGCTTACAGATTTTTTAACCTCATTCAATCAGGTAAACTCAATAGAAAAGTAAGATGTTTCTGTCTGTACTTCTTGAGGTTAATTATGTATACTAAATAATGCATGTCTTATGTGCTACTCCCTCAATCTCAAATTGTTTGTACATTTTTTATATTCATGCCCTTTAATTGAGTCAATAAACAGTGAATTTTTGTACACAAATTAAAATCTCTCTTAGTTCTCGTAGATGGAGTCCTGAAAAGCATTGAAAAAAGAATAAATTAAAAAATATAAATGAAATTTTGGAGATGTTTGACATAGTAGAAATGGACAAAAAGTAGGACAGATGGTATGTAAGCTTGTTTTGTATTTTTAAGGAATTATTACATGTTTCTCAACAAAATATATGCATGTATGCCCTAGTGCAGATTTTTTAAAAATCTCCTGGATTCTTTCATTTGGATTATAATCGTAGATTAAAAATGATTCTGAGTTAGCTCATTGCCCAGAGCTCTTGTGTAGGATGTTAAGAGCATGACTTCCCTCACTATCTACGTATGGGTGTTATTCTTTTCATGTGTTTGGAGTTTTTCTTTCTTATTTAAGGAGTTCATATGTAATTATTGATTTTTCTATTTCATTGTATTGTGAGACCTAGCATTAGCTTTGAAATGTTAAAGTGGGTTGTGGATTGGAATTTAGGTTAAGTTGAATTTAATTCTATTCTGTTAAGCTAGATGACTATTCGTGGGGTTGAATTCTTATGGGTTTTATTAGGGGGAAAAGAAATAGAATTCTTCTGTTAAGCTAGACTTTTCCTAGCATCCAAATGATGAAAATGGCACCCCCTCTAGGTATGGCACTTGTAGGCTGTGTTTGGATAGTGAGGAAAAAAACGAAAGGATGTAGAAGCTAAATATATTACCTTGGGCAAATTTCACTTTATCTTTTTTGGTTTAGCTCATGTGTGCTTAATCTCATCGCCTTTGAAAACACGTAACTTAATAGTTTTTGAACTGAAATGCATTGTTAGGTCTTTTAATGATTGAGAGAAAAAACCTAAAATATCCTTATAAATAATTAATTCCATTGTGTGGTTCACACCTCTTGACACTTGAATTTGAGTATAGAACCTCTTTATATTCCTGCACTTGACAACACATTTTAGTCCACAAATGATAGGGGGTTACATATTTATTTTCAAATGACAAGGCTAAACTGCATGAGTATATCACAGGGATAAAGTGAAATTTGTCATTTTAATCTTTCTCCCTTTTCCCTCTCTCAGTTGATCTACTTTTCATATAAATTTACAATTCAAACACAACTTTAAATTGTTGTCCCGAGCTATTCCAAGAGGAAGCATAATTATGGAACTGTGATGTAGCAGAACATTGAAATATGATTGCAATTAACGAATCCTTTCTTTTAATATAGAAAGGGTATATTACAAACACAATTTCTGAGGTTTTTTTAAAATACGAATTCTCTTATAATTTTAAAAATTATAATTATTTTTGTTAAACAGAATTAACTGAAAAATAAAATTCCTAACTTCTATATTATACAATAATAAAATTATCTAAATTCTTAATTAAAATATATTTTTGATATTATTAAAATTATTAGTTGACTTAAATTTTTTTTAATAAAAAAAAGTAATTTGTTATGCAATTAAGACTTAAATGAGCGATATGTAATTTTAGAAGAACATGAGCAATCTGTATTTTAGGTAAATTTTAAGGGGTGTATTTGTAATTTATCCTAATAGAAAATATATTTTAGCATTTTTTTTAAATTTATGTATGTTAGGATAAAATACATTTTTAATGGTCAATGAAAAATAAATTTATTTGGCGAAATTGTTTTCACTTTTGATGATTTACTCATTGAACTAAAAAAATAAAAGGGATAATTATTTTTAAAAAATCAAAATTTGAGTATTGTAATAAAACAAATCTTGAATTTTTAATTTTATCAATTTAAATTTCAAAATTTTAATTTATTTTCAATTTAAATCATTTTTTTATTTTTGTTAAATAAAATCAATGAAAAATGAGTATTTTAATCAATAAATTCAATGCAAGTATATATATAAAATATCTAAAATATTTTTTTTTATGCAAGTAAAATATTTAATTTTTTTTGTCGATTTTACTTAATGAAAATGGACAAATGTATACTTATATTGAATTTAATGATTCAAATATTTAAATTTTTATTGATTTTTCTTAATGAAAATATGCAAACAATTTAGATTGGAAATAAATCAAAAATTTAGGATTAAAATTGATTGATTTTTCTTAATGAAAATATGCAAACAATTTAGATTGGAAATAAATCAAAAATTTAGGATTAAAATTGATAAAATTAAAAATTCGTGGTCTATTTTGTTGCAAGACTCAAAATCATAGGTTTTTTTTTTTATTGCAATTTTTTCAAAATAAAAATAATTAATTTGATGGAGATGTTTTTACACCAACTTTTTTTTTTAGTTTAGTTAAAGGGATTTTAGCGCAAAAAAGATAATATCATTTTTTTGTTGATTAAAATATTAAAAAAATTAATGTGTTTAGAAATAATTTTTTATTTTTTTTAAATTGTATAAAAAATAATAAGAATAGAAAAAAAAATTATGAATTTTAACTACTTAATTATTTTTGTAATTTTTTAACTTTGCCAAATAAATCCTAAACGGCTATTTATTCTAATTTTAGCTGCTTCTTTTTGATTATTTTAGTTTGACTAAAAAAATTTGTGTTTGAAGTAAATTTTTGCCTTTTTTTTAATTATTTAAATGTGATAATTGTGAAAAAAAAAAAGTTAAATGATTATGGTTTGAATTTAATATTTTATCTTATTTATCTTTGGGAAACTTACCAATAAGTCTCATACATAAAGTTTAAAACTCATCTAATCTCAAAACAAAATACTTGTACCAATTATATCTCACCACCGTCAAACTTCTATCAAACGGTCACTGGAGACTTGTCGGAATGCTTAACATTACAGGAAAGCTATCGGAATATCGCCAGAAGTTGTCAGACTATTGTCTGAGTATTCTAAAAGTCACTGGAAGTTATCGGAATATCCAAAACGTTCGTTGAATGTTAAGAATATTGTCGGAGACTCACCGAGATGTCCAGAATATTGCTAAAAAAAATAATAAATTGAGAAATTAGGGCAAAAAATATAGCAAAATGTGCTAAATATTGATAAATTAAAAAAAGGTAATAACAAGAAACAACAATAATGGGAATATATATATATATAGATATTGTTTTTTAATTTTTGTATAGTTTAAGCTAATAATTTTCAATATCGATCAAACTGAAACACAAGCTTTGAAATTATAAAATGTTATAGTTTCAAAGCAAAAATCTATTAAGCATTTATCTTTATTAATCAAACTGAAGGCAAAAAATATAGCAAAATGTGCTAAATATTGATAAATTAAAAAAAGGTAATAACAAGAAACAACAATAATGGGAATATATATATATATAGATATTGTTTTTTAATTTTTGTATAGTTTAAGCTAATAATTTTCAATATTGATCAAATTGAAACACAAGCTTTGAAATTATAAAATGTTATAGTTTCAAAGCAAAAATCTATTAAGTATTTATCTTTATTAATCAAACTGAAAAACATGTTATGAAACTGTAAAATTTGCAGTTTTAAAGTATGATTCATTTCAGCACCAAAAAAATTGAACTGTAAAATTTTACAGTTTTCATTGCCCGTAACTAAAATTCGAAAACAACTTGTTCAGAATTTGAAAATTTTCCCTATTAAAACAGGAAAAGAGAAGTGTGTAGCAGAGAAAATGTAGAAAATTTGAGAGATCAAAAGATAGAGACAGATATAAAGAGATGCTTGTACTTCGGTAACTATTTTTTATTTAGATCTACTCAGATCTGATGTAGATCTACTTAATAGATTTACTCATCTTCTTCGTAGAAAACTCACATTCTTTACCGTCGGTGGGAGTGAAATAAGGAGTCGGTGGTCAATGGTTGTCAGTGAACCCGAATTGACAGTGATCGTTAGTTGCCGGTGACTATATATCATAAAGAGAAAGAGAAGAAGTAAGACGTGGTTGTAGGTCTAGAGAAAAAAAGAAGATTAAGAAGAAGAAAAATGCTACAAGACTTTTGAATATAAACAAAAAATTATAAGACTAAATAAGTCACAGCTCGTTGAAAGAAAACTTGTTAATAATTTATCCTATTATGTTTTTGTGAACTAATAAATTAGTCCAATCCATACCCCAAAAACAACCCCCTAAATTTTAAAATTCCTATCACACCTTTTCGTTTTAGATATCACAAAGAGTGTTTTGAGAAGATAGTTAAAATAAAAATTTAATTTTTTTATGAAAGAAGAAAGTAGGTTAAAAATTGAAAATGACTTTTAATCCACTTTTCAAAATAAGCTATAATATCTATCTTAACAAAATAAAAAATAAAAATTCCTTTCAAACCTTTTCGTTTTAGACATCACAACAACTTGACAAAATATCTAAAAAAGAAAAAAAAACAAAAAATAAAAACAAAAACAAAAACAACTTGACATGATAATGTATAAAAGACAAAATAGATTATACGTTGATGCGTTGGAAAAATTAGGTCAAATATTAATTTCAGATTCAGAATCTCTTTCGTGCAAGTAATGTCCTAGATGCATTTAATAATACTCCTATTTCATGAATATTCCAAAACAATGGCTGCTTTTACAAGGCACGTGATTCATATCTCATGACGATTTCGATATTTTAATTAATTATTAATAAATAAATAAAAAGAGAAGCCCAAAATCACTCACAAGTTTTTAGGACAAATTATAAATAAATGGAATAATTTTAAAATAATTACAACATGTGAATTTTTATTTTTTTTGGGGGGGCCTAAATCTAATATACAAGAAACACTTGCATTAAACACTGAAAAAATTTACATTATAAACACACGAGATTTGTTAATTGTTTAACTGAAACAATAAAGATCCGGACCCTTTTTTTTTTTTCCACCCCCTTGACCCCTTCTCAATCTCAAATTTGATTTAGTTTTCAATATTTTTTTTTTAATTTTTTTAAAAAAATTGTTAAATTAGGGAAAAAATATTTAAAAAATTATCATTTTTATATAGTTTATTTTTTTAGAAGGGTAGAAATAATTTTTAATTTGTTTGAATTATCTTTTTGATGTTGAAAAATATATGAAAAAAGTTTCAAAAACTTAAGCATGGCTGGTATTTCAATTGAGGTTGCTGCTGTGGAACTCATAGAGATTTGTTTTGAGTTTGGCATATTGTAAAAAAGTTAAAAATTCAAAAAATTACTCAAAAAGTTAAAAAGTTATCACTATTTACCAAAAGTCAAAAATTACGGCTACACAACTCCGAATCTTAATTTTCCCCTACACACTAATTTATACAATTTTTTAATACATATATTTCCATAAAAACTCAAAAAGTTAACCCACACATCCATATTTTTTTTCTCAATTTTTTAGTCTAAAAATACAAAAAGTGCACTTATTTAGGACACCCCAAACAATCCCTAAGGTTTGTTAAGTAAGTCATTTATGAACAAATTAAGTTGACAGTGGACATGGGACCAAATAATCAACAGTGGTGCTACATGCATTTTTGCATTCGTGCTTACGATCAATTATTGGATCCACCACTTGGGAATTTCACTTGGTCCAATTTTTATTGAGTTGATAGTGGACATGGGACCAATGTTAAGGTGTTGTTTAATAAATAAATAAAATAAAGTAAAGATAAAAATAAAAATAAAAAATTGTTTGGTTACTGAATTTCCCAAATGTTACCTTTACGAAATTTCTGTTTAATATTCTTCTAATATGTATATGAATGCACTTTTACTTGTGGAAAAAAAAAAAAGGGACAAATTATGATGGTAGTTTTTGTATTTTATTTTTTGTCATTTTAATTTTTATACTTTTAATTAGTTCGATTTTAATCATAAATTTACGATTTTGTCTTAATTTGGTCTAATTAATTATAACTCTTAGTATTTTTTTTTATATAAAAAATACGCACAAAAGTGTTACGTGTCATATTTTTAAGGGTAAATTTACAAATTTACTTGACTCAATTAGTTAACCTCAATCAATTTTATTAAAAAATATTAACGATATTACTTATTGGACCAAATTGAAACAAAATATAAAATTAAGAGTTAAAATTGAATTAATTGAAAGTGTAGAGACCAAAATGACACAAGAAGTAAAATATAGAGACTATCAGCATAATTTGCTTTAAAAAATATATAATAAAATAATAAAAATTTTACACTCCTATCCCAAGTTAAGACCTCTAGATCCACCCCTTGTTATAAATCAATAATTCTACATTATGATTGATTGTGACCTCTAATAATTAATGTATAAAAAAAATTATTGGATCCGCAATAATTCTATGTATAGATTGAGTGTGATTTAAGCATCCATAATTAGAACTACTTAATACATATAGAATAGTGTGATTGAATTAATTTCTTCAATGAAGTAATCTCTCTAGTTTTAGTTTCACTTTATTTTGGTTTAATTAATTTCAATTTCATCAAATTAAATCTTACACTTCTAATGTTATTTCAATGTAATTTCTTCATCCGTTATCATTATTTTGAACAAAAAAACAACATGTGTGAAATTAAAGAGATCAAAATAAATTTATAAGAAATTATAAGAATAGCTGGTGTAATTTATTCATTTTATTTTCTAGCATAAGAATTGCTAGAAATCTCTCATGAGTTGCATATGGTCTTTTCCCGTCCAAAATATGAATTACAATTGGTGAAGAGACTACATTAAAATACAATTGAAAACGTTGAGCTTAAATTGATGAAATTAAAAATAAAGATACTATAGTGAAACTCGACTCAAACTAAAAGGATCAATAATATAATTTGTCCTAAAAACATAAAAACTGACACATGGACAAAGAATCGAATTCTTGATATTTTAGCCCTTGAAAATTACAGTAATAATGAATGAGAATGAAAATATGATTTCGAATTTCATGATTCCGATGTTTAAATGAGAATGCGATTCTTGATTTATCATTACAAGTGGAATGAATAGGGAAAGTCCAATTCCCGCACTTCTCCTTGTAAAATCACATATTATTATCTGTAGAGTGTGTGTGGTGTCGAGTTTGGATTGTACTTGCACTATATAGTAAAAGAATACGTATCGTTCCAAGCTTGGCCTAGCATACCATCAAGTTTAATCTAGTCATTCCAAACCTGCCTTTCAAAATAATTTAAGTTGTCATTTGGCAAGTGAGTTGGCCTTGAATTGGAACTAAAGAAAGTACAAAAAGACAAAGTAAATTAAATAAATCAATAAAATAAAATATCATATCTAAACTGTAATCATTTCACTTTTTTTCTGACAAAAAATCAAAAAAATCAAAACAAATTTTCCAGACGGAACTAATTTAGCCAAGCTAAATTACCCAAAAAACTAAAAAGTCAGGCTAAAATTTTTTTCCCCCAACGAACCCTAAATTTCAAGTCTGCCCACTTAATAAATAAGTATGAACTATTATGTTTTTATTTTTATTTTTATTTTCATCTTGAATGACTATTAAATTATTTAAATCTTTTTATTTATTATTTGAATTTGGAATGTTAATAAATTTCAATGATAAAAATTTAATTTTTAACAAATGTTTTAATTTAAGTCCTAGAACAAAGTATATATACTTTTTTCTACTTTAATTTATAACTAAAATAACATAAAATCATAATTAATATTTTATAAATGGGTGGGCCAGGTTGGGCTAGAACTCTTTATTCCAAACCCACCTAAATATTAGATAGACAGAAAATCCTAGCCCAACTTGGCCTTATGTACAAAATAATTTTTTCAAACCTTAAAAATATTAGGCTGGATAGGCGAGCGAGTCGATAGCCACCCCTACTATGAAGATCAAACTAAACATTTAAAAGAAAATTGAGAAATTAAACTCATCTCCCTTGAGTTTGGGAAAAATATAGTTAATCTTATACTTTTGACGTAATTACACTAAGTCTTTTTTTGAAGTTTTAATTCGCGTAATAGTTAAATTATTTTTATCAGTGAGTGTTAGCCATTTGAATGGAAGAATAAAATTGTTATATAATTTCAACTAAAATGTATATTTATTGTTGTTTATTTTTTTCTACCCACAATTTGTATCAATTTTAGTTGCTTTACTCTTATTAAAATGGAGGTCAATATAATTATATTAAAATTATAAAAATAATTTTTTTTTCCCAAATCTCAAACAGAATGGAAACTAATTTATCCCTCTTCTTTCTGCATAAAATTTTTAAATTATCCAAACACTACATCACCCAATTATTAAAGTACTAGAAGAAGATTCCTAGAAATGAAAAATCAATTTATGATATTTTATTGGGAAAATTACAGACCAAAAAAAAAAAAAAAACCCTCAAGATTTTAGTCTTGTAATAAAATAAACACTAACTTTTTTTAATTTTGTCAATAATTTATTTTTAATCTAAACCATTTGGCTATTTTCATTAAATATAACTGATAGAAAAAAAAAGTATTTTAGTCATTAAACTCAATGTAGATATATATAAAATGTCTAAAACACCTTTTTCATTGATTTTTAATAACTAAAATACCTTCTCTCTCTCTCTCTTTTTTTATCGATTTTATTTAGCGAAAATAGGTAAATGGTTTAGATTAAAAATAAATTAAAAATTTAGCATTTGAATTAATAAAATTCAAAATTTATTTTGTTATAAGACTTAAACCTTACTATTTTCTCTTCTTTTTTCTGTTTCTTTTTCTTTTTTTGTGTGTAGTTTCTTCTATTTTATTTTTTGGAGAAATATCATATTAGTATAATTTTGTAAAAATAATTAAATTAATAAAAAAAACTTTATAAATATTAATAATTAAAATTTTAAACTTTTTCATGTACATTTTTTTTTTCTAAAATTCCACTCAGTTGCAATAAAAATCATCCGTAGCTCGAATATATTGGGCTCAAATGGCTCGAAAGTAAAAGTTTCTCTCTCCTCTTGATCTCTTCCCTCTCCAAACAAAATCAGCACTCTCACCTCTCTCTCATTCTCGCCTCAGCACTCTCGCCTCATCCCTCTCATTCACTCTCGCCTTTCTCTTCCCTCTATCTCTTCACTCTCGTCTCTCTCACTTGTCTCTTGAAGGAGTACCAAGGACGACAAGACGACGGACGAAAGAAAACAAGACGGTGGATGAAGGACGACGAGACGGTGGACGACGAACGACGACGGAGGGCGAACGACAGCCTGCGACAGCAAATCTGAGGTAAACCTGAAATCGCAAAGTTAGGGTTTATGTTTGGGTTCAATTTTTGTAGAAATTGGTCGATTGGGAGTGTTTGGGGTTGGATTTTGCTTGCAATTTGTGTTAGGGTTTGGGATCTGGCTTTAATTTGTGATGTGTTAGGGTTTGGGATTTGTCTTTGAATCTGTTAAGCTCTGTATACATTTGATTGGTTTTGCTTGAAATACACATCTATGATGAGTTTGGTCATGCAAAATATACCTGTTGAGATTTGCCTTTGAATTTGTCTCACGATAAAATGTGGATTTGACTATATATTTTTTGTAATACTGAAAAACAAAAAGAAATTATGAAAGAAGAAAAATAATCATAGATTGTTGCAGAATGTGATTAACTATTTATATGAAAGAATGTGATTGTTGCAAATTGTTGCAGAATGTGATTAACATTTTATGCAAATTCTAAACACTTTAAAGTAGGATTCATATAAATAAATTAAATTCTAAACACTTTCTAAAATTTTCCTGTTGCTCATATGCCCACATTTCGGTAATCCATTAAATAGATTTCACATAATCACAAAAAACACCCACCTTTTAGTGAAATATGTAGCTGATGCATATGCTTATTTATTTATTTATTTGTAATGATCATATGCCCACATTTAGGTAATCCATTAAATAGATTTCACATAATCGCACAGCCCACAGTCGACATCAATCAATTTAATTCTTCAACAGTCCATTCACAACCTTTCTGACCACAATAGAATTCTACATAATGATACAAACACAGAACATTGAAGTGCCCTTATTATCTAAAACAATAGTTCTAAGAATTATGCAAACAATATGCAGTGACCATCAAAGTAAGCAAATATAAAGCCTCACCGATTTATCTAGTGCCAATTAAATGGGATTCATTGCAGTTCCTGGAGCTCTCAAATCACCATAACAAAAGAGTGATCAAAAGATCATAACATAATGATTCAAAAATAGTTTTGAATCAAAGGAAAAAAGGGCAAAAGGGAAATCTGTTGAATGGTTCCTGTTTATGATCACATCACTATGAATGCGTCATTATGCATCAGTATGACGCTTATCCATCAGTATGAGGTAGTTGAATCTGTTGGTATTCTTTATGCAGATAAAAAAATGGCTTCATCTTCTACTAATAATAAGAACATAAGATTAAAGCCAAGATTGTGTGATTGTGGAAGAACAGCTTCCATGTATATTGTACGAACCAATGAGAATGGAAATCAAGGACGTGTGTTTTTTGTTTGCCCAACAAAATATGTAAGTATCTGTTATATAAATTAATCTTTTACTTTTTACAAATTTCATTTACCTGATTTGATTAACTGATTCTTGTGCATTGTAGAGTGTGGATGAACACTACAATTACTTCAGGTTCGCTGATGATGATAATGAGGCGGACTTTTTGGTGAAGTATGGGAAGGTGGTAAAGTACTACCTGAAAGTCGTAAAGTATTAGTACATGTCACATTACTCGTACTATTTGATTGAACTGTTCTCACTTCATCCTTGATTTTCATCAACCCAAGTTGAATCACTTTGTGTTTACCATCATCATTGGTAGCAAGTTCTAGGATCTCATCCAACGTGTTGTGATTCTTATCATGCAACTTTGGATGTAGAGAAGAGCCAAAGTTAGTATATGTGGTTGGAATGCATGTGTAGCCTCTTTCCAAGTCTTTTCTCCATCTCGAAACAACGTATTTATTTGGCACCTCATATATGGATCTCTCAATGAGCACACAAAGTGAATGAGCACACATAATACCTCTAAACTCAAACAACCGACACATACATTGGAGCTCACATTCAGTTGAATTAAAGTACACAACAAATTCCACTTTCTCCATCCCCTCACCCACAACAACAGCCTCCCTCACATGATAGGTACAAATTGCCCCCTCCTCTTTGATAAGATTTGCACGGCATTACACTAGATGCTTCATTTCTAGTTGAACTTCTTTAAATTTGGAATTAGTGTAAGCTAAACGAAATTGCTTCTCAAATGATACACCGTTAAGCAATCATACAATTTGTTTCGAGACTTAAAATCTGCTTTTGTCTCCTTCTCTACCTTACTTCTCAACGCATTGTCATACTGCTCAACAAATTGCTTTAAGGTTGTCTTGGAGTTCACATATCCATCAAAGAATGCATTCATACTCTCACTTCGTTGTGTAGTTGACATGCCAACCCAAAATATGTCTTTAACATAGGCAGGAATCCACCTATGTTACTCACGGTATAATACCCCCAACCACTCGTTATCATTCAAATTGAAATTTTCAATCATTGCTTCCCAGTATTCCTCAAATTCATCTTTTGTGAATGAATCATAAATTGCATTACTCAAAGCAACCTTTACGGACTCATATTGGGAATATCCTCTCAATTTTTCTAGAATTCTCTTCATAATATGCCATAAACACCAACGATGCCGAGCCTATATGAAGACAATTTCTATGGCATTTTGCATAGCTCTGCACTAATCAGTTATTATCGCTTTTGTGGGAGCATCTGACATGCAACTTAACCATTCTTTGAATAGCCAAACAAATGTCTCTGTGTTCTCATTACTTAACAACCCACTACCAAACAAAATTGACTGTCCATGGTGATTAACTCCTACAAACGGAGCAAATGGCATATCATATTTGTTTGTCAAATAGGTTGTGTCAAAACAGACAACATCCCTAAATGCTTTATAAGCTGCCCTACTCCTTGCATCCGCCCAAAACAAGTTTCGCATGCGACCATCTTCATCAAGGTCAATTGCCAAATAGAAGTTCGAATTTTGTTATTGCATTTCATGAAAATAAAATGTAACTGATTCGGCGTCTCCTACCCCAAGTCTCAATCTTCTAACATTCTGAATATAATTCCTTGTATCTTGTTCATCAAATGTTAATGCCTCATATCCCCCTGCTTCGACAACTATGGAATGAAAATTCCTAGCCACCTCAATCCCTGCTGCATTGTTAACTTCTAGTCTCCTCTTCATCAAAGTAAGAATCCTCTTATTCATTGGAAAATGCCATGAGTCAATCGAAATCAAATCATGAGTGTGCTCAAGCACAATCGTGGTTAACTTATATCTTCCATCTTTTTGTAGAGTGGCTCTAACCCTTGCTTTACAATCTATTTTTGACGACAAAGATGGTTCGAGGGGATTTACTTCTGATCTTTTTGTTTTATTCGCGCTCGAGTACATTCAATTCCAAAGTACTTTACTTCCCCATCCCTTGTTACATTTTGTGTTCTATAAGCTATAGCAAATCCAAGTTGTTTCGCATATTTTGCATAAAATGTGTATACTTCTTGCTTTAAGATAAAATACATCCCCTTCTTCGATTCTTCAATTTCACCACTCTCATTAAATTCAGCATTGTTGTCTTGTTCTTCAACTTCCTCACTCACATTGAATGAATTATTCATTGAATCAATATCCATTGTAGCTTCAAAGTGAAATAGAACAAAATAGACATTAAGAGAGCACAAATTATCATAGGCAGCATGAAAAAAAAAACATAAGAGATTATCATAACACAAGGAACAAGCAGATACTAGTAACATTTATGTTATAAAAACAAGAGAATCCACTTACTGGAACTGAAACTATAAGTGGGTATAGATTCTTCTCAGCAAAGTAAGTGACTTGATGTGGAGTGCCCTTCAATGGAATCTTATTATAGAAAACGTGAAACAAAGGTAAAATTTAAATGATGTAGAAACCAACAGGAAAAATCAATGAGCAGTGCACTTTCCTACCTGTGAGGTAACATGTATAAGACCATGATTACAACACACATAGTGAAGGACAGTAAAGGCAACAATAGGTCCATCACACAGCTGCAAATGAAGATACACACTTTAGTTTATATATCATTATTACAAAATTAATCCAGCAAATCGAAGTTCCTTGAAAATATTTGAAATTATTGTTTTGAATATGATCAAGGATATTTCTTTCCATGTACAACCAACCCCAAGTAGTTAGCATTGGGGCTTGTTCTTTTGCATAAAGAATTATGAAAGAAACATTTCTCAGAGAACATTGAATTAAGGAACATTTCATAAATCCATGATTATCATAAATGTTCACACACAGAACATTGAATTATTCATTGAATTAATTTTGAAATTATTTAACATAGGAACATTTCATGAAGTTCAGGAACATTTCATCAATTTTTCAAAGAACATTGAACTAAGGAACATTGAATCAATGAGTTATGAGATTTTAAAAACATAGGGTCAAAATTAATCATGGATTTTTCACAAAACAACAATGTTCATGGATTAATCATGGATTTTTCACAAAACAGCAATGTCTGAATTTTTCACAGAACATTTTTCATGGATTAATTTTTTACAAAACATTTTTGCAGAGTTAAATGTGAAACCCTAAATTAAAAACAAAACCAACTAATGGGTCAAGGACCATGAATCATAAGCAGCATTAATCATAAGCAACATAAAATTATCATAAGAAGCATGAATCAAGGAGCAGCGACGACACCTTTCGGCATACACAGCAGCAGCGGCGTCCTTTCAAGAAATGTGTAATACACAAGTCTTGATGCCTTTCTCTTCAGTTTGAGTATATGGCCAACCTGTTGAATGAGCCTCGTCAGCGTCCTCTCTCTCACTCTCTCTACTCTATTCTTTTTTCTTTTTTCTTTTTTTGAAATGAAATGTCAGTTTTGTAAGGGATAACCTGTGTACAAAGAATGGGGGTGGGTATACAAAGAAATTCGGGCCTTTCGACCCACGACATTTCGAGCTACAAAATGGAGTTGCGGTTGCAATTACTTTTTACAACCCCGCTACGTAGCTCGAAATGCTCGTGGCTCGACTGGCCCGAAAATCAAAACGACGTCGTTTTGATTTTCGGACCAGTCGAGCCATGAGCATTTCGAGCTACGTAGCGGGGTTGTAAGAAGTAATTGCAACCGCAACTCCATTTTGTAGCTCGAAATGTCGTGGGTCGAAAGGCCCGAATTTCTTTGTATACCCACCCCCATTCTTTGTACACAGGTTATCCCTTACAAAACTGACATTTCATTTCAAAAAAAGAAAAAAGAAAAAAGAATAGAGTAGAGAGAGTGAGAGAGAGGACGCTGACGAGGCTCATTCAACAGGTTGGCCATATACTCAAACCGAAGAGGAAGGCATCAAGACTAGTGTTATACACATTTCTTGAAAGGACGTCGCTGCTGGTTGGCCATAGTGAGAGAGAGGACGCCACTACTGCTGTGTGTGCCGAAAGGTGTCGCCGCTGCTCCTTGATTCATGCTTCTTATGATAATTTTATGTTGCTTATGATTGAGGCTGCTTATGATTCATGGTCCTTGACCCATTAGTTGGTTTTGTTTTTAATTTAGGGTTTCACATTGAACTCTGCAAAAAAATTTGTGAAAAATTAATCCATGAAAAATGTTCTGTGAAAAATTCAGACATTGCTGTTTTGTGAAAAATCCATGATTAATTTTGACCCTATGTTTTTAAAATCTCATAACTCATTGATTCAATGTTCCTTAGTTCAATGTTCTTTGAAAAATTGATGAAATGTTCCTGAACTTCATGAAATATTCCTATGTTAAATAATTTCAAAATTAATTCAATGAATAATTCAATGTTCTGTGTGTGAACATTTATGATAATCATGGATTTATGAAATGTTCCTTAATTCAATGTTCTCTGAGAAATGTTTCTTTCATAATTCTTTATGCAAAAGAACAAGCCCCAATGCTAACTACTTGGGGTTGGTTGTACATGGAAAGAAATATCCTTGATCAAATTCAAAACAGTAGTTTCAAATATTTTCAAGGAACTTGGATTTGCTGGATTAATTTTGTAATAATGATATATAAACTAAAGTGTGTATCTTCATTTACAGCTATGTAATGGACCTATTGTTGCCTTCACTGTCATTCACAACGTGTGTTGTAATCATGGTCTTATACATGTTACCTCACAGTTAGGGAATTGCACTGCTCATTGATTTTTCCTGTTGGTTTCTACATCATGTAAATTTTACCCTTGCTTTACGTTTTCTATAATCAAATTCCATTGAAGGGCACTCCATATCCAGTCACTTACTTTGCTGAGAAGAATCTATACCCACTTATAGTTTCAGTTCCAGTAAGTGGATTCTCTTGTTTTTATAACATAAATGTTACTAGTATCTGCTTGTTCCTTGTGTTATGATAATCTCTTATGTTTTTTTTTTCATGCTGCCTATGATAATTTGTGCTCTCTTAATGTCTATTTTGTTCTATTTCACTTTGAAGCTACAATGGATATTGATTCAATGAATAATTCATTCAATGTGAGTGAGGAAGTTGAAGAACAAGACAACAATGCTGAATTTAATGAGAGTGGTGAAATTGAAGAATCGAAGAAGGGGATGTATTTTATCTTAAAGCAAGAAGTATACACATTTTATGCAAAATATGCGAAACAACTTGGATTTGCTATAGCTTATAGAACACAAAATGTAACAAGGGATGGGGAAGTAAAGTACTTTGGAATTGAATGTACTCGGAC
>NW_021025247.1:880892-930107 GCF_004153795.1 Camellia sinensis
ACATGAATATATGGAATCAATGTAAACCTTAGAAAAGGAAAAGGGTCCCCCTGCTCACAACATGGTAATGTATAAACAAAATACAGACACGGGTAGATATACATAATTACCAACCAGAATTATGATATGACAAAGAATTCAATGCGGCAATGTGGAACTTAAAATTTCATTGATCAGAATCAAAACAGAGAAACAAACTTGCTTACAGATAACTAATTTTAATTGATTGCCACATTGTATTCAAAATGAGATAATTCAATAACAGAGTTCAACCAGGAGAAACAAAAGAACATTCCAACTGTATGTTGAGTTGGTTTCAAAAGAAGACATCCTACCTATATCCTAGTTACTTTGCAAGAGCCAACTTTTCCCTATACAATTTCAATAGCTCAGGAGCTTGTTCCACATGACAGATCAAAAACTTCTTTAAGAACAACATTTCTCTAAACTTCAGCATAGTTGACAAGCTAATATTGTTGCTGTTAATGAAACCTTTTGATAGCAATACTTGCTAAACTGCACACCTTGGAACAATTCTCTTCTCTAAGCTCAGCGAAACAAGTAATGGATTTCTTAAGATTTTTGTTGGGATAATTTGTTTCGATTGATCTATTAGTGTCAAGTTTGGTATGAGGCCTTTCATTTCATTCTTTTATGTAATTATGCTGGAAATATAACATCGTGACTTGTGTTTCAACTTTTTGGGCATTGGTTAGTTAATCAAAAAGTGCTGTTCAAGTGCTTATAAATAGGAAGAACAAGCACTAAATACGTATGATGTAAGAAAATCAGGGAAATTACTGAACGTCATCAAAAATTTCAATTGGAATTTACTCTCAAAGCCCAAGTCTCAACCTTCTAGCATTGTTGATAAAATAAATAGGAAGATCGTCATCTTCTACTAATCGTTAGTTGAATCTGTTGGTATTTGTTACGCAGATAAAAAAATGGCTTCATCTTCTACTAATAATACGGACATGAGATTAAAGCCAAGGTATTGTAATTGTGGAAGAGTAGCTTCCATACGTATTGTAGAAACCAATAAGAATGGAAATCAAGGACGTGTGTTTTTTGTTTGCCCAACAAAATATGTAAGTATCTGTTATATAAATTAATCTTTTACTTTTTACAAATTTCATTTGCCTGATTTGATTAACTGATTCTTGTGCATTGTAGAGTGTGGATGAACACTGCAATTACTTCAGGTTCGTTAATGATGATAACGAGACGAACTTTTTGGTGAAGTATGGAAAAGTGGTAAAGTACTAATTGAAGGTCGTAAAGTATTAGTACATGTCACATTACTCGTACTATTTGATTGAACTATTCTCACTTCATCCTTGATTTTTATCAACCCAAGTTGAATCACTTTGTGTTTACCATCATCATTGGTAGCAAGTTCTAGGATCTCATCCAACGTGTTGTGATAGTTATCATGCAACTTTGGATGTAGAGAAGAGCCAAAGTTAGTATATGTGGTTGGAATGCATGTGTAGCCGTTTTCCAAGTCTTTTCTCCATCTCGAAACAACATATTTATTTGGCACCTCATATATAGATCTCTCAATGAGCACACAAAGTGAATGAGCACACATAATACCTCTAAACTCAAACAAACGATACATACATTGGAGCTCACATTTAGTTGAATTAAAATACACAACAAATTCCACTTTCTTCATCCCCTCACCCACAACAACAGCTTCCCTCACATGATAGGTACAAATTGCTCCCTCCTTTTTGATAAGATTTGCACGACAATACACTAGATGCTTCATTTCTAGTTGAACTTCTTTAAATTTGGAATTAGTGTAAGCTGCACGAAATTGCTTCTCAAATGATGCATCGTTAAGCAATCATACAATTTGTTACGAGACTTAAAATTTGCTTTTGTCTCCTTCTCTATCTTACTTCTCAACGCATTGTCATACTGCTCAACAAATTGCTTTAAGGTTGTCTTGGAGTTCACATATCCATCAAAGAATGCATTCATACTATCACTTCGTTGTGTAGTTGACATGCCAACCCAAAATATGTCTTTAACATAGGTAGGAATCTACCTATGTTGCTCACGGTATAATACCCCCAACCACTCGTTATCATTCAAATTGAAATTTTTAATCATTGCTTTCCAGTATTCCTCAAATTCATCTTTTGTGAATGAATCATAAATTGCATTACTCAAAGCAACCTTTACGGACTCATATTCGGAATATCCTCTCAATTTTTCTGGAATTTTCTTCATAATATGCCATAAACACCAACGATGCCGAGCCTGTAGGAAGACAATTTCTATGGCATTTTGCATAGCTCTGCATTAATCAGTTATTATCGCTTTTGAGGAAGCATCTGACATGCAACTTAACCATTCTTTGAATAGCCAAACAAATGTCTCTGTGTTCTTATTACTTAACAACCCACAATCAAACAAATTTGACTGTCCATGGTGATTAACTCCTATAAACAGAGCAAATGGCATATCATATTTGTTTGTCAAATAGGTTGTGTCAAAAGAGACAACATCCCTAAATGCTTTATAAGCCGCCCTACTCCTTGCATCCGCCCAAAACAAGTTTCGCATGCGACCATCTTCATCAAGGTCAATTGCCAAATAGAAGTTCGAATTTTGTTATTGCATTTTATGAAAATAAAATGTAACTGATTCGGCGTCTCCTACCCCAAGTCTCAATCTTCTAACATTCTGAATATAATTCCTTGCATCTTGTTCATCAAACGTTAATGCCCCATACCCCTCCGCTTCGACAACTATGGAATGAAAATTCCTAGCCACCTCAATCCCTGCTGCATCATTAACTTCCAGTCTCCTCTTCACCAAAGTAAGAATCCTCTTATTCATTGGAAAATGCCGTGAGTCAATCGGAATCAAATCATGAGTGTGCTCAAACACAACCGTGGTTAACTTATATCTTCCATCTTTTTATAGAGTGGCTCTAACCCTTGCTTTACAATCTATTTTTGACGACAAAGATGGTTCGAGGGGATTTACTTCTGATCTTTTTGTTTTATCCGCGCTCGAGTACATTCAATTTCAAAGTACTTTACTTCCCCATCCCTTGTTACATTTTGTGTTCTATAAGCTATAGCAAATCCAAGTTGTTTCGCATATTTTGCATGAAATGTGTATACTTCTTGCTTTGAGATAAAATACATCCCCTTCTTCGATTCTTCAATTTCACCTCTCATTAAATTCAACATTGTTGTCTTGTTCTTCAACTTCCTCACTCACATTGAATGAATTATTCATTGAATCAATATCCATTGTAGCTTCAAAGTAAAATAGAACAAAATAGACATTAAGAGAGCACAAATTATCATAGGCAGCATGAAAAAAAAAACATAAGAGATTATCATAACACAAGGAACAAGCAGATACTAGTAACATTTATGTTATAAAAACAAGAGAATCCACTTACTGGAACTGAAACTATAAGTGGGTATAGATTCTGCTCAGCAAAGTAAGTGACTTGATGTGGAGTGCCCTTCAATGAATCTGATTATAGAAAACGTGAAGCAAGGGTAAAATTTAAATGATGTAGAAACCAACAGGAAAAATCAATGAACAGTGCACTTTCCTACCTATGAGGTAACATGTGTAAGGCCATGATTACAACACACATTGTGAAGGACAGTGAAGGCAACAATAGGTCCATCACATAGCTGCAAATGAAGATACGCACTTTAGTTTATATATCATTGTTACAAAATTAATCTAGCAAATCAAAGTTCCTTGAAAATATTTGAAACTATTATTTTGAATTTGATCAAGGATATTTCTTTCCATGTACAACCAACCCCAAGTAGTTAGCATTGGGGCTTGTTCATTTGCATAAAGAATTATGAAAGAAACATTTCTCAGAGAACATTGAATTAAGGAACATTTCATAAATCCATGATTATTATAAATGTTCACACACAGAACATTGAATTATTCATTGAATTAATTTTGAAATTATTTAACATAGGAATATTTCATGAAGTTCAGGAACATTTCATCAATTTTTCAAAGAACATTGAACTAAGGAACATTGAATCAATGAGTTATGAGATTTTAAAAACATAGGGTCAAAATTAATCATGGATTTTTCACAAAACAACAATGTTCATGGATTAATCATGGATTTTTCACATAACAGCAATGTCTGAATTTGTCACAGAACATTTTTCATGGATTAATTTTTCACAAAACATTTTTGCAGAGTTAAATGTGAAACCCTAAATTAAAAACAAAACCAACTAATGGGTCAAGGACCATGAATCATAAGCAGCATCAATCATAAGCAACAGAAAATGATCATAAGAAGCATGAATCAAGGAGCAGCGACGACACCTTTCGACACACACAGCAGCAACAGCGTCCTCTCTCTCACTTTGGCCAACCAACAGTGGCGTCCTTTCAAGAAATGTGTAATACACTAGTCTTGATGCCTTTCCTCTTCAGTTTGAGTATATGGCCAACCTGTTGAATGAGCCTCGTCAGCGTCCTCTCTCTCACTCTCTCTACTCTATTCTTGTTTTTTTTTTTTTTTTTTGAAATGAAATGTCAGTTTTGTAAGGGATAACCTGTGTACAAAGAATGGGGGTGGGTATACAAAGAAATTCGGGCCTTTCGACCCACGACATTTCGAGCTACAAAATGGAGTTGCGGTTGCAATTACTTTTTACAACCCCGCTACGTAGCTCGAAATGCTCGTGGCTCGACTGGCCCGAAAATCAAAACGACGTCGTTTTGATTTTCGGACCAGTCGAGCCATGAGCATTTCGAGCTACGTAGCGGGGTTGTAAGAAGTAATTGCAACCGCAACTCCATTTTGTAGCTCGAAATGTCGTGGGTCGAAAGGCCCGAATTTCTTTGTATACCCACCCCCATTCTTTGTACACAGGTTATCCCTTACAAAACTGACATTTCATTTCAAAAAAAGAAAAAAGAAAAAAGAATAGAGTAGAGAGAGTGAGAGAGAGGACGCTGACGAGGCTCATTCAACAGGTTGGCCATATACTCAAACCGAAGAGGAAGGCATCAAGACTAGTGTTATACACATTTCTTGAAAGGACGTCGCAGATCTACTTAGGGAAAAAAAAAAAAAAAAAGAGAAAACAGAGTCTGAAAGTGGCGTCATCACCGTTGCTCACCGTCGCAAACCCTCCATCAACGTCGCCCCACCATCACTGTCGCCTCTCTCTCTCTATTTCTGTCTCTCTTCCTCTCTCTCTCTCTTGCCCTCCCCCTCTGTTTTAGATATAAACGAGGAAAAAAAAAATTTGCCAAAACGACGTCGTTTTGGCATTCGGGGCATTTGAGCCGTTGCAATTTCGAGCTCTCACGCATTTCTCTACTTCTTATGCTTTCCATTATGTATAAACTTCTGTTTCAGAATGGTTACATGTTACATTACAGGAACATACATAAAAAGAATTTCATAAAACATAGCTTCTGTGATTATTCTAGCAAGAATAAAATTAGGAGAATTTACAAATCAATTATTTTTTTTTTCAAAATAATTTCTAACTCATGAAAAATTATATAACTTTACTTATTAAAATTTATCACTAGTTTAAATTTTTTAGGAGAAATTAAAAAAAAAAAAGAAAACAATCTGACCCTTTTAACAAATTAAACTTTGAGTTTTTAATTTTATCAATTTAAATATCAAACTTTTGATTTGTTTTCAATCTAAATTATTTGCCTATTTTTATCAAGTAAAATTAACAAAAAATGATATTTTAGTCATTAAACTCAATAAAAATGATATTTTTGACATTTTATGTATATTTATATTGAGTTTAATAATTAAAATATTAATTTTTTTTGTCAATTTTACTTAATAAAAATAAACAAATGGTTTAAATTAAAAGTAAATCAAAATATTGGGATTTAAATTGACAAAATTTAAAATTTATTTTGTTACAAATCTCAAACCAAATAATTTTTTTTTTGTAATTATTCTAATTTTGTTTTTATATATTTATTTATAAATATACACTGAAATGTCTCAATCATTTTTGAAAATTAAAATCACGTTTTGAGTTGTCAACAAGTCAAGTTTGACATGTCATTTTTTATTAATGCCCCAGATCCTGTACTTTTCCACTCCCAGTGACCCCAGTCCCACATGGGGTGGGTGACTGAAAAGGAAAAAGAAAAAAAATAAAACAAAACAAAACAAAACAAACCAAACCAAACCAAAGAAATGTCAGTGGGGTCAGCAACCCCACTGAGTCCCTAGCACAGTTGGTCATTTTTAACCTGTCTAACACAAATTTTGCAAATTGAAAGATGACCATAACAAAACCCCACCATTTCAATCAATTACCCTTATATATACAGGTGTGTAACCTTGTATGCTGAAGAGAGATATTTTATAGTTTTGTGGTTGGTTGATTTGATGATATAGTTTTGGAGAGAGAATCTAAACCAAATTCTCTTTTTTGTGTCAGTTTCAGATTCCATTTAACATTTGGTGCCCACAAAAACAAAAACAAACAAACCAGCCTCAATCACCCACATTGTACCAACTAACAGTCTCACACGCCTCTCTCTCCTCTCTTTCTATCTCCTCCTTTGTTGTGCGAGACTGATGATGGGTAAGCAGAGCATAGATGCTCCACTTTTGGCCACTGATTATGGGTTGGCCAACAAGAAGCGCTGGAGCAGAGCTCTGTTCTTCCTCCTTCCTTTCATTGCCACCATCGCATGTGAGTCTTCTCTCTCTCTTGGGTTTTGATTCTACTTTGTTGTTTCGTTTTGGGTTTATTCACAAACTCAATTCAATCTCAATTTTCAAGATGAAAACTAGACGATCATTACCTAGCTATTTTTGGGGTTCTGATGATCAAATGATTTTATTCTTTTTTTTTTTTTTTTTTCTTGCGAAATAACTCAATTGGGATTGTGAACTCCATGAGATTATATAGGTTGGTCGCAATCTGACTTTGGTTAAATTTATGTATTTGTTTGTTTGAAAGTACTGTCTTCCTCTGTTAATTTCAATATATGAGGATCATAACCTGCTTCTATTCCCTTTCATGGAAATAATCGTTTGTTTGGCTTCAGTGGAAGTGTGCATAGAATATGTATGTACATATATGCATGTGAACAAGGAGGTATAAATTAATTGGGGAAAATATCCCATAGATGGAAAATCGGAAAACTAATTGCAAATAACTGGAGTGTGAGTGAGACATGTGCCTCAGGCACAACTCTCACTTGCGCTTCCACTGATTTGTAATTAGTTTTCTAATTTTGCATTTATTTGAAATTCCTCCAATTAATTAAAGGTGATTTAAAGAAATTGAATTTGATGTGGAGTAAATTTTTTTGAATATGCAGATATGGTGGTGAATTTTCCTTGTTCAATTCTAGTTCCTTGTCTGTAGGGGTGATAAATGAGTAGAACAATTAACTGTTGATTTGAAAACCTTAACAGTTTCAAAATTTATTGAAGCTTAGTTTGTTAGACTTTTGAGCCAATCTCAAATAATCAATTTAGTCTTACATATCGAACCGAGCTAAACAAGCAATTGTCTATTCAAGCTTAGTTTGAAAATTTTAACAAGCTGCAAAATATGTTCAAGATTGGGTTGTTTACCTAACAAACCGGACTTGAACGAGCTTTTAACGAGCTGAACACGAGTCAAACTCAAGTTGTTTGGTTCGTTTATCACCCCTACTTTGTTGTACTTCCATTTTGGTTGGATAATCCTTGAAAATTTCTGTTACTTTCATTTCCTAAATCTACTAATTGACCAATTTTTTTAGTTGAAGTTTTGTAATAAGTCATAGAAAAATGTTGTCTAGCCCATCAAAGACATTCACGATTCAAACAAGCAAAAAGATTTGATTTTATCTTTGTGAGAATTTCATAATTCAATATTGTTTGCCCCCAAATCGAGTCTAGAGTAGACTGTATATGAATATCTGTTTGTTCCCAAATTGGCTACAATTTGCTAGAATCCAAAGATGAGCCTATCATATATGAAGGTTACTTCTTTACTGCATTATCATCAGTTCATCATCACATTTGTTATCATTGGCTCTAATGAAACCATTTTTATAAATAAATAATAAAAAAGAAAGGGTTTGCTAATCCAATTCTATATCTTGCTCTTGCATATGCACCCTTGCTATTTTATGTGGATCAACCATCTATGTGGTATGGACTCTTCAAAATAAATCAATACCCATGTCGGGCACTTGAAACTTGGATAAAGGTGTGAGATCTGTGTCTAGTAATTCCTATCCGACACTTCTTCTATAAATGTATTTAACACTTGTCTTTATATGTATATTTTGTTGCATAATTTCTATGAAATGAATAAAATGCGTTTTTGACACTCTAGATACGCACCTGCACCTGCAACTGACAGTCCATGTAAGATAGTCATCCACAGCAAAATTCTTTTGTGTGCATTTTCTTTCTTTCTTTCTTTTCTTTCGAGGCTTAAATTGTTTATATTCATGGTATATATTTGATCCAATATTGGGTGTTTTGTGTGCATTCTAGTTGTTGGCCTTGCACTAGGAGGCGATTTAAGTTTCTGGGAATTGAGAGGAGAGAACAAGTACGATGAGAAGATACGGGTTGGAGATTCTGAAATTGTTGAGTCAGAGAACGCAGTTGTTGCTGCTGATGATGGTCGTTGCTCTGAAATCGGTGCATCCATGCTTAGATGGGGTGGGCATGCTGTTGATGCTGCAGTGGCAACCGCTTTGTGTGTTGGTGTCATCAATCCAATGGCAAGCGGAATAGGAGGTGGAGCGTTCATGCTCATTCGATCTTCTTCATCATCACATGCAGATGCATTTGACATGAGGGAAACTGCTCCCTTAGCTGCCTCACAGGTTGGAAACTCATTCTCAATTTGGTCAATTACATAAACTCTCACTTTTTTGCTTATTTCGTTCCTAAATTATTAATTTCATCTGTTTCGTCCTTCAAGTTTTTGATTTTAGCTTATGTGGTTCAACTGGAGATGGCCATCCTAATCATTAATGATAGATGCTTAACTTGATGGGCAAAAAGGTCATTTCCTATTTGGGCAATCTAAACCATGCAGCCAAACATCTATCTTCTTACTCATACTACATTGGACAACTTATGCTCTAGGCAAAAAGGTCATTTACTCATACGAAACACCAATCTTCTTCTCCACCCTCTCCCCCTTCCTCCTCCCTACCTCACCCGTCGCCCTCCCCCATCAACACCGACACACTGCCACTACTAAACAGTGGTGTAAGTTGTCCTATGTAAGTTGTGTGTTTGGTTATAGGGTGTAAATTGTCCAATGTAGTGAGCAAAAAATAGATGTTTGGTTGCATAATTTAGGTTGTCCAAATTGTGAAATAACCTCTTGCTCACCAATTTAGGCTATTGTTACTATTTTGGATGACGGTCGGTCTCCAATTGAACCACGTGTGTGGAAATCAAAATCGTTAAGGATGAAATTGATTAAATTGATAGTTTACGAACAAAATAAACAAAGTGATGATATTTTAAGGGATAAAAGTGAAATTAACCCTTTTCAATGCAATAACTAAATTAAAAGTTTGGAGGCCAAACCCAACAATCAAATAGGTCCCATGATTCCATCTGTCACAAAGTTTCACAAAAAGGAGCCAAGGGAATGGTTTTAAATAACGGTATTCGGATATGTATCAATATCGGCAATACGGTTATATGTTGGCCAATATCGGACAGTTTTGGCCGATATATTGATGAACAATGATATCGGAAGTCCAAAATCCCAAAATGTAATGGCGGATATTTAAAATCCTGGCCAAGGGTATCAAAGAGTTGCTGATATGTGCGTAACAGAATTGTAACTCAGACCCCTTGGATGTTGGGTGTGAATTAAAATGAGGCCATCCACACTGGCAAAAACATGATATCAGATTCTTTATATTTCTTGGCTTTTTGCTGATATTGTAATTGTCAACAAACAGGACATGTATGCGAACAATTCCAAGGCCAAGTATGTGGGTCCACTGTCCGCTGGCGTTCCAGGCGAGATAGCTGGCCTTCATGAAGCTTGGTTGAAATATGGGAGATTGTCTTGGAGGACTTTATTCCAACCCTCAATAAAACTCGCTAAAGATGGCTTTGTTGTTGCTCCATATCTTGGATTATCCATTTCTCACAATGCAAAACTCATCTTCGCTGACCCCGGGTTACAACAAGTGTTTGCGCCAAATGGGAAATTGTTACAAGCCGGTGATATATGCTATAATGTGCAGCTTGGCCATAGCTTGGAGGCAGTGGCGGAACAAGGACCACAAGCATTATATAACGGAACGATTGGTGAAAAGTTAGTCAAAGATGTGAGAGATGCTGGTGGTATTTTGACAATGGAAGACTTGAGGAACTACGAAGTGGATGTAATGGATGCACTTTCTGTGAATGCAATGGGCTACAACATCTTAGGAATGCCACCTCCGTCAAGTGGAACGCTTGGGCTTTCTCTGGTGGGTGTTTTTCCCTTTCTTCATTACTAAAATAGTTTCGCCGAGTGATATTGCATATTTGTCCTCATTTGTTGAACTAACTGAGCTAGATTTGCAAGTGTTTTCCGATTTTTAGATGTCTTTTATTTTTCCCTTTGTTCCTCTATACGCATGGAAAGCTCTTTTGCACCACCTTATTAGCTGGATTTTTTTGGTTTATTTTTGTCTTTAGTGAACTTAGAAAATTATGTCATTTTTTTTTAAAAAAATTTAGGTCTGTCTAGACTAGATGATTTCAAATTTTCTCTAAAGACAAAAGTAAGTCAAATTTTATCCCAAAAAAAAACCTATAAAAGTTGGCTTATTTTTATCTTTATTAAACTTTTTTCAATTTTTTTAATTTTAATTTTTATGATTATTAAGTCTAGATGAACTTAAAAATTAACATATCACTCAAAATTGAAAAGAGTTCATTAAAGACAAAAAAAAGACTAAAAAATAACACAACTTATAAGTTACAGCAAAAAAGCTAAATTGTTTAGCATATGCTGGTAGCAAGTCTGTTTCATGTTAAATCTAATCCGATTCTTTCGAATTTCTTACTTTCCTATTTTCACACAATTTTCTCTTAGTATGAACTCCATAATCAGACGGTCTGTTCAATGTGTTAACAGATTCTAAACATATTGGATAGCTATGGAAATTCCAATGCGGCGAAGGGATCTCTTGGTCTACATCGCCTGATCGAAGCTTTGAAACACATGTTTGCTATCCGGATGGACCTAGGTGACCCCAATTTTGTAAATATCAGTAATACCATATCCAAAATGCTTTCTCCTTCTTATGCGAAGAAACTTCAGCAAAAGATATTTGACAACACAACTTTTCCTTCAGAATACTATATGTACAGGTTAAATAAATTTCCCTTTCTATTAACTTAATTTGAATAAGTACTTACCAATTTTCTTATTTTTATTAACACAATTGTTAATATAGTCATGAATCCACAACTTTTAGTCCTTAATTTCCAGATGGAGTCAGCTTCAAGATCACGGAACCACCCATTTCTGCATTGTAGATGCAGATCGAAATGCTGTATCAATGACCACAACAATAAATTATGGTTTTGGAGCAGGGTTTCTCTCACTATCTACTGGTATTGTTCTTAATAATGAGATGGGTGACTTCTCGACGCCTACTGAAATATCGCCTGACCAACTCCCCCCTGCTCCAGCTAATTTTATCAGACCAAACAAACGGCCCTTATCCTCTATGACCCCGATCATTGTTCTAAAGGTATGGCAATATTTATACTTCTTTTTCTTTTTGTTTTTTCTCACAATATTCTTTTTATGTCCTTTTAGAAGTACTGTATATGCATCATGAGAAGTGTATCACCTTACTCTAATTAGGTCATTCTTCGCAAGGAACAAAATTTCATTTCTTTTCCATCTGAACAGTCAAAACATTTCCGTTTCCTGGGAAACCGGAGTAAAACAAATAGTAGTGGAATATCGAAATTTCAATGTTTCCCCTGAAACATAGCGAAACATGTCAAAAAGCACTAAAACACTACAAAACATACTGAACAATGAGTTATTTCAATACATATTAAGAATATTAACAATGGCCATTTCTATTTGCCTTCCCTCTCTATATTAATAGGAAAAAATGTGAGGGTAAGAAAAAATTTAAATTTATTAGAGAATATGAGAAACTATGAAGGAGAAAAGGAGAGATAGAGAGATAAAACCAGCATAATTAAGTCACTCATTACTTCTTTTTATTTTTATATTTTTGTTTTCATCCTTACTTCTGATAGAATTTTGCATTTTTCGATGTTTCTTCTGACAGTGGTAGGCCTCAATTGAACTAAGCCTTTAAACTTTTTGTTTATTAACTTCTAATATTCATTTTAGTTTTACGTTATCTTATTCTTTTGTCATTTCCTTTATGTTTTTGAAATGTTTTCAAAACTTTTCTGTTTCCAAACTATACATGAATGAAATTTTGATCCTTGGTCCCCAATAAAAGTTCTCTATTCTTACAGGATAATCAGCTAGCCGGGGTAGTTGGCGGAGGTGGCGGTATGTATATAATTCCGGCGGTGGTTCAGGTTTTCATTAACCATTTTATCTTGGGGATGGAACCTTTGGAAGCTGTTCAGAATCCAAGAGTCTACCACAAGGTTCTGGCTTTGATTTAGAACATAGACTTGTTGTATCACAAGTTTTTAACCAAATGCAAGTAGTATTAAATCAAAATTTCCAATTCCAAACAGTTTTAAACTTATTTCTCAATCCCAGATTGTTTCATGAAGTTGAAACCATGTTTTGGAAACACGACTCCATCTGATTTACTGTAAGAAATTTTGAAGTCATGTTTTAAAAACCCGACTTTATGAAACAGTTTGAATTCAGAAAAAAAGTATTAATCTGCTTGTTTTTGAGAATTCTGTTTCAAAACAACCTACAATTGGTAAAAAGCTCCTTGTATCACTGAAAGCTTAAACAAATCAAATACTGATATATTCATAACTTTGTGCAGCTCATCCCAAATGTAGTTTTGTATGAAAACTGGACTGTGATCGATGGCGATCATATTGAGCTCCAGGATGACAGGAAGTTTTTCTTGGAAAAAAGGGGTCACCAACTGCAGGCTAAGGAAAGCGGGGCTATCTGCCAGCTTGTCGTTCAAACGCTTCCAAACTCAGTCAACATGGGCCGAAAACATGGAGAAGTTTCTGCTAACCTAATATTCCATGGAACACTTACTGCTGTAAGTGATCCCAGGAAAGATGGGAAGCCAGCAGCTGTCTGATCCGAGAAAGTCTTTTTGTGTAATACATACACCAGCATGGCATATCAGTTGCACCCGTAGGGTCCATTTGTTTTGGGTTATAGGGGATGGGATTGGGTTAAGATGGATGTGGAGTCTACTAATAGTCTGTTTGTTTGCAAAATGATGAAGGGGATTCACAAAACCTTAGGATTATGAGAAGCCTCTATGGATGGGATTAGTAGTCTCCATGGGATGTTGTATTAGAAAAACAATCCCTTGGGATTAGAGGGAGATTTACTATTTTGTCCCTCTATTAGATTGCCTAATTTATTTACTCTACCTGACATGTGAGTCCCTTGTGTTATGAATGTAACTAATAACCCGTGCTGGTGTATGTGTTTCGCAAGGCAGTTTCTCGTATGATCCTCAGTTATTCTCAAATTGGTACATAGAAACTACATATGGGTCCATGTATTGTAAGTGTATCCTTAGTTATTCTCAAATTGGTATATCCCAGGGAAGGGTGATATATCTATGATATGGTATTTGGGTAGAGCTTTATAATAATTTCTACATTTTGTTCCTCATCTGTGTATATCCATTTGGTCTTTGGGTGTAATTATAAATTTGTTTTATGAAATGTTGATGCTTGTCTTCACCTTTGGAGAAAATGAATGAGATAATTAGCTAAAAAGAATGGATAGTTCTCTATGAGCAATCTTTCGCCTGATACCTGAAAAGGGATTACTTATGCTCCGGTTATTGTGAAGAATTTTTTTTGTAATTTTTTTTTTTTTTGGGTGTATTTTTTAGTGTTTGATATGACAGAAAACAGAAGTGAATAAAAAAAAATTCCATCGCCAACAGGATACAAACGTATTTGGGTGGTTGATAATGTTTTTCATCTTTCGCCTGATACCTGAAAAGGGATTACTTATGCTCCGGTTATTGTGAAGAATTTTTTTTGTAATTTTTTTTTTTTTTGGGTGTATTTTTTAGTGTTTGATATGACAGAAAACAGAAGTGAATAAAAAAAATTTCCATCGCCAACAGGATACAAACTTATTTGGGTGGTTGATAATGTTTTTCAAATTAAATTCTTATCAAACACCAGCACATTACAATCCCAACCCACCACTAATATTGCTGCTAATGATAATGTTTTTCAAATTAAATTCTTATCAAACACCAGCACATTACAATCCCAACCCACCACTAATATTGCTGCTAACCCAACAATCAAAGTTTTAAAAGGCTTTATTGAGATTCACCTTGATACTCGCCTTAAAGGCAAGGCTAAGTCAAAATGCCTCAAAGTTTTGGATTTTTAGACTTTACTCCCAAGTACACAATCTCGAGACATGTGCCTTAGGTGCATCTTGTACATCTTCTACTCATAAGTATGTAGAGGAGTACACATATGAAGTGTTTACCTTAGACTTTTGTTAAACTTAATCTAGTAGATGATTTAAACATAAAAAAGTAAAAAATAAAAAAAGAACTCATTTTGTAATTATATTCTATAGGAAAAATTAAGTAAATGACCAATTAAGAAAAAAATACAAAGTTAATGCTTAGTGACAAGCTACATTACCAAAGTTGAAAATACCAATTTCACTTTCAATAAAGCCAAGCTTTCTTCTCTGTAGTGAAGAGAAGTATTTACACATTTATATTTAATTTAATTTGATGTATTTATTTATTGTTTTAAAATATTTAAATTACTTGAATATAAAAATTAAAATTTTGAAATACTTAAATCTCAACGCCTTAAGGCTTACGTCTCGCCTCATAAGAAGTAAAACGTCTTACGTTAAGCATTTGTCCTTAAAAACTTTACCCACAATCACTCCCACTACACTACCTATCCATACAACCACCACCATCCCACCTCCTCCAATACTATCATTAGCTACCACCACCACAATCATTAATTTTAAAGCTGCAACCAAACGTTAAAAAACATTTTCTATAGAAAATATTATCTAAAAACTTATTTTTTACCGAAACAAAGAGAGCATGTATTGTTGTTAATTATTTATTTTTCCTAAATTTTAACTAGTACCTGTGAAAGAATGGGCTCCAATCCCAGTATGACTGCATGATACACTGTCATGTTAGAATTTGCACTAATACTTGCATTTTATGAGGTTCAATCTCAAATCCCTTCCTACCAAATTCACCAATCCAAACGGAGCCTTCTTATTATTTTTGCATCACCTTATTTCATTACAAGAAAAAGAATAAAATATCTACTGATTTCTAAAGACAATCAAGCAATTGTAAAAATCACACAACCAACCTCATAATGCAATATATTTAATCAACTGTAAGTTCTTATCCATTTCACTGAAATACCCTAGATCGGCTCATCCTGTTGTACAGTAGACAACAACAGTACATGAATCAGTAACCCTAAAGAGATCAAAGAAAGTGCCAGTGCATAGATTTGGCATGTTTAAAGCATTGGAGTGAAAATGGTTACGACGCCTTGTCTATCAGCTGTATTGGAGAGAGAATGTTAGCCTTGCTTGTCTCAACAATACACCCATTCATGACCATTTCCTCCAGCATGAAATGTGCTTTCTCTAGATGGAACATGATGTCCAGCTCGCACTGCAAATTTACAAATTTGATTGATTAATATATATATATATATATATAGAGAGAGAGAGAGAGAGAGAGAGTCGGAATTTATTTTATTCTCTTTGTCAGAAGACTCACCACATTGCCAAAATGGCGATCCATGGTTTCAACTAAGAGGTGTATGAATTCCAGAATAGCAAGCTCATTCTGCAAAATGGAAGACAGGTACAGAAACATAAATTACATGGTGACTTCTTTTTCCCATATATTATAAGCTGACTGGATAACAAGAGAGTGAACATAATTAGAAAATAATAGCACATTTTTTATAGAATAATTCACATATATTAGAAAAAATTTAGAAGGGCTCGTTTAATATCTACATGCTCTATGACTACAATTGCTTCCTCGCTGTAACTGACATTATTTGAACTCTCCCTTAAACTGACCACATGTAACTACTTCAGCTATATGCCACTAATATTTGAGAAAACAGATAACAACAAAAAAAACTCCAAAGCCCTGCAATTGGCTTTTCTACAATAAAATAGGATCTTAATGTATACATATTGAGCTCCTAATTGGGAGTGAAGAATATATGATTGAATTTTGTACAGCTCCAAAACTTGTCTCCTAGCCTAGGGATGATTATTATTTCCGTGCACCAAATGAGCAACTGCTAAAATCTTATTATGCATGACATAAATGCAGGCAGGACACCCGTGAGGGTCAGCTCAAATGGTAAGTCGTACAGGTTCTATCCAGGAGGTTTTAAGTTCAAGTCTTGATGTCCTACTTCTCCCGATATGTGAGGCCAGTGGGTGGTTGCATGTATCCCGAGTGTGTGCTCCTAGGGTAAGTCCAAAAGGCCTTGTCTAGGATCGGTTCTCGGTTATCACAAAAATAAAATAAAATAAATGCAGGCAGAACCATGTGAGTTGGAAGTATTTCAATGGCTTGTCAGTGAGGATATGGTTTTACTCTAGCATACAAATATATATATATATATATATTACGACTCTGCACAGGAAAACAAGAAACCAAGTATCCTAGCCGAACATGGGTGCCAATAATCCATGATAATGACAATAAGCTGATAATAATAATAATCTAAATCATTTTATTCAATTCCAGACTTAATTTTGATGACCAAAAAGAAATCTAGGCCTTGGAGTCATCAGCTGGCCCAAACAATACTAAAGTAATAGCTCATTGTTAAATAAGTTCACCAAATAACAACTGCATTTATCTTATTCTACCTCACCTAGGGTTTCAGGTCTGAACAAAAATTTTAAAATTCTAAATAACCAAACTTAAAACCAAAAATAATAATAAAAGGTTGTTATACAATCCAAAACAGCTTCAATTCTTTTATTCTACACCTAGAGTTTCAGGTCTGAATTGAAGTTTTAAACTTGACATAACCAAACTTCAAGCCAAATCTAACAGTAAAAGATTTCTTAGATGTAATTGAATCTTTCTTGTGAAGATATGAGATGCCATATACATCACAGACACATTTCAAAGGATCTCAGAATACAATCCAAGCATAGGAAATTTGTGTCACTGTCAGGGAGACTGTGACAGAGGCACTTCATCCGTGTGATAGGAAGGTAAAGCACAACCACTTCATAGGCATGTCAGGTTAGCAATCCTTCTATGCCCAAAAGATACAGTTTCCACCATATAGAAAATAAAACATAAATCATAAGAAGAATAATCAATTTTAATATTGGTAAAATTTATGTCATGTTCAATCTTTTAAAAAACAAAGCACTATTCTCTGAATTGGAAGAGAAGCATAAAACTTACTTCTTCATTGTCAACTCCAACCAAGAAGAATAGTGATGCATAGCGCCGGTATACAATCTTGTAGTTCCGATGCTCGACAAAGGAACACTGCATTCATTTACCAAAACCATCAGGGAGAGATTAAGAATATCCATTCAGGTGCAATAGAATAGTAACAATAGAATCGACAGATTCAGAAACACCCAGAAGTCAAACAAAATCTAATTTTTTTTTAATGATCTAAAACAAGTGGAAGAATAACTTTGGCCCCAAAAAAATTCTAGGAAATAAAATTAAACAAGTCAACTAACACAGAGTCAATACCTCATGGATAGTAAACTAAACAAGTCAACTAACATGAAGAGCCAATACTTCACAGAGTTAATCATATAAAAGGAAGGAGAGCCAAAGAAATCAAAACAGCCACTTGTCTAGATTTTATTTTCAATAGGCAAGGGCTTAACTTCGTGGCTTGCCTATCTATATATCGAAAAAGCAAGGCTAATGCAACATACATATTTCTATGAACTATTTGAAGTGTGTATACACAAGGTTCATTCAATCCTTATTTTTAAGATAATTTATATAAAACTTACACAGATAATAACTGATTTCCTCTAATGTATATGTATGCATGCCTTTATAATCAGTTAAGGAGACCTAATAATTGTTCAAGTTGAACTGCATGAATGACTTTTTTCACCCTTATTGTAATAAAATAATATTGAATTCCCAATTAAGTCCTGAAAATCATTATAAGATGACTAAAATATGCTACATTAATAAACAAAACGCTATATTTAATAAACAAAAATAAAATCTCTTTTTACTACTATCATCTTCTTACCAAACCCCAACCATTCTCCATGCTTTCACCATAAGCCACTCTATAGTTGCGTTATCTTCCCCTTCTTCCTTTTTTAACCATCAACCTTCAGTTGCATTTTCCATGTTATTCAGTTTGTATTGTACATATAAGATAAGAGGCGATGCTGTGGTGGGATTTGGATGGGTTATATTTATAGATAAAGAGTGATGGGATGGAATAGAGGTTGGGGTGGGTTTGATTGCAGTGGTCATGATGCACAATGGTGACTCAGGTAAGAGTGATGGTGGTGAGTGAATTTCCACAACGGTTGAAGAGACACCAAAAGAGAGAAAATAGAGAAAGCTGTTGGTTAAACCCACCATTAGCTAATGTCGGTCCAGTTACTGCACTAACCTTGTGCAAATCAGAGTTGAAAAAAAATTTCTTCTGAAACCAGGAACTCCATTCCTGGTTTTAATATCCCGAACATGTCATTGACATTTGTATGATAAGTACTAACACAACATTATAGTTAACACACAAAGTCATGAGATAGTCTTGTTTTGACACACACAATTTTAAAATTGGGAATAGTTGCCAATTTTATGTCAAGGCTTGGGACTTGGGGGTGTGCTCTCTCCTTATACAAGGCTTTTCCCCAGCTTTAATTGGGGCCCTTGCTAGTGGATGATAGGATTGGTCCCTAGATTAATCGGTCCATTGGACTGGATACCGAGTTATCAGAAAAAAAAAAAAACTTTATCCTCTGCTTATAAATTTCATCACAGAGGAGGGTGTAGCTGGCTATAGAGAGTTCTTGCTTGAATAGGCTTCTCAATTCGCTTTCATTATGGCGCATATGCGAAGAGACAATTACACAGCACATTCAATCAACACCATTAACATTACCATACTGCCACACCCAACTTGATCTGTCTCAAGCATTTCTATATTTGTGCACTTCCCAAGACATCTTTGAATCCTAAAATTGATTTTCAGGAACAGTCTCTATTTCACTATTTAAGATGCAATTGTGAAGATTTATTTCAATACCAGAATAAAATCCCTGTTAATCAGATTACTTAACTGGGTATTTGGATTCACGTAGTAATTGAATTAATTCAAAATTAGAATTTGAAACCATTGCAAAAAGATTAAATTGAGGAGAAAGATCGAAGGAAAACAACCAGAGAGTGGGTGAGATTTGGAAGAAAGATTGAAAATTTGCAAAAACTAGAATCAGTAGATAGACGGATAGAAACCTGTTGTTCGGTGCGAGCGAGGCATTTACGAACGATTTCGCCCTCAAGAGCACGTCTTTCGTCAATAGTGAGGTACTCGTAGTATTGGGCAAGACGAGTTTGGCCTTGCTTGTTCACCATCAATATGAATCTGATCCCCATCTTCTTCTCAGATCCCCACCAACACATACAACACACACGGACAGGGAACAGAGAGTCTCTCCTGTAAATAAATACCCGCTGCTTTACGCCATGTTTTTTTTTTTTTTTTGTTGCTCTGTTTTTGAAATATTTTGACTTTTATTTTTTATTTTTTATTTAAGTCTAATAATTGTCAGAAAAAATAGTGAAATAATTATAATTTATCTGTGATTTTGTTATTATTATTTTTTGTGTTTATTTAAATAGAAAAATTATTATCAGATGACAACTTAGCACTTGTTTGGCAATGAGCTAAAATGAAATTGGTGTTCTTTCGGCCAAAAAATATAGGGCAAATTATATATACTTCTTCGAAGTTTGGTTAAATTACAAATATCCCTCAGGTTTGAGAAATTATAAATTTTTCCTTTAATGCTATATTTGCATAACAAATTAGGGAGTAATTTGTTATGAAATTTAAATCTCAGGGGGTAAATTGTTATGAAAATACAAATTTTAGGGGGCAGGATGTAATTTTCAAAACTTCAGGGATATCTGTAATTTAGCAAAACCTCAAGAGAGGTATATGTAATTTGCCTAAAAATATATATATATATATATATATATGTTAAAATTAATTATTTTATTTTTTTCTTACAAAAGTCAAACAAGACAATCCAAATGAGTGTTTTGAAAGATGGTTAAAAATTAATTTTTTAACTTTTTTTGACTTTTATTTTAAAAAAACGTGTAAAAAAATGTATAAGATGATATGATTCAAATTAAAAGTTGAGATGTGATTTTTAATTCACTTCTTAAAAAAATCCTAAATATTTTAACTCTAAATTAAAATACGGTAATGATTGGTGACCACAAATTCTGTAATTCAAATGGCTCAAAAATGTCAAAAAAATATCGTTTTAGTATTTTCGAACCATTTAAGTCACAGAATTTATGACCACCAAATATTTTCTATTAAAATAATTAAAAAATTAAAAAACTAAAAAATCAATCTACTCCTCAAACCAAACGAAGCCTTGCACAGCTGTACATCATTTTAGACAACTTTGCTTTCCCGATTGAGGGGGAACTGCAATTTGCCCCTTATAGTTAGAATTATTTCCACATTGACCACTATGCTTAAATTATTATTATTATGTTTTTTTGGTTGAATTCAGAATGGAGGGGGGAGTAGGGCAACTGCCAGCCAAAGTGATTTGGGGTGTTCTAGAAAATGGTTAAAAATTATTTTTTAATTTTTTTGTGAGAAATTTTAACTCACTTCTTAAAATAGACCTTAAAATGACATAAATAGGCTTATTTGTTTTTATTTTTAAATTTAAAAATAATTAAAAAGTGGATAAATAGAATTATCTGTTCCTTTTTTAAAAATTTTAAAGTGATTATAAATGCACAGAGCTATAGATATATATGTTCTCATTTTTTAATTTAAAAATAGGCAGATAGATATTTCTTTTAAACAGTCCAAAAAGTTATCAAAATCTATAGATTAATGCTTTAGGCCTCAAGGCCATGTTTGATTCACAACACTAATAGTGAGGTATTAATAATCCTATTAAATAAGTGTGGTATTAGTTATCCCACCCCTACCCCATTACTAATAATCCTACAAATTTGTTGGATTAATTATCCATTGGATTAATAATCCTAAACTAAAATGTCAAAACAAACATAGGATGATTGGGCCCACGGATTAATAATCCCAATCCTATGCTTTAATCCTTCCAATCAAACATGCCACAAGAGTTTTAGGCGCGAATGGCACGAATCTGTGTCCACCGGTCGCCCAGCTGGACGACTACTCGGATGACCGAGTAAATCACTTGTCTATCACGGTTGTCATCTTGTTGACCGTGGTTGTCAACTTTTTTGCCGGATGACCGCTCGGATGACCGGCCGGACAACCGACAAAGTGAAATTCGAGTCATTTGAGACAAGTTCAAATTCGAGGTACGTAGTATTACTCAAATCTATATCAAGTGAAACGTGATTAATGGTACATATCACTAGTGTGAGGTTTTTTGGGATAGGAGAGAGTTGTTATCATAGATTGGGATAATTTACTCTTTTAAATTATTATTATCCTTGTTACCTTAAGGTGATGTTTGTTTGGAAGGATTGGCCCATGGGATAGGACTAATAGTCCATCTGGACTAATAGTTCGTTGTTTGATTGAAATTTTTTGCACTGTATTAATAGTCCATATGAACTATTAATCCTAAATCTGTTGGACTATTGTATCCCACGAGGGTTAGGACACAAATCATGGGATTACTCATCCCATGAGATTAGGTAATGAAATTACATTTTTGACTTTCTACTATTTAATATCTTTTTAAAAATAAAATTTATTTATTAAATTATTTATACTTTATTAAATTAATTATTTTAATAAAGGTATTAATTATACTTGGTAAAGTAAAATAAAATTTAAAAATCTCAATTACAAATTAAAATAAATTTATTTAATTTTTATTAATATTCTATTTATTTCCTTTTTTAAAAGTTCTAGTAAAAAAATAAAATAAAATTTATAATTCAGATTTAATATTCCTATTATTTAGTAATTAATTCAAAAAGGCAAAATAATCTTTTGAACATTTATCATTCTCCATAATATCCCAAACGAATATAGGATTCAATAGAATAGTCTAATCTAAACATCTAATCACATGACTAAGGATACAAATACAGTCCAACCAAATAGTCCAGAAATAATATATCAGAAGACTAACAATCCGGTGGATTATAATCACCCAGTCCATCCAAACAAATACACCCTAAAAGAATAGAGCTTGTGTCAATTGTTCCAAAAATATCAAAATTGGATTAACCGTCCAAGTGTCTTTTAATATGGGACTCTTTTTGTGTTTGTCTGTATTTTTAAGGAAAATATATAATAAATGACAAATAAGGAAAATAATTGCATTTCAGTGTAAAGTTTTTAAAATTTTCACCTAAATTTCATTTATTTACACCGAAATTTCTCTATATATGTCTTCTAATTTATTTTTATTATTCTCATTTTTATCTATTTTGCTCTATATTATATATTCAGTTAAATTAAATAAATTCATACGTTTACACCCTTAACATTACAAACCCTAATTTGACACGTAGCCTCATCTCCCTCCTCCACCTTTTCTTACCATCTAACCCGTCCCCTACCATAGTTGACACCCCCAACCCTCTCTCATTATGAAAACATCTAACACCACACTGCAAATCAAGTGTTTGCATGAGAAATATTCTAGGTTTCAAGAGATGGGGCTCAGATTTTCAAATTCAGCAATGCTACATCCACCAAATTTTAGCTTATCCGAATTGTCTGAATTTGTGCATACCGTCCGTCCGACCGGTCATCCAGCAATAAAAGTAACAGCCGCAATTGACAAAGATAACAACCGCGGTTGACAAGAGTTGCATTGGTCATCATCGTATCTGGTCGTCCGTCATGCGCAAATTCAAGGGCAAACTCAAAGTCGGTGGATGAATCATTTTTGTTTCAAATTTATGGTTTCAATGAATACCCCAAGGTAGGAATGGTGAAGGGCATGCGGATGTCATGGAAGATAATTGAAGCGTCGCCATGTTTAGGGTGAGAGAGGCAAGGAGGAGAGGGTGTCAGGAGGGGATGAAAGAGGTTGGGCCATCGAGTATGGAGAAGGAGCTTCGAGGTGAGGAGGCAAAGGGGAGGGAGAGGAGAGTGGTGGTAGTAGTTGTTGACGATAGAAGTGATCGGTAGATTGGTGGCGGCATGGGAAAATGTGGTGGCAGGTAGGGTTTGGAAGGTGGTAATCTCTTTGAATTGAACAAACATTAGCTTCTTTTCTTTTCTTTTCTTTTCTCAATTTGTAACCCTATAAACCAGACCTCTCTGTGTCTCATTACCAAGCTCAAACGCAATTTGAACTGAATAAACATAAGCTCATAGAATGGCTGTAAATTTGTTTTTCTCAAATACCATAATTGCCATTACAACCAACCAGTTTATTTCAGCATACAAAGATCCCTATATATACCGGACAAACCTTTCGCAACAACTTAAAAGGAGCAAATCGCCAGCGTATTTTGCTTACATTTAAAAAAAAAAAAAAAAACCGACAGAATCAAGGCCCTTGTTGGAGGGAATTCTGGTAAGCTGGCTAATAAAAATTTTAGAGGCTAAAGCAATAAATATAATGATCTCTATAGCATTGCAATGTCACCATCAGTAACCGTTCTCTTTGATCATCTTGTCGTCTGACGAGTTGTCATCCGACATCTGAGTCAGTGGCTCTTCCTCCCCAATATCGTTGATGACATCTTTTGCAGTCATAAAGCTTGGCTGATTGGTCGAAGACAGTAGCCTAGCCCACATCCTATCTGTTATCACAACTCTGTTCTGTCTCTCAATAATCCGCTGCAGACAAACCATTAACAATTAGCCCCGTGATAATGAGTAATAAGAATTATTGACGCGAAAAAGGTTCAAAATTTTTTTGACATGTTTCTTCATTGTTTCAAGTGATACTAACCCATAGCAGTGCTCAAAAGTTATTCTAACCAAAGGAAGACATACATAGCAATGACTACAATTCCCACGGCTTAACAAAAAATTGAAAAATTGAAAGACGGAAAGTTTATTGGTTGCCAATTTGATGGCGGCAGAAAAGGAATTGGATCGAGATTAGGGATTAATTATAGTTTTATTTTCTCATATATATTCTAATAGATTTGGTCTCTCTTTTTTTTTTCAGTCAAAAAGGATCAACACGAAGCCACACATCATATTGTAAAGCAACCGGCACATTCTCCACCTCAGCCAATACTTAGCTTCACATTCTTTGTCCTCATGCGCCAGCTTGGTAATTAAACAAAACCCAAACTGGTCCCGAACAGGAAGAGAAATCTTCATATCCCAAGGGAGTGACTTTGTCACATCAAGGCTCACACGTATCCTCAAGAATTTCACCCAAGCCGTCCCACGTCACCATAATCCATATCAATAAATGTACCAATTATATTGCCAATCAGTGATCCAACCTCCTTGATCATATAAACTAACGGTAGATTGTAGATGTGAATCCCAAATGATGTATACAATAGTGATCTCCAACAGCTGTAGAGAACCAACGGCATCACCAAGGAGGACAAGGTGCTTATCAAAACTCCACGGCCCATTGCTAACCACCTTCCTTTTTGTCCACCAAATGATTAAACTGGAACAAAAAGAGATTATCAACAAGAACACTAACCTTTACTCCCCGATTCAACCTCCATACTGAGACGGTTGCCCACATAGCATCAGCATTAACCAAACGTTGCGACAAAACTTTCCTCACCAAAGATTTGCTTTTTCTGTGGTAGCCCTGGTATGATCGACCTCCAAAACAACTAAATCCGCCTCCTCATCGGTGAGGTTTAACTTCTTGGAAAGGGCCTCAAGAGTTTTGTCCATAATACAAGTTGCAACCGGACCAAAAGAAAACAAGAGGAAAAAAAAAAAAAAACAACAACAGAAACAGGAGCAGAAAGGCAAAAACAACCCCAGAAAAAAAAAAAGAGAACAAAACCAAACTCTTACCCAGAAGAGAAGAGAACTTGCACCCTAGGGCAACAGGGGAAACCTACACTCAGAAGAGAGGGGGGAGAGACTCGTGTAGTTAGTTTTATTTTGGTCTTTACTTATGGACGTTTTATTTTAGATTATTGTGTGCAACTCGACATAGCCCCCACAACCTAGAGTTGGCTACAAATATCCGTTTAATTCATTCCATGATTCTATTCCCAAATCCTCAGTTAGATTATAAACCTCGAAATTGCTTCCTCACACGGAACAAGGTGCCAAGAAGAAGAGTGTAAACATGAAGGATATTAAGCAGAAATAAGCAGTTCTGTTCTACGTAAAGGACAAACTTACATAAAAGGGTATATAAGAATGTCTGCCATTGACAGGGCCCACTGTAAAGCCTGTGTACCCTGCCATCGTTCCATGAACAGCACTTTGGGCAAGAAGTGTGCAGTATACGTTGTCAGATGCATTGCTTGGAACAGCTCGGATCATGTATGTGGGATCTGCCATACAAGAAATTGCGACACTTGGTTAGACCAGCTATTGCTAGTTGTATTGTAGTCTGCTACCAGGAATTTTTTTTGTACCAACCTATATATTTGAGGTTGATAGCCATCTTCTTTTGTCTTGAGAAATGATCCTGCAAATTTAAACCATGAATCTAATTACAAGTATTTCACTTTGTTGGTACAGAATGATATGGTTATTCCAGGAATAAAACTAAACCAATGAAGAAAAAGAAAACCATGTTTCCAAATTTTCCACTTGTGAATGGACCTTTTTGGGGCATCCAAGTGCCCCGAGCTTCATATTTAATCTTACACGGACACCTAACTGCTTCCTCAATAGAAGGGACACATTCCGAAATATGCTTTACGTTGAACAAGTTTCATTATAAGAATGAGTGAAATTCTTTTCTCCTTGTTTGAGAGTGAACAGAAATCAAACAAATGTGATCACACGGATAACAATAGTTAGTTTAGTAAATACAGTTGATACCGCAACAACAACTATTTTGGATGTGAAGCAAAGATGGGAGGTAAAGATGCTACTCTCAGACTCCTAAGAAACTCAAACCCTAGACTTTAATGCTCTGATTGATTAATGAAATAATCATTCCAACATAATGTCCATTCTCACATTTGGTTTGCTAAAAAAATGATGGAAAATGTATTACAAATGAAATCATCATTTACTATTGTAAGGAAATAGTCATTAAATAGGGAGGCTAAGGAATGACCATTCCATTCCATTTTATTTCATTCTAATGAACCAAACACTACATAAAGGAAGAGGAAGTTCAAAACAGTATGCCTGCAAACAAAGATATTCATTCACATACAGGTAAAATTTTAGAAATTTAGTTTGAAACACACACACACAGAACAGCATATGTGGGGGTGTGTGCATAGTACACTAGTATTTGCAGTGAATCCCCCTGTTAAATGGTCATGCATTACGATAGGAACTCCTAATTCTCTGGCAAATACAGCCCATGTTTCTAACAAAATCTGCATGCATCAACATTTTCAAGCGCATGAATACACAAAATAATTAGGAACAGGAAACAAACCTTGATACTCTGAGATATCCAAAGCCCAACATCTTGGTGAAGCTTGTTTCCGGAAGCATCTTGCTGATGACTAGAACGCAAACTTTCAGAAAGAAGCTCCTGTCCTGCACCTTCGGCTATGACAATAACCATGTGCCCATTTTCCTTGAGTCTCTTCTCTATATATTCAAAAAGTCCTCCTGCTCCTTCAAGATAAAAGGGTGACTCTGGAATCAAGCAACAGTCCACATCTCGGCTCGCAATAGTAGCATGCATTGCAATAAACCCTGCAACGTCAAGTCCAATTCAAATACTACAAAAACCATTGAGACAAAAGAAGAAAAAAAAAATCACTATTAGCATAAAGTTATTGAGGAAATAGCTCCAAGAGATTTTTCCCAACCATGCAGCAATTTCTCAGTGCAAATTACATAGCCATGTTAAGCATTTTTATGAATTCTAAAATATATATATACTAGCGGATGGCACATGCGATGAGTGTGCAATTCAAATAAATAAAAACAAAATAAAAAATTCACTACATATTGTGTGCCACTCAAGTGGTAAGAGTCTTCTTTATCAAACCCGAAGTCTTAGGTTCGAGTCCTACCCTCTTCTTGGTCTAATTTTTTGTTTAAAATAGAGAAATGAGAAATCCACTTGACATAAAGAGAAGCAAAGGCTTCAGGACACCAACTCCAGCCTTTGCTTTATATATAGTATAGATATAGATATAGATATAGATAGATATATTTGTTGAGGAATGATGTGCAGATGAGTGCAGACATTAAAACTACTTAAAAGAAGCTAGACAACTAAATGAAGAGAGGAAGTATCATGCATTTGGTGTGAAACTTACCACTGTCGCGACCCATTAATTTCACAAGACCAATGCAATTCTCATTACTTTCAGATTCAACATGTGCTGCATTTATGGCACGTTGAGCCTCCTCAACAGCAGTGTCAAAGCCAAAGGACTTGTCAATGACCTGTAGTAATTAAATACAGTGTGAGCAAACAAATTTGAAAAATAATTTGAAGTTCTGAAATAAGCAGAGTGAAATTGAACTCAATAATAATCGAGCATGTTTAATGGCTGGCAAAAGAAGTACCGGAATGTCATTGTCAATAGTTTTAGGGACTCCAGCTACTGCAACTTTGAGACCGCGCCTTCTAATTTCCTGCATGATAGAGAATAAGAATGTTGTAAAATTTTACATAGATGGCAATTAACTTTACAGTTTCCAACTACTAAAATATGAGAGTTAATATTCCAAAGAATGCAAAACTCAAGAAACTGATTGAATCATATGCGACAAATGCCAGGTAATAAATAACAAAATCCTTTGACCAAATATACCTCATAAATCGCAGATGCCCCTTTCTGAGTTCCATCTCCTCCAATAATGTAAACCTGAGATATATAAAGCCATAAATTCAATATTAATGAATAGTAAAGATTTGTTTAGGTGATAAAATTGTGTATAAGAAGATGTTGACCAATGACTTGGTCATTTTAAGGCCAAGTTTGGCAATATCAAAATAATCCATCTTTTTATCTTTTTTCTATCACATCACCTCTCTACTTTTCTGCACATCTTTCCATAAAAAGACAAAAAGTGCACTTATTTAGGTCATCCCAAATAGCAATAGTACATTGATTTTTATATACCTGATTAATACCACGGTCCTGAATGCTATCAACTATCTTTTTAGTATTATGGCCCCCTCGTGATGTCCCAAGAACTGTTCCACCACGTTTATGGATATCATTAACAACTTTGGGTGTTAAAGTGATTGTGTTTCGAGAATAGAAACCCCTGTATCCTCCCTGCAGATCCAAGAGCTTCATTTATTACTCATGCCACCAAATTATGCAGTAGAAACAGAATGGTGTATCTCTTAGTCAGAAAGACAACTTAGGTGAACCTATCCTTAATTCTTTGACTCAAAATACGATATTGAAAAATTAATCTAAGATGATATGAAATTAACAAAAGTGAATAACTTGCAATTGACATAAATTAAAGTTTCAATAGTCTTACAGTCATGCTCTCCAACCCAAGGAAAAGCATCAAGATTTTCTTGTTGGAATACAGCTTCTATATATTTTGACATGGTCGCTTAGGGGACTGCTGGTTCAATATTAATAATATAATGTTATACGAGTACCAAAAGTATCAGTTGGAGCGAACAATTGTAGATGGTATTTGATTAGCAGTTGCCTTTCTGCATTGATTCCCACAAACTATGCAACTAATTAATAAATGCAATTCTTAACAGGAAGTATATATCAAGAGGGAGAAAACATAAAAACGATGTATTATTCAGTTAACAAAAAAAATCATTTATTTATTCCTTTGCTCTAGCTCTCAAAAACAATAAAAATACTTCTAAAATGGCAACCATTCTATAATTATCTCTATTGACTCAACTCCAGATCAAACGAAGCCCACAGATAAGCTGGAAATAAACTTCGTGGAAGACATGAGATTGGAGTTTGTAAGGAAGAAGCCACTTACATTTATTCCAAGGACTTTCTTAACACCATACATATGGTAGAGGCCACATACTATTTCCCTAATCACTGTGTTGAGACCAGGACATAATCCCCCACATGTCACAATGCAAGCGTGGACTTCATCCGACTCAAAATACACCTGCAAAACCAATGGAAGAGCATGTGTCAATGTTGAGCACTTGATGTCACATATCGTATATAAGGCATGTAAAATAAGTACCTTTTGTCGGGGTCCAGCACGTCGAAAATGCGTCCCTCTTGGACTACTCTTATGAACAACGATCTACATAACCAGCATATGAAAACGTATAAAGAGAGAGAAATTGTGGTCATTTATAATGTAAGTGGTGTCCTATACACCCTGCTAGCTCAAATCATGAGAAAAATGTGCTCGTTGAGGATGAATCTTTAACTTTCTTCTTTCTATTAGAAGAATTCAGAGGGAAACCGAGCCTGGCGTTGGGAATGCAAGCACCAAATTCTCAAAGTAAACTTTAGCCATTATCACAAATCTTTTAGTACCGGCTCTCCAACTCGAGTCCATAAATGTCCAGGCAGACCCTCTCGAGGCACATTTGTTCTCAAACAGTGAACTAATACAGATAACACAAGAATAGTTCCACTATAAGATAAATTTTTTTTTCCCCTGATATGTATGAGATAATAAAAAAATACTTTTCTAGAAAGAAAAGAAAAGAAAAGATAAGATAAAAGGGAGGGGGGGGGGGAGTCATAGAAGAGGGCTGACCGTCTGCGCAACAGTGGCATCAACATTGACAAAATATTGCCTGAAAATATAAATTTATTTTATTGAATCAGCAACGTCACCAAAATTACTCTAAAGTATGCACAACAGTTGTTAAAAATAAGGAGCACATAATCACCAGCTACAAGTGAAAGAGAGCCTAAAACAACTTACTTAACAACCGAGTATGCAGGGTTGTCTTGCAATGGATTGGAAAAAGTCTGCCACAAATAAAACAATAAAAATTATAGCACATTTTCAAAGAAATTGCTCATCCATAGACAATACAACAAGAATTTTATTAAATTATAAGTTGTTGGCTCAATTTAGTCTCACAAGAGTAATGGTAGAGACCCATACATTTGACCTACAAATTCATCCACAATGATGTGACAAGAGAATAGGACCCTCAATCATTGAGTGTGTAACAAATCAAAAATTGACACCTAATATATCATAGTCCGTAGAATTGTGAGAGATTTTTGGAGGTCTCAAATATTTTCCCTCACAAAAAAACCAATAAAGCATTCAATAATCTCTTGCAGACCATATATATATAAATGAATAACCCAACACTTAATTGGCTTGTATAAGGTGAACCTTTCACCATTTTTCAGAAACAACCAACACATAACACAACATTAAAAACTTTCCCGCCCTTTCCCCAGTTTTCTCAGCATCCAAACAGGGGTACAATTTATTTCTCACTCTCTTAGGACAAAACCAGAGCAACCTGCCCACTCCTATGAAAGCAAACTCAATCACCACAGCAGACAAAATACATAAAGAGCACCTTCAAGTAAATTATACATCTATTTCAATTACATAAAGCACAATTTTGATTTTAAAATAAGATCACAGCAACAACATAATTTCGCCAAATATTTGACTTTGCCTAGCAGTTACTGTAAGGATCAAAAAGTAAAATCAACAAATCAAAAACATCATCATGATCAGTTAGCATCGCTTGGACCGAAATATTATAATTTTTAAATATATATACATAGATAAAAGTCCACAATATGCATAAATATATACTAGACAGAATAAAGTCACACAGATGTTTGCTTATACAACAACAAGAAAATCAACACACACAGATTGATTAAAAACTAAGCTTAGAGAGAGAGAGAGAGAGTACAGGGAGATCAGGAATGTAATCGATCAAATGAGGGACGTCTTCGAGAACGTAACCGGAGCCGCCGGAGACGATCTTCCTCGGAGAATCACCGGAAGTTCCCATTAAACACGGAGAATACAATTCAGTTGAATTTGACCAAATATCTGACTTCGAATTACAACGATCCAAACCACGCAACTTCAGAGCAGAGATTGAATATACCAAAATCGAGCACAAGCTTCAACACGTTGATTCATACATACAAACATAACCATTATATATATGCATATGCGTGTGCTTGTATATGTAATAGGAGGAGAGAGTGTTGACCGAATAAAGGTACGACCACCAAACTAAAAAAACGTTGATCCTTGCCCAAGTTTCTAGAAATGGAAGATGGTGTTTGGCTTCCAAGAAAACATGTGGGCTAGATTTTCTATTGGTTTTGTGGCGGTTTTTTTGACAGATATTGTGTGGGAAAGTTTTTTATCAGAACAGCTTACAAGAAAGCGGGAGAGGAAAAGTAAAGAAAGGAAGGAGTGTGGAAAGAGGACCGTGTTTGGAAATTTCTATCAACAATGCTTAGAGATCTAAAATTTTTATCAAATATTTTAGGTAGGTGTGGTCCACATTGGGTGAGTGTCTCACAAATATGAAATATTTGATAAAACTTTAGTATAATTTTTATGGTAGTGTTAAATGTATCAATTAATATATTAATATTAATTATGATATTATTATTGATTTCATTTATTAATTACATTACAAATATTAAATTTTTTTTAAATAATGTCACTTTATCTATTTCATACATTAGTTAATATATTTATTGATGTTTATAATATTTTTCTAATTTTTAGGATACGTAGCATTACTCAATTTCTATTTCTGGATTCGATGATTTTAATAATGTATTTTACTGTGAAAATTTTGTGTTGCGTTTGAAGTTACTGCGTTGACACACACACGCATGGTCCATTGCGTCCCAAATTAGGCAATTATATATTTTTAATATTTTTAAAAATATTACTATTAGGTGGAGTTTGTTTTGAGAGATAAGATTATGAGATTGGATTAATAATCCCTAGTCTATTGTTTGGTTATTTAATTTTACTCTGGACTAACAGTCTCTCCAGACTATCAGTTCCAAATATGTAGGACTATTGTGAGGGTGTTTGTTTGGATTTTTCTGACTCAACTTATGGCTTTTGACTTTTGAAAAGTTATTTTAGACAGTTTGGTTAAACTTATTTCAAATAATTTCTGATTCCAACAATTTATTTTGAGTCAGAAAAGTTGATTCTGAGAAGCTACTCACCCCTTGTTTTTAATTATCAATTTCTACTGTAAACATGTTAATTTATGGTTATACTACTATTAGATTTTTTTATTTTTTATTTTTTAAAAAATAAAAAAAGACCCAAATGGATTATAGAATATTATTATTATTATTTTTTATGAGAAATGTAGATAAGTAGTGAATAATAAAAAATGAAAGTTAATTAAAAAAATTATTTTACAACTTATTTAACAAACACTACTCAGAAACTTAAATCTATAATCCAACAGTTACATTAAACAGATTAATAACTTCTAATTAAAGTCATAATCTATAATTTGTTAAGTTATAATCTATAATCTGTTTTAACAGCTATACCAAACAGGACTGTATCCCGTGGGGGGTTGGGACACAAATGAGGAATAAGGGGATATGGAATAAGAGGGTGAAATGATCATTTTGACTATTTATTATTTAATTATGTATTATATTTAGTAAAATTTAATAAAAATTAAATGTCTCAATTTAAGAATAAAATAATTTTATTTAATTTTTATTGATGTTTTATTTATTTAATTTTTTAAAATAATTTTTTATTGACGTTTTATTTTAAAATTTTCTTTAAATTTTATTTAATTTCATTATTTAAATTTAATAGATAATTTATTTAATTATTATTATTTTTTAAAATAAATTTATTTAAAATTTTAATTAAAAAATAACATATATTTTTATTGATATTTTATTTATTTAATTTTTAAAAAATAAATTTATTTAATTGTGTAAAAAATAAAATAAAATAAATTTTTATTTAATCTAGCTAAAAATAATTAAAATATTAAAGATATGTTTAATATTGCTATTACTTAGTAAATAATTGAAAAGGGTAAAATAGTCATTTGAACATTTATTATTCTCCATAATATTCCAAATAAACGTAGGATTCATATCTTATCTAACCAAATAATCATTTCTTGACATGTAATCCCATGACTAAATAAACATAGGATACAAATCTAGTCCAACTAAATAGTTTAGGAATAATGTATTCTAAGACTAACAGTCTAGTGAATTCTAATCATTTTTATCCAGTCCGTCCAAACAAACAAACCCTAAAAATTTTTTAGGCCGGAGATGTCACAATCCTTCAAAAACGTATATATTGTATGTTTCTCATAACTTTAGTTTAATTTAGAAATTTGATTAAAAGTTAAAAAATTAATTTTTAATTTATTTTAGGTCATATCATCTTTTTATTTATTTTTTATGTGTTTTTTTAAAAAAAATTTAAAAAATTAAAAAACAAACTTTTTATCAATTTCCTAAAATAACTCAAAATTTCATAACTTTAACACAAAATGTCGTAACTTTTTTATTATAAAACTTTTTTTTCACTATATAATATCATAACAAAATTATAAAATGTCATAATAAAAATCATAAAATATCATAACATTATTATCTCTAACTTTAAGATACACATCATAAATTTATTATTCATGACTTTATTACAAAATATCATAATTCACATCATAATTGTTTCATACGAAATCATTTTCTTACTACGTGCAAATGGTGCAAATTGCAGATTACAGATTTCTCCTTTGCCGGCGGTTAACATCTGACAAATTATCTATATATACTTTTTTTAAAGCTGGTGTAAGTAGAATAGTAATAAAACAAAAAAACAATAAAAAAAAAAAACTATTTGATCATAAGTGTTTTTAGGTAAATAAAAAATGGGTAAATTACACTTTATCTCCTTTTTTATTTGAGCCCTTTTTTTATTTTGGCTCTTATAATTTTTATTTTGACTCTTTATATTTCAAGTTTTTTCCTAGTTTATTCCTAAACTTAATTTCTATTTAAAATTAAATAGAAAATGTCATATAAAGGAGACAAAATATAATTTACCCATAAAGAATCATAACAAATGTTTGAATCAGCTACTTAAATTCTAAGCAATTACAATTTGAAAAATTATCTATACTATTAGATTTAAACTTCTATCGTCAATCTAAGTCATCCAAACTTGGTTAATATAATGTAAGAACTTCTCCCCTCATTACTAATTGATTTTGAATTGCATGCTTTAACGTAGTATCAAAATTGCGTCTTAAATAGCCGCTTACATCATATAGTACAAACGAAAGTGCTATCACGTCCACTTAATAAAACTTACTAAAAACTCTCAAGAAATAATTATTGTTAAAGATTTCAATTTTTCAAAAACCTAATAAATAATGTCTTATTTTAATAATCTGAAGTCTGAAAAACCTTTAGGTTCCCATTGGTAGGCGGCCGACTCAAATAGCTACTTATTTCATTTGAATATATTAAGGCCTCATTTGGGAACAGGTTAATTTAGTAACTTTTTGGCTATTTGGTTAAAAAAGTAGGTAAAAAAAACTTGTATGTTTGGGATGACTTTTTGACTAATTACGAAAAGATGTGCAAAAAGTAGAGAGAAAAGAGAATCTTTGACTTTTTGGTATGGGTTGTTGGCTTTTTGGCTAATTTAGTAACTTTTTGACTAATTGACTAAAATAGCCTCTTGCCAAACGAGGCCTAAGATTGATTAGTAAGTAAAAGTGAAACAAAATGCTATCAAAATAAATAATGGAAAATTTACCCATAAGTCCTAGTTTCTGAAAAGTTGAACCATTTAGTCCTAAAAGTTTTCTTATGCTCCATTTAGTCCCATTTGCACATCAATCTAATGTTTGAAACATTAATCTGATGTTTGAAATCTAATGTTCGAAACATTAATCTGATGTTCGAAATCTAATGTTTGAAACATTAATCTGATGTTTGAAACATTGTAATGGGACCTTTCAGTCTATAAGAAAACTTTTAGGACTAAACAGTGTATAAGTTATTAATTTTGGATTTATTGGTGCATCCCCCATAAATAAATAAGCCTGTGTTTGGCAAGTGGGTTTGCAGATTTTTTTGGTTATTTTAGTCACAAAAAATAAAATAGGCTATTTTAGCCATAACAAACAAAACATCACATCCAACCCATAATCATTACATTTTTCTCTTACAAAAAAACTCAAAAAAGCCAAAAAGTCAAAAAGCCCTTCCCAAACCAAGCTTTTAAGCCCAGGCTAAAATAGCCAAAAAAGCCAAAAGGCCAAAAAGCCAACCCACTTCCCAAACGGAGGCTAAGAATGTGTTTCTTTTTTATTATTTATTTTTTTTTAAATGGAACTAACTTGGGTGGTGTTTAATAACTCAGTTAGTCATTAAACTTGAATGTATTAAATGAAAATTAATTAAACTCATTTGATAATACAAATTGTTTTATTTAAAAATTAAGTAACTTTTAAAATATAAACCAAAAATTAAAAAAAAAATTGTAAGTAACCACCGCTACCATGACCACCTCCATAATTATGCCACCATTACTAAATTGCCATTGCCGCCACCATTAGAGCTATAAATTTTAAATCTCATCTTATACATATTAAATAAATTTTTTTAGTCAGTATCTAATTTTCTATTAAATCATTTTTTGATTAAAAAATTCAATTTAATTTTTAATTTTTAATTTTATCAAAAATCACTTTATAATATTTGCAAAGAAATTACACATACACAATTATTTGGTGTATAAAATAAAGTGGGGATGCGTTTCAGTTTCAATTGTTGATTAGAAAAATACTATCACAATTCAAAAATCTATTGGGTCGTTTAAAGAGGGCTGGGGAATATTAGTTGGAGTCATTTCAAATTATTTGAATTTTTTTATTATTCAGTTGACTATATTGAAAATCAAGTCAAAGTAAATATCAAATAGAGTAATTCTATATGTACCAATTGATATATTAATTAATGTATCAATTGATGATATGGCATAATTTAAGAAATTTTTAAAATTTGTAATGTAATTAATGAGTGGGGTCAATAATAATGTCATAAGAGCATCTCCAATGCACTAGGCATATCATACTTGTTAGTTAAAATGCCTAGTGTGATTCACTTTTTTCAATTCCAACGCACTAGGCATATGATTAGGCATTTTGGCTCAATTCATATTCACTAGCTACATGTAGCTAGCCTTCAACGCTAGGCAAAATGTATTCAATCATTAGGATCATTTCCCTCCATCTTTGTTGTTGACGTGACATTCTATAAAATTAATAGTATTTGGATTAATAGCTAAAATAAAGAGCATGGTTGGAATAAAAACATAAAACAGTTGATAGGCAAAATAAAATATATACTTTATAGTAATATTTAGATAGGTAAAATGCCTATTACCGTTGGAGATGCTCTAACTAGTGTTGGTACACTAATTAATATACTAATTAGTGTATGTAACACCACCGGATTAAATAAGGTTGCTGGATCATACATTGTGCAAATTCTCCATTTAATTAATTGAGCTTGTTCCATAATCCTGTATAATGTCATTAAGAGATTAACGTAATGTTTGATTGCTTAATTAGGTTAATTGGAATTATGAATAAAGAAAAATGCTTGCGACCCTAATAAAAATCTCACAATTTCACTGACAATGATGTGGAAGTGGAATGATGGATGTCAACTTTTGATTTGTCACCCATTTAATAATATGGGGCTCACTTTGTCACATCATTGTAGATGTATTTAGGGTCTCAAATGGGGTTTCGAACATTATTCATGAATAAAATATAATTAAGTAATGAGATTACTAGTATAGTGGTAATAGGGTATAAATTTGGCCCAGCCCAGCCCGTCCGGGCCCGGGCCTGAGCTCGGTCCGGCCCATGTCAGGCCTCACGAGTTCTTGCCAAAATTCGAGCTGGCTCATGGGCCAGAAAATTAGGCACAATCCCAGGGGGTATTCGGGCCTTGGACGAGCCAGGCCGGTGGGCCTAGGCTCAGGCCTGGGTTGGGTTGGTATGAGTTTGAACATTTTTTTTTTTTTCACTAATTTTTTTTTTTATTTTCAACTAAAAATGACACCGAGCCTCGGGCGGGCAGGGTCTCAAGTCGAGCTTTGAGTGGGCCTTGAACGGGTCGATGGATCAGGCCACGGGTTGGTTCAAGCGGGGGCGCGCCCATAGGTCGAGCTTCAAAATGACGACCTAGCCTAGGGGTCTCGGATTTGGCTTAGGCCTGGGCCTAACTAGGCTCACCTTGGACCACAGTTGGGCTTCGGACCGCCCATGAGGTGCGAGCCATTTTTACACTCCTAAGCGATAATATATTAGAAATGTAAAATAAATTATATTTGTTTAGGCAAACATGACATTGAAATTGGATTAATAATCCAATAAAATGCATAATCCAATGTTTGTCTAAGAAAATTAGATCTCACATTCATGGTCCATCTAAACATAGTGTCTCCCATATAGGAGACTAGTGAATCCCAAGATAAGTGTGGTATACAAAAGGGGGTGTTTGAGAGAAGGGTTGGGCTGAAATAACACAAAAAGATAAAATAGATTAAAATAGTTAATAGGGTGAATTACACTAATCGTCCCTATAGTTTGGAGCTTGTGTCACTTTAGTTCCTAACTTTTCAATTGTGATACATTTGACTCTGAATTTTGAATCTTGTTCCAAATAAGGATAATTGAAGATATTATTGTCCAATTTTAAGGGCAAAGTCATCAATTTGATAAAATCTAAGCTAATTTGACAAAATAAATATTAAAAAAATATTTTTGAATTTTTAAAAATTATTTCTACCCCTACCAAAGATAAAATTATGTAAAATTGATAAATCTTTTACGCATTTATTTATTTATTTTACCAAATTAATTTTTATTATGTGTTTGGATGATGATCATGTAATGGGTAGTGGTCAGGCTTTTAGTAATACCAAGGGATTACTATAACCCCTATAACCTCAAACCCCTCCCTATAACCCCAAACAAACGGGGCCTTAGTGTGTAATGTGTAATCGATATATTTAATATGTGAAATATTTTTAATTTTAGATTTTTTGATTTAATAGATTGGTTTAATATTGATATCAAAGTGTCGCCGTATTGGACTTTTGGAAAAATAGAAACTACTTTAATGAAAATAAAAATAACCATCCATTACATGATCATCATCAAAATACATAATAAAAATTAATTTGGTAAAATAAATAAATAAATAAATGTGTAAAAGACTTATCAATTTTACATTTTATCTTTGGTGGTTAGAAATAATTTTTAAATTTTTTTTAAAAAAAATTGACATTTATTTTTATCAAATTAATTTATATTTTATCAAATTGACGACTTTGTCCTTGAAATTGAGCAATGGTATTTTCAATTGTCCTTATTTGAAATAAGATTCAAAGTTCAAGATTAAATGTGTCACAATTGAAATGTAAGGGATCAAAGTGACACAAGTCCTAAACTATATGGACCGTTAGTGTAATTTGCCCTAGTTAATAAGATAAAAAGTCACATCTAACTCATAATCATTTCACTTTTTATCTTACAACCATCAAATCAACTATATATATATATAAATAAATAAATAAATAAATAAAAAGTCTAACCAATTTCCAAATACAACTATTTTAGCTAAGTTAAAATAAACAAAAAAATTAAATAACTAACTAAAATAGCCAACTTTCTAAATAGGGCTAAAATACAGAAGTAAGGAGAAATTCAACCTAATTTGTTAAATTGCAAAATTGATAAGATTTTATCAATTTTTTTTTTCATAATCTCACGTCAATCCAAATATAGTATATGATACATAATATAAAGAAATTGATAATTCTATATGCATGCTAATCTCATCTAATTGAATTTCTCTAAACAATCATAACCTGTAAGTAGAGGTAGATATCAGCTCGTTGGTCCACTTAGCCCACCCAACGCAATCTTATTTTTCTTGGCTTGGGAAGGTTATTTTAGCCCATAGGTCTTGTTTGGGCCAACATTTTCAACTCGAAATATTAATAGGTTATGCTTGGAATTTATACTTTCAACTCAGCTTCGCCCGACCTGCTATTAAATTATTTATTTATTTATTTATAATATATTAATATATATTTTTTGTTGAGATCTAAATAATATCTTTTTTTGATTTTATTGAAACTCACATTTGTAGTGATGTATGATTGAATTTAATTAAGAAATTCTTCAATTTACACACAAAATCTTTTAATTTATAAGAATAAAACTATACGCATCAATCAAACATTATGGAATGTTTGATTGAATATAATTATGGAAGGTTTAAGAAATATAATGTTTGATTGAACTTAATTATGGAATGTTTAAATATATTTTAACATATAACCCGATGAATGAGTTTAGGATTTATAATTATTTTTTGGATAGGGCTTGGACAGATATAAAGACACGATGTTAGAGTCGGGCCAGGCTTAGACAGAGAAAAAATATCTTATTATGTAGTGTTAGCCCGACTTAAATCCGGTCTAAGTCGACATTTGTCCACCCCTACCTAAAAGTAATTAGAAATAGAAAAAAAAATCATCTTCAATCCCATGGAATTTGATTACCAATGACTAATGAAAATGTTAATTCCACCACCAGCGGGATTCATAGTCATACGAAACAACTAACCTCATGCTATTTTCTTAACAATCAAACATAATTTCTGTGGGGATCACAAATAACTAATCCAATCTCCCTTCTTAAACGTGCAGTTAGACATGGCTTGAGGGTTTAATATTGTTGTTAGAATTGTAGAGAGAGAGAAGAAATAATATGTATTTTATTTAATGAATTGTATATAATGTATTGTCTTATACAATAGAAGGCCTGTATATATAGGTTGAGAAAGAATATTTTATTGGCCCTGTTTGGTAGGGCCTATTTCCAATTTATTTCAGCTTTTAGACCTAGTTTGGGAAGACTAAATAAGTGTACTTTTTGACTTTTTATGAAATATGGATTGGGTTTGAAGTGATGTGTTAGAGAGATGATGTGACTTAAATATGATAGTGACTTTTTGTATTTTTTCAATCATGCCAAACTTGGCCTTAGCTTAGTTTAAACTATTTTGATGTATTTGGTTCAGCTTATAACTTTTTGTAAGTCAAAAATTAACTTATTCTTTGAGTGGGGGAGGAGAAGCTTAATTTATAAGTAAAAAATCAGCTTATGTTCACAATTATAAGTTATAAGCTGTTAAACTATAAGTTATAATCACTTTCCTATAACTCTACTAAACGGGGCCATTATAAATCAAACTATGAGAAAGAGTATCTTATAAGAAACTTAACTATGACAATACCTAATATATCTAGGAAATCAATACTTAATATATGTAGAATATATACCATATATACATTAACAATTATTATAGGCAAGACTTATATCTCCCAAATTATAGCCTTCGATGTATATTAAAAAAAAAATAAATAAATAAAAATATTGAATTTGCCTTTTTTTTTTAAGTATAATTTGTAGAATAATGTTATAATCCGATTAATAAAGTTGATGGTGCTTTTAATTTTTTTAAGAAAACTTGTAGTCGGTCTCATGATCCATTATTTAATGTTATGTTATATTAAATGTTATAAATAAATATATAATGTATATAAATTTATAAGGGTACCCAAGAGTGTACGATACATATAATACCAAAATACCAAAAAAATGAAATTAATTTATTTACCACCTCCAATTTGTGGGATATTCTGTGGTAGATGCTCTTCTTTTAAAAAATCCTGCATTTTTCTTTAAGCAGAGGCTTACCTTGGATTAGAAGGTTCAGTTAAGGAGTTGTGTTCCTATTCTAGATTCATTAACGTTGGATTTAGTTGGAAAATTTGAAGAGAAATTTAGAAAGAAAAAGAGAAAAATTAAGTGAAATGTAAATAAAATACATTACATTTTATCTAATTTCACACACTTTTTCCTTTTCTCTTTTCCTTTTTAAATTCCTCTCTAAATCTCCCAACCAAACACAGTATATGGAGTTGTATGCCTATTCATGTAAAATATTAACTTTAATTGAATATCAATAGCTATATAATTTCATTATATTTATTTATTTCTAAATAGATGATCTATTATCGAAATATGTTTATTTTTATAAAACAAATCATATAATTATTAATATCTAAACTAATTTTTTTTAATATGAATGATCAATTTTTAAATATTAAAAAATAAACTATTCTTGTGTAAATGAATTTGAGACAGGCCCATGTCCCCATAATGAAAATTTGACTAGAGGAAAGACTTTTCTCCACTGTGTAAACCACTGATTAAAAACAATGGCTCTAAACAAGGGAGGTAATAGCCTAATAATTATGGACTCAACCAACAGTGGACAAGAATGTTCCATGCAAAAAAAGTGGTCATGGTTCACAAGGGTTATGGTCAAAAAAGGAAAAAGAAAGGGTCACGGTCCACAAGGGTATTTTATTTTCAATAATGTTAGGAGGTCACAAATTCTGTGACTCAAATGATTTGAAATTGTCAAAACGATGTCGTTTTTGGTGCAAAACAAGTCAAAACGACGTCGTTTTGACAGTTTCGGACCATTTGAGCCACAGAATTTGTGGCCATCAAACATTTTTCTTTTATTTATTTTTTTTAAATTTGGTTCATATACGATATTATAATAAAATTTAATAAATTACAATAATAATAATGAAAATTAAATATAATATAATATAATATAAATTTTGACAAAAAAACTTTTAAAATATGAGAAAAAATCTCAATTAATATACAAAAAATAAAACCTGCACACAAATAAAAATATTCAAATTACTGACCTCTTAATAAAAGTCAAAAATTCAACACCGTTGGTTATGGTGCAACAAGGATTGATGTGTTGATAGTTACCCACTTTATGGCCCTACTGAAAAGAAAATTATTCAGTGCTATTAAGGCACCGCATGGTTATGCCACAACCTACAAATCACCAAATACAATATGACTGTGTTTGGTTTGTTTTTGTAAAATTATTTTTGAAAAAAAGTTTGATAAAAATAAATATCAACAAAAATATTTCTAAAATTTTAAAAATTATTTATGTTCTTCCAAAAGGTAAAACTATATAAAAATGACAAGTGTTTTTGATTTTTTAATTTTTTTACCAAATTAATTTTAATTTTTTTAAAAAAAAGCTATTTTTTTTTTTTGAAAACCAAATCAAGTAGAGCTATGTGTTATGTTGTTTCTCCATGGTCTGACACAAAATTATAAGTCTCATTCCCTCCAGCAATCATACACTCTAACTGGTCATTTCCTAGGACCTTTGAATAAATTCTCTCGAGTTAGATTTGTTTGGTTTAATTTTTTTTTAAAAATAAAAGTTAAAAAGTATTTTCAAAAATTTTAAATAATCAATTTTTTAAACTTATTTAAATTACTTTTCTTTCATAAACTATAAACAAAAGTTACATTAAAAATTTTGTCATAAAATTTCAAATTATATATATATATATATATATAAATTTAATAAGCTGCACCAAAAATGTTATTTGTATTAGCTTTTTTTTTACTAATTGGGAAAATGCACCAAAAATGTTATTTGTATTAGCTTTTTTTTCACTAATTTTTTTATCTAACTTTGTCTTTAGTTTGATTTTGGGTAAATAAAAGCCCGTAAAAAGTGTATATATATACTATTATTAAAAGTCAATAATGATCAAAATACCCTTACCCAACATAAGAGAGTTATTTTTTTATTTATTTTTCATAGGCCCTAATTTGTAATTTTAGGGCTGCGTTTTTAGCACTTGCCAAATGGCTTTTTTGGCGTTTTTGGCAGCCACATTTTTTGACATTTTGTCAAAAAACGTGACTTTTTACCATGTTCCCAAAATGGCACTAATTTTTTTTTATCTAACTTTGTCTTTAGTTTGATTTTGGGTAAATAAAAGCCCATAAAAAGTGTATATATATACTATTATTAAAAGTCAATATCTCAATTGGTCTTTATGAATTTTCTTATCTCCTTTTGCTAAGTGTTATTTTTTTTCTCACGTTAAGTGTCAATTTCTCCATTTAAAAAAATAAAAATAAAAATAAAAATAATAATTAAAAGAGGAGTACAAGAATTGATCTAAGACCAATTCACTTAATTTATTAAGGAATACTTTCATTACTTAAATAATACAAAAAAATATATTATATATTTAAAATTAAAATTTATATTTTAGACACACTTATCTGCCGCAATATATATATATATATATATATCGATATAATGAAGAGTAATCCAAACGGGGCTTATGCTGTAGCAATAGGTAGCTTGGATGGTCATCAAATCAAACCTTGCCAGGGTAACCCAAGGGATTCGGGCATTGTGGTAAGACTTTGGGGTTTAAGTTCCAAAGTCACAAGTTCAATTATCTCCTTGGGCCAATCTCTTGGGTGAAGCACTGTTGGTTAGGAGGTTGGACCTCAAGGATGCCTAATCAGCTACTTGGTGTGAGTTTAATGCTCCCCGCTGTGCGAGTCCTGACTTAATCGAAACTTGCCTTCCTGACTTAATCGAAGCTTGCCTAGTCCTAACTTAATTGAAGCTTGTCTTGGGAGGTCGGGACAGGCTTCCAGGTTATAGTCTCTTACTCGGAACGGACAACAGGACACCCTGATGATCTCCTCATGGGGCGCTGCCTTGGACCTGCGGGAGGGTGGGAGGATTTCCCTGTAACAAAAAAAAAAAAAAAAAAAAAAAAAAACCTTGCCACGGCTACAGCTTTGGAACAATCCAGAGAGTTTAGAAAGTTGGCCTTGTTTGGTTTGTGTTTCCCAAAAATTTTTGGGAAAAATTCTCTACAAATAAGTTTTCAAAAATAATCAAACCAAACAAATTTTCTCAAATTTTTTTTCCAAAACTTGTTTGGTTTACAAGTTTTCCAAACAAATCTCTCTCTCATACACATCAAATCAATCACTTTTTCCAAAACTTTCTCTCAAAAAATTTTTCCAAAACATCTTTTGAAAAAAACAAAACCAAACAACTTTTCGTACTTTTTATTTCTAAAACTCATCTCCTTTCCTTTTGCTTGGTGTCTCCTAATAGCTCTTGAGTTTTATTTTATTTTGTTTTATTTATTTATTTTGGATCTTCGACAATCCAAAAACAAGAAAAGCAAAGAAGGGTTGTGTCATGATCTGTGAGGAGAGAGAGAGAGAGAGAGAGAGAGAGAGAGGGGGGTGGATAGAAACATGACTTGCCTTTGTGTGAGATCTCTCAATTTTTTTTTTTATTTTTTTTATTTTCATTTATTTATTTATTCACTTACTAGATCTTTCGGCTGAATATGACTTTTCCTCAACTGGTCTTTGTGGGTGTAAAAGAATAGAGGACTGGATGGTAGTAGGCAAAGCTTTCTCTTATAATTGCAGAATTTCTGTTATATGTTTTATTTATTTATTTATTTATTTATTTATTTATTTCACTATTTTATTGGTGAAATAAAATAAAGGACTGTTTTTTTTTTATTGGTGAATATTATAAATTTTATATATTTATTTCTTAATTTGCATTAAGATTAGGCGGAATTATTATTTTTAATTAAATTTTGTATAGCGTGTGGTACAAATAAAATTGTTAGAGGTTTTTTAAAAAAGATAATATTTCTAAATTATAATTACATTTTGATCCCAATATTACGGTACCTTTCTTTTTGTGAGTTTTCTTTCCAAGAGAAAAAGTTTTGCAAAATCCCTTCTCATTCTAAGCTCAAACCTTGAGCAATATAATTATAATATTAAGTAATTATATGAATATTCATAATCCTCTTATAATTACAATATTAAGTAATTATGGATGAAACATAATTTAATCAATTGAGTTTGAAATGAATGAAATTTAATAATTTAATCAATTGAGTTTAAAGTACATAATATTTTATATGAATTTAAGATAATTCCCACCACTTATATAATTAAAAATGACTAAATAGTCTACATAAATCCAAATTATAATGTTATAAGTTTTAACACCCAAAACTTAATATAAATATTTTGCTATAAATTAAACTGAACTATCCATAATAATTTTTTATTTTATTTTATTTTAATTTTTTTTTTTGGTCTTTATAGATTTGCCCTCCTCTTCTTGGAGTAGCAAGTGTGTTTTGAAGAAAGAGAGAGACAGAGTGAGTGTGCGTTTTGAAATTTGAAACTTGAAAAATTGAGTGAGCGAGAAAGGATAGTGGGTGGATAGTGCAGAGTTTTAGGTTTATTTTTTAATTTTATTTTATGTGTGTGGCTCTTGGGCGCAAAGTGTGTTTTATTATCCGTCACCTCACTCTTTTGGGTGCCAAGTTTGTTTTGTTTTTTGTTTTAAAATTTTATATAAAATATAATAAAATAATTAAAATGTATTATTTACTATAATTTGAGTTCAGATACTCAAAATATATAAAACCACATATATCAAGCAAAATTACAAAATTATATTTTAAATTTGTAAAAATTAATTTTTAAGTGTAAATTTTATAACATTACTCTAACTTTTATAATTTTTATGTGTATTCCGATTGAATGGATCTGAAACGTTAAAAAAAAAATATTGATTAAAACGTTTAAAAAATTTACTAAAAATAATAAAATACAAATTGAAAATTTTAAAAATTATTTTTGAAAACTCCAAAATTAAATAAGTTTTGAATTTCAAATTTGTAAAATTTATTTTCAAAATATACAACTAAACTCTAATTATAAAATTCAAACCAAATGGATCATCTATTTATAATTTGACCTCAAAACGTCATAAATTTTAACGTAGAAATTATAATTACATTTTGATCTTAATAATATTTATATTGTATTTTTAGGCACAGGCATATACTAGTATATGCCTGTGCGAGTAATCCAAACGGGGCTTATGTTGTAGCAGTAGGTAGTTTGGATGGTCATCAAATCAAACCTTGCCACGGCTACAGCTATGGAACAATCCAGAGAGTTTAGACAGTTATCAAATTTCCTTTCCTTTTGCTTGGTGTCTCCTAAAAGTTGAAGTTAACTTCATTTCCTGTGGCACAAGAAAATGACAGTTTTAAGTTGCAAATTTCATAGCCACATGAGTAGAAATAAAATTAATAAAAAAAAGATCATGCTACAATAATACACATTTTTTGAGTATATTGTAGGTAAATTATGTTTAAATTGGTATTAATTATAAATAATTGTGTATTTGGTCACAGCCCATTATAATGGTAGGACCAATAAATTATTAAATAAAAAATCAGTTATAACCCATTTTTATATTTGGTTATGTCTCAAGTTATAATGTCATTGTAATAGCATAATTAAGATGAAAATGATCTTTGATTATGTCTGAAAGTGATATTAAATTATGACTCAAATTTGGCTATGATCGATTTTTAAATTTATTTTAAAAATTCAACAAGGGGAAGTAATAGTGCATGTAATATGCATCTTTTCTCAAGTGAGTGCAGTAGAATTTTACTAAAAATAAATGGTATATAAAGAGTAAGAAAAATTAAATTGATCGATTTGAAAATACATGTAAAAGACACAACAACAAAAATAAACACAAATAAGTACATAAGCTTTGCCAATGAATTAAGAAGGTAATTTTTGACAAATTATTTTGTATTGCTATCCTTTTAGGATGTATTTGGATTGTAAATTTGAGAAAGAATTCGAAAAAGAAAATAGAAAATATGAGTGAAAGTGAATAAAATATAAGTGACCCAAATTTTACGTTCCCTTGTCAAATTCCTACATAAATTCAAGGTTTTTATTGAATTTTGTTGTATATTCTTTATTTTTTGTATTGAAATATTAAGGTTTTTATTGAATTTTGTTGTATATTCTTTATTTTTTGTATTGAAATATTCACCTAATACCAAAACAAATATTTAAAAATTAATGATTTTGGAATCTTAGCACTACAACAAAATGCACTATTAGCGATCAAATTTGGCGACTAAAAAAAATTTAGTTGCCAAAACTTGTGGAATTAGCAACCAAATTTTTTTTTAATTGGCAAAAGTATAATATTTAACTACTAATTCTTTTTAGACGGGAAATATTGATTATTGGCGACTAAAAAATATTTTAGTTGTTGTATAGATAGTTTTGGTTACTAAAATTTTTTAGTTACCGAATGAAAAACAAAAATTTACTTTCAGACTTTTGGCAACTAAAAGTTTGGTCGCTAAAAATTTATTTTCAGTGACTAAAAAATGGTTTAGTCACTGTATAGCTAGTTTTGGCTGTTAAAATTTTTTTGTCGCCGAATAACAAATAATACTTTTTATCTTTGGCGACCAAAAGTTTGGTCCAAAAATTTATTTTTAGCGACTAAAAAATGTTTTAGTTGCCAAAAAATTAAAATATTTGGAGGGAAAATTTCGAATTTTAGAGAGATTTATAAAATTAATTGGCGACCAAAATGTTTAGTCGCCAAATTACTACTTTTAGTGACTAAAATAACATTTAGTCGCCATTAGTTAAGGTTTTGTGTAACGACCCTAATTTTGTTAAGTCATTATTTATTATTATTATGATTATTATTATCCTATTTTTTTTACTTTATTAATTGTGCGGTTTACATGAGAATTTAATGTGTTGTTTAGTTAATGCGATATTTAACGAATTTAAGGTTGTAATTAATAAATTTATTGTGTTATTCAATTAATTCATATATTTATATATTTATTTTTGTTATAAAAATTTATATTTATATATTTATATATTTATTGTTGTTTAGTTAATGTCATATATTTATATTCAATTAATTCAATTAATTAATAAAAGGTGCCATAGAAATCGGCGCCGTGCCGGGCACTAAATCAATAGAGAACTCTATCTCTCGGTGAGGTGGAAAACTAACAAGATCTTCGGGAAAGACATCCGAATACTCACAAACCACCCTCGGTAACACAACCTGGGTCTCACCACTCTCACCACTCTCAAAGCTAGCAAGTAGACTACTAAGCTCACTTCGCCCTCGCGAATCATACCCCGGTGGCAAAACACTACCAACCCGGTCTCCCAAGAAATGGAACCACTCCCCGCTCAAGGTACATAACGTGACCCTCTGGCGGTAGCAATCAATAACAGCCCGGTATGACGATAACCAGTCCATACCCAAAATAACATCAAAACCCTTCATAGGCATAACTACAAAATGAAACGGAAGCCTACGGTCGGCGCCCTCTATATCACAGCCTCTACATCCGTGTTTCAAAATCAATTCACCCCCAACAGGTGATACAACGCAAATAGGAGATGCTAACTGTGCCAACTCCAACTCCAATCCGCCTCTAGCCTCCCAAGCTATGTCCTTGGAGGTGGCATGCTTCCTGTACCTGAAAATGATATTCCCATATAGGGTGAGCCACAGCCCAGTAGAAATACACTAAACCAACCATGGACAATGACTAAAACATTAGCAATTGATAGTTGGAAGTACCTCTCACTACTGATGGAGCCGGTACCAAATCCTGCGCGGTAACAGCATACACGCCTATCCGGTTTAGAGGTACATCCCCTATCTTCCCCTAAACCGCGGAGCACATCCCCTATCTCCTCCTCTACACACAACGTATATAAACACATTGGTTCTACATACAATCACACAATACACACAATACACACAATTAATGTATACTATCAACCGTCAAGTTCCAAGACACATTCCATTGATTAGTGTCCGTTTACCTAATCATCATGCATTGTCTACAACAATCACAACTATCCT
>NW_021025247.1:931722-971320 GCF_004153795.1 Camellia sinensis
AAAAGTTGCATGGAATACATACAGGTTGTGAGCAAATTAATTTTAAAAAAAAAAAAAACATAAAATGATGTTTTTGACCACCAAACAATTGGTAGCTAACAATGAAGTAAATATTTTTAGCGATTAAATAGTCAGAAGCCAAAAAAAATAAAATGAAAACTAATCTTTAGGTGACTAAATATTTAGTAGCTATCTTGATTCTATACAACTTTTGTTCTTTGAGTTTTGATCAATTCGAATTATTTAAGTATGAAACGGTGTAATTTTATATTTTTCTTTCAACAAGTTACTTATGATTAAATTATACTAACTTTATTTGTTTTGCAGGATGGTGGGTCTAACTAACTTTTTATGCAGGGCTGACCCACCATATTTTTTATTTCTATTTTGTCTATTCTATAATCAATTTATATTTCGTTGTGTACAGACAAGAAACTAAATGCCACCGTATTTCGGGAAACTACCCATTCGTCTCGGTACGGCTGGAACTACTTGTCTTGTCCCGTGGTAAGAATTAAATGTATTTTTGTCTGTGTCAGGTGGACACGTGGGTGTTAAATCTTGTACTCATACCAGTATACCTGTATACTGACCCATTTTGTCTCTTGGCAACTCGGGTGCGTTCTGTTTGAGCACAGCCGTGCTTCATTTGCAGGATTAGTTAAGGCTATGGTGGTGACCAGAAATAACTGTGATCGTAGGACATGTCGTTTGGACTTCTTTTATTTTCTTGAGCTTAGGGTTGATACTATTTTATGTGTTTTTTTTTATATGGCTTTAGTATTGGAATAATTTGGCATGGTTTGTAACCGTACTTTATTTAAGTTGTTTGGACTAGTTGCTACTTTAATGTTGGAGGTATTTGATAGTTATGAAATTGTGGTGGATGATTTGGTTGGCGTTTAATTTTTTTTGTTTCACCCCTGGGATTTGGATGATGGAATATTGATTGGGGTTAGTTCTAATTTAATATTTAATTATCCAAATTTTGGGGCGTGACATTTTGGCTACTAAAAAAAATTTAGTTGGCATTGATCAAACTTTGTCCATTAATTAGATTACTTTGTCAGTCCTCTCCCATTTCACTCTCTCATCATCCCTTTTCTCTCTCTCTCTTTCTCTCAGTCCATCACAGGCGACCCTCCTACCGACCACCGTCCACCACTGTCGCACACGAGCACCCACCTCCTCACCGGGGACGGTACAACCCACCTCCCCACCAGTGATGGTACCACCCATCTCCCCACCAGTGACAGACAATAGTAGCAACTTTGATTTGTGTCTCCTCCAGCACAGACCAGGTATTTTCGGCCTCTTTCTCTCTCTCTCTCTCTCTCTCTATATATATATATCTTCATCCAATTTCTATGGTTTTTTAATAACGGATTTTTTTTTTTTGGTTATAAATCAGAGAGTTAGAGCTTCTCTTCTATCTATTTCTCGCAAGAGCAGCATTTTTTCTCTCTATTTCTCGCTCGTAGCAACCATTGGAGCACACCCTGGTATTTTCCCTTCTTCTTCCCCTTCCATCCTCTCTCTCCCAACCATTGGAGCACACCCTGTTAAATCCAATTCATGCTTCTATTGTCCTACATAATGATTCTTAATTGTACTTCCATTCAATTCTAATTTTCTTTTAATCAATTAGTTTGTGTGTGATGATGTTGCTATTGTTGTTGTTGGTAGTTTATTTGTTACTGTTGTTTGGTCTATGCTTTTTATTGTTGTTGTTTTCCACCCTCTTGCTCACCATGTGTTTGACAAAATGTTGAAACGAAATTGGAATAGGCTCACTATTTACTTATTTGTTTGTTGTTATTCTTTATGTTTTGTTTGGCTAATCCCATGAGATTAAAGCTGTGACTTCTTGCATTCTCTCTCTGTGTTATCCTATTCTTTATAAAACCTAGATACTTTTGAAAAACTATTTATAAAATGCAACTTGTTTTGAATTTGTAGGCTCTTTGTTCAATTACTTAAATTGTTCATTTAATATGTCTCTCTATTTGTAGGCTACTTAATGAAGTTGAATTGTCACTGAGACAAGTTACTAGATCTTTGGCCCTTTCAAAGGCTTGTATCTATTCAAATATATTTACAATAAAGTTGTTCATATATTGTTATTATTTTTTCCATGAAAAATTAGAACATAACACTTGCTCAAATCCCACCCTTTTACGACTTGAGCCAAGGTTCGATAAATTACAATACTACTTACAATTAATGAAAGCAAGGGTTCAAAAATGAACTAATTCAAAATAAAACACCATCACAGATAACATAAACCAAACCGAAGGGGAAAAAAAATAAACTTGTCTAGAGATGCTTAAGAACACCTCAATGAAAACCCAAATAATAATAGAAAAGAAGTAGATGAGGAAGGAAAAGGCAACAGGCAAGCAATGATCCAATCCACAATGATCCAATCCACCAAGTAGTATGCTGCTATGTTCCTCATCTTTCTCACTTCCCAAAACAAACCAACCATTGACCTCAAAAACAAATGTTAAAAGGAGGATATATAAGGAGTCATATAAATAGTTGCTGCATACAGGAACTCAATTCTTTTATGAGTAGCCCACTTTCTCACCCTCAGGAACAAAATCTGTCTTAACTGGAAAGACATAAAGCAAACAAATAAAAACCAGACCAGAAAAAAAGAAAAAAGAAATGTAAGACAGATCAACCCATTTTGGAAATATTTGAAGTTTAGGTTCCATAATTCCATTAACATGAACAAAAATGCAATATATTTTTTTCGAGCACTCATTGTAAAAAGTAGATTATGCATCACAACACAAGCAATTACCGAAATAAATTACAGTTTTGATGCATTCTATATAACAAATTACGAGGGACATAGCAGCATACTACTTTGTCACAAACAACCCAAAAGTTATTTGCTCCTGTTCAATCAAACAACCAATAGTTATGATACCACACACCTGACTAACATTAAACAATTTCCCATGGCAAAGACCTGTAATTCCACATAATTATATAGTTATTGCCATGTAATTTATAACTCATAACTTGAGGTTTTATTTGTGTTTACAGTTTGTGTTGAATTCCACCTTAGATTAAATTAGTATAGTGAGCTTAAGTACACGGGAAATAGGAAAAGGAAACATATAAATGTGTTTAATCTCCCATTTCCCATCAAAGTGATCTTTATTCTTTCACTTTTAGGCCCAGTGGCCAGACAAAAAGAAGAGACAAGTCGCCCCCTTTTGTTCCCTGATTTCTGTGACATGGCGACGCTACTATGGCCGCCTACAGATAGCCACAGACTTACGATTGATAGGACAGCGTGAAAAGACAAAGACAGCGGAGCAATCATGAGTGGGGCATGGTAAGCCAAGAGGCCAACAAAGGTATAAAATACATTAATACATACATACTCTCTCTAGCGGTTTCTAAATTGTTCTTTCCAATCTAACTTAATCATCGGAGGGTCCTTAGGAAGGAACCCCACCTCCTGGGTCTTTCCTACCAGACTTAGTGCAGGTATTGTTGGGAATACGAAGTTCGGCTGACTCGTGGAGCATCCAGATCCTGTCTGACCCATTTCTTGTCCGACCAAACTACATCATTAGTTGGCGCCATCTGTGGGAACTCTCCGATTGACAGTTGTGTTCATTGTCGCCGGAGGCATTTCCTCCATCACCCACTTTTTACGTCGGAGTGAATGGTTACGATGAGATCCATGGCTTCGCAACACAATACTGGCAGCCCTCAAGCCGAGTCCCCCAATCCAAACAACCCACCTCCATATTTCATAGAACTTGGTAACAACATCAATCGCTTGGCTGGGCAAAACTAAGCTCTGATCAACGCTTTGTTCTAGCATGATCTACTTACTACGAGAATCCACCGCAATCAAACTAGCTTCATACTAGCAAAGAATGAGGCAACACTGTAACAGCAGAGTCAGACCCAGAGAATTCGCAGGGGGAGATCTAGTCTTAAGGGAGGCAACTCTGGGCACCAAAAACCTAACCGAGGGCAAGCTAGCAGCTAAGTAGGAGGGGCCTTATATTGTCAAATCTCGACCGCACCCAGACACTTACCACATGTAAGTCGACCTTAACAGGACTTCATATCAATGAGATAGACATTCAACTTCAGCTATCTGTGTTGCATATTTTATAAGTTTAAATTAATAGAAAGCAAAAGCCTCAGCTAGATTAAGCATGAAGACCTCAGCCAGACTGAGTCCAAAAGCCTCAGCCAGATTGAGCACGGAGACCTTAGCTAGACTGAGCATGAATACCTCAACTAGACTGAGTCCAAAAGCCTCAGCTAGACTGAGCACATAGATATCAGCCAGATTGAGTCCAAAAGCCTTAGCCAGATTGAGCAAGAAGACCTCAGTCAGACTGAGCACGAAGACCTCAGCTAGACTGAGTCCAAAAGCCTTAGCCTGACTAAGCACGAAGACCTCAGCCAGACTGAGTCTAAAAGCCTCAGCTAGACTGAGCAGGAAGACCTTAACCAGACTGAGTCCAAAAGTCTCAACCAAATTGAGCACGTAGACATTAGCCAGACTAAGTCCAAAAGCCTCAGCCAGACTTAGCACAAAGACCTCAGCCAGACTGCATCCAAAAGCCTCAGCCAGACTGAGCACGTAGACATTAGCCAGACTGAGTCCAAAATTCTTAGCCAGACTTAGCACGAAGACCTCAGCCAGACTGAATCCAAAAGCCTCAGCCAGACTGAGCATGTAGATATCAGCCAGACTGAGTCCAAAAGTCTCAGTCAGACTGAGCACGAAGATCTCAGGCAAACTGAGTCCAAAAACCTCAGCCAGACTGATCACAAAGACCTCAGCCAGACTGAGTCCAAAAAACTCAGCCAGATTGAGCACGAAGACCTCAACTAGACTGAGTTAAACCTTACAGTAAGAACTAATCCATCACCTGACTGTCCAAGGCACCCATCCATGGTATACGACCTTGCGGTCTTGAAAACTCAAAAGCAATAGATAAAAATTCCTTCAAGATGAGCACAAGAACAAATGAAGGAGGTTAATATCATGAAGTGGGACCAAACACTAATACACATTAGTCTACTATGTGGAAGACCATGCGGAAGACTGCCATGCAGAAAACCCTCATGCGAAAGACCACCATATGGAAGACCACCTTGTGGAAGACCATGCGGAAGACCTCCATGCGGGAGACCCCCATGTGGAAGATCGCCATGTAGAAGACCTCCATGTGGAAAACCATACGGGAGACCCCCATGCAGAAGACCACCATATGGAAGACCTCCATGTGGAAGATCATGCGGGAAACCCCCATGCGGGAGACCACCATGTGGAAGACCTCTATGTGGAAGACCATACAGATGACCTCCATGCGGGATACCTTTGTATGGAAGACCATGCGGGAGACCTCCATGTAGAAGACCATGCAGAAGACTACCATGTGAAAGATTGCCGTGTGGAAGACCGTTATGTAGGAGATCTCCATGGAGGAGAGCACCATATGGAAGACCTCTATATAGAAGACCACAAGGGAGGCCACCATGTGGAATACCTCCATGTAGAAGACCATGCCGAAGACCACCATGTGGAAGACCACCGTGTGGAAGACTATGCGACCGCCATGCGGAGGACCACCATATAGAAAACCTCTATGTGGAATACCATGCGGGAGACCCCCATGCTGGAGACCACCATGTGGAAGACCATGCGGGAGACCCTATGAGGGAGATCCCCATGCGAAAGACCACCATATAGAAGACCTCCATATGGAAGATCATGCAGGAGACCTCCATGCGGGAGACCCCCATGTGGAAGACCTCCATGTGGAAGACCATGTAGAAAACCATCGTGTGGAAGACCATATGGAAGAGCGCTATGTGGGAGACCTCCATATGGAAGACCTTGTGGGAGACCACCATGTGGAAGACCTCCATGTGGAAGATCATGCAGGAGATCTCCATGTGAAAGACGATACAGAAGACCCCTATGCAGGAGACCACCATATGAAAGACCATGCGGGAGACCACTATGCGGGAGACCACCATGCGGGGAGACCTCTATATGAAAGACCATGCAAAAAAGCTCCATAGAGAAGACCATGCAGAAAACCCCCATGTGGGAGACCACCATATGGAAGACCTCCATATAGAAGACCATGCGAGTGACTTTCATGCGGAAGACCACCATATGAAAGACCTCCATGTGAAAGATCATGCGGGAGACCCTCATGTGGAAGACCACCATATGGAAAACCTCTTTGTGAAAGACTATGCGAGAGACCCCCATGCGGGAGACCTCCGTGTGGAAGACCATGCAGAAGACCCCCATGCGAGAGACTACCATATAGAAAATCGCCTTGTGGAAGACCATACAGAAGACCTCTATGCAGGAGACCCCCATGCGGGAGACCGTAATGTGGAAGACCATGCTGGAGACACCTATGCGGAAGACCACTATGTAGAAGACCTCCACGCGGAAGACCGCCATGCAGATGACCTCCATGTGGAAGATTATGCGAAAGACCCCTATACGGGAGACCGCCATGTGGAAGACCATGCGGAAGACCGCCATGCGGGAGAACCCCATGTGGGAGACCATCATCTGATCAGTAACTTGAATCCCATTAACATTAAACGGAGACTGAGTGTCACGACCCAACTCCCACCCCACAGGATTAGAAACGTGATAGGTCGGTAATCTCAAATTACTAAAGGCCTACTTAACAGTCAATAGTATAAGGGGTTGGCGGAAGCCAATAATATCATAAAACACCAAAGAGTTGTGAAACTAAAATGAACAAACAACTCTGTATGCATCACTGTACAATCATCTACTACCTTATCATATACATGTACCAGTACCAGGAGCATATACAATACTTAGGGAATTATTCCCTTACGTAATATACCTACGCAATATATATAAAACAAAAGAACTCAGACATAAGACACATGATCACTTAACAAAAAGGTGAATTCATCACCACCTAAAAAGCTTGGAGTTAGACCTAAAATGGTTGGCTTGACAACAAGAAGATAGGTTGACACCTTCAAGTCCTTTCTTGAGCATGATCACCTATATGGAAGATACAAACTGTGAGCCAAAGCCTAGTGAACAACAATGTGTAAAGAGGTTAGAAATAAAGTCCATTTGAATATTAAAGTCAAGTCACATAGAAGTAGCATGTTCATTAAAACATAGCAATCATATGAATCCATAGGCACAGATGTTAGTCCTTTAATTATAATCATATAACTCAATATCTTATATGCATCTGGCCATGGTACTATTACCCCCAGGCGAGGGCCACGTGAATCTAGGCCACGGTATTGTTACCCCCGGGTGAGAGCTACGTGAACATGGACCACGGTACTATTACTCCCGGGTAAGGGCTATGTGCATATAGACCACGGTATTATTACCCCCGGGTAAGGGCTACATGTATAAAACCACGGTATTATTACCCCTGGGTATGGGCCACGAGAGCATATTTCATGGAATGGACTCATTCATTTACTACATAATGTCATTGTAGAACAACTTTAACAAAAACAATACTACTCATAAAGAAGTATAACTCAAACATAGTTTTACTACATTGTCACTCACAGTTAGTTCCGTGTAGCACGTGGCTAGGATGAGGTGTCTGACCTACATAGACACATGAAAGCACAATAGTTTAATATATAATCCTACCGTTTAGTTAGTTACTAACTTATCCCTTACTTATTATCTTTTTTTTTGTAATCCAATCTCATTCATTCTTTCCTCTCGTGTTCATACAATGCACATGCACATGGAAACAGTTAAAAATCATGCAATTAGAGGCCCGAAAGTCAGAGAAAACAGAGGAAGAATCAAACTCCGTTGGCCTTGTTGGCCGCACATGCGGTGGTCTGGCCGCATGAGCGGGCGAACTTCAGAATGCATCTTGGCCGAAATAGGGTTGGTCACTCGTGCGGTGGCCCAGGCCGCACGAGCAGTTTGGGTTAAAGCTCAAGCCGAAAATATACTCTAAGTTTGAAGTCTCATTTTTGCAAATTTAACGTCAAATCCATGCAAATCAAAACCCAAAACTCACAAAAACAAGTTGAATAACCAAGTTCTAACTTCAACTTCAACCATGATTTCAAAACAAAACTCATTTGCCATACAACAAGATCAAACTCTAGCCTTTGGGGCAAAAAATCGTCAACTATGCAAATATTCACTTCCCAACTCAAAATCCATGGAGGTTCATCTTCTATCTTCAAGGATCATGTAAGAAACAAGGAAGTAATGATGAAAGATGACATGTATGGAAAGATTTTGAGTTATTCCTACAAGTTCTTCCTTTAGAGTTTATAATAATAACTTATACCCATTTCTTCACACTTTCATGATGAGAACAACTTAAATTCATGAGTTTTAGGGAAAAATTCTTACCTTAAGTTGATGATTTGATGAAAATTATTCAATTCCCATTTCTTCTCCTTGAACCCTAGAATTCTTTTTCTATTCTCTAGAATTCTCTCAAGTCTCTCTACAACATACCCTCTCTCTCTCTCTCTCTCTACTCCTCTCTTGTGGACTTGAGTTATTAAATTAATTAAATAGTCCAAAGTTTCTTTAATCAAATTGTAAGCTTAAACTAAATTCAATCCAATTCCCTTAATCAAGTCACTCTTATTCGAGTCTAATTAACTTAACCCAAACTTAATCTTGCCAAGGGGAATTAGGCTCTATCCACCTAGTCTAACATTTAATTGTTAACCTTCTAATTTTCTTTCAGGTCTTTCAATTAAACGAATCAAACAGGTCTTTTCATACACTACCATATCTGTTACTAAAAACATACATCAAACACTTCATGGCACAAAATTTTCATACATTTTTTTTAGCAGATAAATCAAATATAGGCACATAATTAAAGTAACCTCTACTTTAGCTGGTAATCAAAGAGGCGGGTGTTACATGGGGCCCTTAAGATGTTTGGTCCTCTAAACTTAAATACCTTCTTCCGTGAAGAATGTAGGGTCTAATGGAAAGAGATCTGGGTATCTTTGCTTCATATCATCTTCTCTTTCCCAAGTTGCATACATGCCACTGTGATTTTGCTAATCCATTTTCACTAACGGTATTTCCTTGTTCCTCAATTTCTTGATCCGACGATTAACAATATGAATGGGTCTTTCTTCATATGTATAATCGTTAGTCAAAAGGACATGAGTTGGCTCAATCACATGAAAAGGATCTCAAAGATAAGCCCATAACATAGACATGTGAAACACGTTATGCATGTGCTTCATAGTTGGGGGAAGTGCCACTTGATACGCTACCTGGTTAATCTTCTCAATGATTTCATATGGCCCAATGTACTGGGGTGCTAACTTGCCTTTAGCTCCAAAATGAGTTTGCCTTTTTATCGGTGTCACTTTTATGAAAACATGATCACCCACTTCATATTCTCTATCCTGTCTACGCACACGAGTCTCCTAATTTCCTTAGGCCTAGTGGCCAGACAAAAAGAAAAGACAAGCTGCCTTCTTTTGTTCTGTGATTTCTGTGACATGGCAACGCTGCTATGGCCAACTACAGATAGCCATAGACTTATGGTTGATAGGACAGTGTGAAAAGACAAAGATAGCGGAGCAATCATGAGTGGGGTACGGTAAGCCAAGAGGCCAACAAAGGTATGAAAGACATTAATACATATATACTCTCTCTAGCGATTTCTAAATTCTTCTTTCCGATCTAACTTAATCATCGGAGGGTCCTCAAGAAGGAACCCCACTTCCTGGGTCTTTCTTATCGGACTTGGTGCAGGTATTGCTGGAAAGACGAAGTTCAGCTAACCCCGTAGAGCATCTAGATCCTATCTGACCTGTTTCTCATTTGATCAAACTGCATCATCAAGTTGTATTTCTTTGATTTCTTTGTATTTACTACTTTTCTTTTCAGGTTGTGATGGATGCTATGAATAAGCCTCGAAATATTGTCTATAAAGGACTCACAGATTTGGTGACAGAGTAAGACCAGTTTTTCTAAGTTTTCATGTTCATGGTGTAAATGCTAGAAATAGCATAGGCTGACAATTTCATGATTTTGTATGTATAACCTTACGTAGGAACCTTAAGGTTATACATTTGAATTGAGCCAATAATTCATTTGAAAAGATTAATTACATTTGAATTTTAATTACAATCTCTGAACCACTTGGAGGATAGCACAGATAGCTTCCTACTGCATAATTGAATTTGTATAAACAAATGACACGTGATTAGGACACTTAGGGTTGAAGTTAGAGGCAAAAATGCCAAAAACATAGCAAAAAAGGCCCGTTTAAGGGGCGAAAACTCACAACAGCCTCTGAACCACTCGTCGGGCAGCACAAGTAGTTTCTTCGAGCTTAAAACATAAAAAGACAATAAATTTCAAGTTGTATGTATTTTTTTTAAATTTTTTTTATAATTGTAAATGCAAATGCTATTCAATAAAATATTAATGGATATTATGTTTTTGTTACAAATTGATGATGTTGGCATGGATACAGTGATGTTTTTGGGATAGATTGATGATGTTTGCATGGTCGCAATTTACATTATATTTTTGTTTATAGAAAACATGTACACCTAATATGTTTTGTTATTAAGATTTTATTTAATTTGGATTTTAATTGTTGGTTTGGATAGTATATGTATTTGTTGGATTATTTATGGATTCTTATTTTCTTTGGTATGTACGGTTAATAGTTAAAGTTTTGTATATGGTTGGAAATTGAATGCAACAGGTTGTCGAGAAAGATTTGTATTGAATGGTTGAGGATTGATTGAATGAATGAATGAATGAATGAATAATTTTGTATATGCACAGGTTATAGGTGGCGCAAAAAATATTACAGAACAAATTATAAAAAACTAAATGAGACATTTTGGCGACTAAACAAATATCACAGGTTGGCTTTTAGCTACTAAAATTTTAGTTGCCAATTGTAAAAAAGTGAAACTTTTGGCTATTAAACTTTTAGTCGCCAATTGTAAAAAAAAGACTTTTGGCTACTAAATTTTTAGTCTACAATTCTCAAAAAGTAAAACTTTTGGCTACCAAATAGTTAGTAGGCAAACATACATACTAAATTCGTTACTAAATAATTTAGTCACTAAAAATAAAAATATATATATTTAATTATTTAAAAAAAATATATGGTGACTAAAGTTTTAGTCGTCAATAGGTCACTTTTGGCTGCCAAAAAATTTTTAATCGCCAATTGTTTCCTCGACGAGGTATTGGCGATCAAACGGGTGACCAAAATATTAGTTGACAAAAGTGATTGGCGACTAAAATAAGGCTTTTGGCGACTAAAATTTTATTCACCAAAAGTGAAATTTCTTATAGTGTAGATTATTTATATTATTATATAAAGTATATATATATTTGAAGCTTTGTCACCAATTTTTATATATCTAAAATACTTTTAATCAAATAACTACATGTTTTTCTCTTTGTGTGAGCTGAGAATAAAAATTATGCATTTGGCAAACAGAGTGTACTAGACCCATTAATCATGGAGTTGAACCCAACCAAGCCCATTAGATAGCGAAAGTTCAAACGTCGATAAGCCTGTTCGCCGATCAAGTGATACGCTGAATAGGTGATACCAGCAAAATCGGCGGACATCCAAGCCGAGTATCAGAGTGGGCCCAGGTTATCCCTGTCTAAGGAGTTAATAGGAACATGGGCCTGACATTGTGATGATGATGAAGGAAAGATCAAACCACATAGGAAGTATCTAAGCCAAACCTCTATATAAGAAGATAAACATAAAAAGTGAGGTATGCACTTTCATCAAACTTGACTTTATTTCCAAAATATCTATCCCACTTCTTTTCATCCAAAATCTGATTTAACCGTCGGAGTGCTAATTTTGGCACTCCCGACCGGAGTGTTTCCTATTTCAAGTACTGGAGCAAGTATCACAAACAAAGGTCTGTTTGGAATGAAGGAATATTAGAGAACCACCCCTCACAATTAGTGTCGTTTGTGGGAATATTCAAACTCATCCATAGCAAACCCAAATATCGATCCTATGACTAACGAAGTTGATATTACAGCAGCAAGAGAAGCCTCAAACTCGAATGGAACTCCCCGTGCGATAGATTCTGAATTTTGACTTATTAAATCCATCTTTACTACCAACGTCTGCTGAAGATACATTGCGGACTCTTATGGACCAAACTAAACACAATGAACAACATTTTGAAGGCATGACTACTAAAAATGAGGGTTTTCGCCAAGAGTTGGCGAAATCTCAAAAGGCTTCACGCCATGAACGTGGCCGGTCTTTGGTAAGAGAAACCAATCACCAATAACCCCCGAAGACGTGGAGAATGTAGTAGCTCTACGAGTTCATCACGAGGTGAGCCTAGGAAATGCAATCAAGATATTGACTCGAGCTCATCCGATGAACACAACTTCTTGCGAGCATAACAACGGAAGCAAAAAAATAGGGTGATGATTCTAACTTAGAGGATAGACACGATCCATTCGTTCAGCAGATAGCGAATGATGACTTTCCCAAAAAGTTCAAGGCACCATCATTTACCCTATACAACGGCAAATCGGATCCCACCAATCATGTACGTCATTATAAGCAAGTTATGACGTTACATGCAGACGATGAAGCACTCATGTGTCGGATCTTTCCAAGTAATCCCTAGTTATCAGGTGGTATTATAAACTTGAACTGACTTCAATCAAGAGTATTCATCAACTCCAGAAATCTTTCCGGGCCAGGTTCAACACTAATGAGACACAACCTAAACAAGCCAATTCCTTGTGGGCAATGAAGATTGGACCCAATGAGAGTTTAAAAGCGTACTCTGCACGATATTGGTAGTGTTTTAATCTTGTAGATAATGATTGCAATGGCTTTATGGCTGTTACTGCCTTTAAAATGGGATTCCATCCAAACAGCTCCCTTTGGAGCTCTTTGACCAAAAACCACCAAAGTTAGTTTGGGTTTTGATAAAGAAGGTGTAAGAACACTACAAGGTGGAAGATGATGCACTCCGAACAAGTGCAGGGCTTTAAGTCTTAGAACTAATGACACCAGTTGTGACTCAGCCACTAACAGCTATACCCCCAACTAGAGAGGCTACATCACTAAGAAGAAGCCTAGAGTTGAGTGTGAGGTCTAGAAGGGATAACCGTCGAGGATCATGCCAACACAATGAGCAATACCAAGTTGATACTAGGTGTCCATGACAGTCTAACAAAAAGTACTCGAAATTTACGGAGCCGATCAGTTAGATCCTCTCAAAAATCAAATACCGTACCTATTTCAAGTGACCAACCAAAATGTCTGGGCCCCCTGATATGAGAAAAATGGATCGAATGTGTAAGCATCACCTAGATCACGGTCACTTGATGGACAAATGCTATGCCTTGAAATACTATCTTGAGGATTTGTTAAAGGATGGTCATTTATTCAATTACCTCTCAAAAAGGGTTGCACTAACCAATGCTTTAACTATACGGTTAGATTCTCTCCCACTCGGCGTGATTCAAATGATCTACAACGTCTCACCTTTGAACAATTTAAACTCGGTCCAATTGCATTCGGTCGAGGGGTCTAAACTGTCTCGTTCAGAGTTAGAACCACAACCAAAGAGGCAGCGAGAGATGCCAACTAACGAGATTAGCTTTTCTGATAATGATCTCGATGGGCTTACTCTTCTCTATAATGATGCCCTCGTTATTGAGTTGAGGGTAACCAGGTATTCCGTTGAGTGAATCCTAATTGATTAGGGGAGCACTTTAGAGATTATGTACTACAAAACCTTCCTTAAACTCGGCCTCAAAGATAAGGATCTCAAACTAGTTGATTATTCACTCTTTGGATTCAATGCCAACCCTAAATATCCTCTAAGCAAGATTGTGTTGCTCGTTCGTGCTGGCATCAAGACACTAGACATAGAATTCCTAATTGTCAAGCTCATATCTTCTTACAACATAATTATAGACCGGACGTGGTCTCATGCAATGAAGGTCGTGCCGAGTACATACCATCAGCTGCAGTGGTTTCCTACTGATTACGACATTGAGCAAATGTAAGGATCTCAGAAATCGACAAAAGAATGTTACCTTACGGCTCTCAGCACAAAGACCAAGGAGCGTGAGATCAATTCTATAGAGGTTCAAGATCAAGACATTCTTGAGGATGTGGGCAAAATTCCAACAAATAAGGTAACTGGGGATTTGGATTAAATTGTCATTTTGAAGGATCCGGAGAAATTCTTCCTCATTGGGACAGGTCTTTATGCTGCCAAACAATAGGGGTTGGTAGCCTTTCTTCTCGGCAGTATTGACATTTTTGTGCAGATCCTATATGAAATGCCCGGAGTCAACCTAAAAGTGTTTGTGCATCGCTTAAATGTGGATCCGAAAGCCCAACCCGTTGTATAAAGAAATCGTTGATCGTTTGTTGAGCATGCCACACAACAGTTATTGAGGAAGTTAACAAATTTTTGGAGGTTGGGGCAACACGGGAAGTGACTTATCCTACCTGGTTATCCAACATTGCGGTGGTAAAGAAGAAGATGGGGACGTGGATGGTTTGTGTTGACTTCACGAATTTGAATAAAGCGGTGTCTAAAGGATTGTTTTCTACTTTCCCAAATTGATCAACTTGTGGATGTTATTGCACTTCATTAGAGGATGAGTTTCTTGTACACTTATCGGAGCTATCATCAGATTGCCATGGACCTAGGTAACAAGGAAAAATAGCGTTTCTCATCCCAAGGGTACCTTATTACTACAAGATTATGCCCTTTGTACTGAAAAACGTTTGAGCAACTTACCAGAGGTATCACCACTATATTCAAAGACCAACTCAGCAAAACTATGGAAGTGTATATTTATGATATGGTGGTGAAGTCCCAAGAAAAGAGTGCTCATTTATCTGATCTTGCGACCACTTTTTACATACTTCGAAAGTACAATATAAAGCTCAATGCCTCAAAGTGTGCGTTCGACATTGGCTCGAACAAATTTCTTGGCTACATCATGAATCACCGCGAAATAAAAGCCAATCCGAAGAAAATTAAGGCCATAATGGAACTCGACTCTCCCAAAAATAGTAAAGAGGCCCATAAATTGTTGGCTATCATCACCCTGAACCGGAACTTGAAGAGCTTGGACCAGCTTTTTAGACACTTCGATAAGGAAAGTTGTTTTAGTGGACTCCAGAATGCCAAGAAGCTTTGGAGGGGCTAAAACCTTACCTCAGCTCCATTTCATTATTGTCAATTCCAAAGTCAGGTGATGAGCTTGTTTTATAGTTAGTAGTGTCAGATCATGCAGTGAGTGTCATTCTTCTTTGGAAAGAACTCGACAAGCAGAAACTTATTTTTGAAGTCAGCAAAATAATGGTCGATGCAAAAACTAAATATTTGCTCCTAGTAAAATTGATCCTAGCCCTTGTGGTGGCAACTAGGAAATTGATACATTTTTTCTAGGTCTATACCATTAAGGTATTGACAACCACCCCATTCGCTTAGTTCTTCGTCGAGTTGAGTCTTCTGGACGAGTATCTAAGTGGGCACTAGAACTTGGACAAAATGACCTTTAAGTTTTTACCCAACTCATCCGTTAAAGGTCAGGTCGTTGTCCATTTTATTGCTGAATTCACTAGACTAACAAAACCTGATGCCAAGTTGAGTGCGCTGAGCCAACTAGTCTCTCGTTCGCAGGAATGACGAATGTATGTGGGGGATTTATGGCAATTGTATAGTGAGGGCTCGTCAAACCAGTGGGACAATGGGGCAGGAGTAGTTATTATGACCCTAGAGAGAGCAGTGATTGAGCAATCAGTCAAGCTTGGCTTTGATGCCTCAAACAACGAAGCCGAGTTTGAAGCTCTCCTTGTCGGCCTGAGGAATTTGCTTTAACTAGGAGCCAAGCATTTACAAGTCTACTGTGTAAGTTGGTCATTAATCAGTTAAAGGTGAGTATGTCGCAAGAAATGATCAAATGACGGCTCATATGCAAAAGGTTAGTGCCTTGTTAGGGAAGTTTGATAGCCATGCATTAAATTAGATAACTCGAGATCAAAACACTCATGCTGATGCCTTGGCATGTTTAGCCTTAGCTATAAACTCAGAGGTCAAGTGCACCATTGAAATGAGTTTCGTTCCGAGACCAAGTTTTGATTTGTCATAGGAGTGGTTGTACTTGTTGTCTAGAGGGGTTTGAGTTGGATGGATCTTGTAGTTGTATTTCTAGCTTCTGAACAGCTGTCGGAGAATAAGAAAAAGGCTCACAAACTACACAACAAGGCCCTAAGATATTATCTTGACCCGAGGGGAAATTATACAAGAAATCTCTTTCGGGGCCTTACCTTGAGTGTGTCCATCTAGACAAAGTAGAAGATGTTGTAACGCCTCAAAATAATAACAACAACTCACCTCATGAAATTCAAAGGAAAAATAGAAACTTACGCAATATTAACCATCTATTGATATCTGTTTTACCGTACAAAAGATGACATATGCATGTATACATTCATAAATTATAGACCCTGAATCTATAGCATATGACATGTAATAATCACATGAAAAAAAAGAGAAGAAAGTACAAATAAGTTAATGCCTTAATGACTACATCTTTCCAAATCAATACTTGGGAATAACAAAATGAGTTAAACTCCATACATATTGACATGGATAGGCCCACAAGGCATACGGCCCACAGCAAACCACCCCAAACCCATCGTTTGGGACCAATAGTATAGCCCGGTTGGCAAAGCCCAAGACAGCTGGATGCCATCTAGACATGGGGGGCCAATGGCATTCGGGCACATGGCAGGTGGAACACAGGCCATATCAGCAGACAAAGATCTGCAGAGTTATTGCCACAACACATCACCATTAATGCAGCCCATCACAGCATTTATTACGATAACACCTCTCCGTCGGAATAGAGCCCCCTCACCCTGAACAAGGTAAGCTACGGCACAGGCTTTCGGCGGAAGGGGGCACGTCACAAGGGACAGTGAAATGATTACCAAAGGATATAAGTAAGAATAGAAAGACAAGAGAAAGGTTAAGATTTTTATCTATCTCTCTCTCTCTCTACATTTCCTCCTTCCACTACTAATTCTCTCGCCGGAGGGTTCACTGGGGGACTGCCCCGTTCCCCTTTGGACTTGCTTGCAGGTCATTTGACGGAATCATCACCCTGAACCGGAACTTGAAGAGCTTGGACCAGCTCGACCCATCCACCCGGGACGGACAGCATTATCAGTTGGCACCGTCTGTGGGAACCTTGTGGTTTATTCGTGCGCTAGTTGTGTTCACTATCGCCGGAGAGCTCCTTTCTCACCATTACCTTTTTCCTCTCACCCGTCCAGGTGTATGGTCACGACTAGGTCCATGGCCTCCCACCATAATACCACCGATCATCAAACAGACCCTTCCCATCCAAACAACCCACCACAGTACATCATCGAACTTACTAACAGTATTAACCGCATGGCCGAGCAAAACTAGGCCCTGATCAATGCTTTGCTCCAAAGAAACCTCCCCGCTCCACCTCCAGACATTCCATCCAACCAAGAAAGAACCCCGGGCCACACTGCTCCACAACTCCCTCCCCTCAACCCAGAAGGTTTACAACCCCCTCCTCCTCCGCATATGAGCCTACCACCTCCACCTCTACGCCCGTCAGTCGTGCCACTAGCCCCTGAGGGGGAAGCCAGCAGTGTCCAGCCCCCATTGACCGACCATGGCGACAACATTCCCCTCTGGGACGCTAAACTCCGAGCTATGAAACTCCAACTACAAGGGGTTATGCAGAAAATTCAGCACAAGCCCTCAGTCACCGCCAACTCGCCTTTTGTTGCCTCCATCCGTGACAAACCATTGCCCGCCAAGTTCAAAATGCCTACCATTGACTCCTTCGATGGCACGACGGACCCAGTCGACCATCTGGAAACCTACCGCACCCTCATGATCCTCCATGCTTTCCCTGACGAGATCATGTGCCGAGTTTTTCCAGTGACACTAAAGGGATCAGCTCGGTTGTGGTTTAGCCAGTTACCGGCGGACTCCGTCTCCACCTTTCAACACCTTAGTGACTCTTTCCTGAGCCATTTTATCGGAGCCCAGCGCCAGATACGCCCAGCCACCCAACTCCTAAACATTCGTCAGACCGAGGGGGAGTCGCTCCGCAGCTTCGTCACCCGCTTCAACACCGAGGCCCTTCAAGTAGCGGAGAATGACGACAAGGTCATCCTCACCGCTTTCATGGCCGGCCTGCGGTCATCGGATTTCCTTTTCTCCTTCTCCAAAAACCCTCCAACCACCATGGCAGCCCTACTATCCAAAGCCCAGAAATACATGAATGCTGAAGATTCCCTGGCTGCTCGGCAAGAGCCGACCCTTAAAAATCCAACCCCCAGAGACAAGAGGAAGGACTTCGAACCCAGAACCGCCCAGTATAATAGCCAAACACCCCACTATAATGACCAACCCCCCCGAGCCGACCGGTCGACTCTGACCCGACCGCCCGGTTGGTTTGAGTGGTACACACCTCTCAACTCCCCCATGGAGCACGTCCTCAATCAGATCCAGCGGGACTACCCCCTCAAGTGGCCCCTACCTTCACGAAACCCTTCCACTCGGAAAGATCAGTTCAAGTACTGCCGTTTCCACCAAGACCACGGCCATACCACCGACGAGTGTATTAACCTCAAAGATTAGATCGAGACCTTCATACGCCAAGGCCGCCTCAGCCGATTCACAGACACCCGCCCTCCACAGAGGCAAAGAACCGACCTTCCCAAGAACAATCGCCGACAAACCCCACCCCGCAACCAAGTCCCACCTAACCAAGGCCACGATCGCCCACCACCACAACCTCGGCCTCCAGGTAATCCCCCTCCACCAGTCGGAGAAATCAGAGTCATTTCAAGCGGCCTTGCTTGCGGGGGACCATCCCGCTCGGCTTAGAAGGCAGAGCTCAGAAAAATCAGGCAGGGCTCAGACAAAGCAGTGGCGACGGTGGACCGACCTCCCAAACAGTCAAAACAATGGATCGAACCCATCACCTTCACCGACACCGACTGTGCAGGAGTCCGTTACCCACATGATGATCCCATTGTCATTTCCGCCATCCTCTCCAACTACAAGGTCAGACGAGTCCTCATAGACAACGGCAGCTCTTCAGACATCATCTTCCTCAATTGCTTCCGCCAGCTCAAGATTGGGGAAGAAAGCTTGTCTCCTCTCCAAACCCCTCTGGTCGGCTTCACCGGCGACCGTGTGACCTCCATCGGCTCCATCGATCTACCTATCACCATTGGCGAGCACCCGCGGCAGACCACTAAGTTGCTCACCTTTCTTGTGGTCAACTGCCCCTCTGCTTACAACATCATCCTTGGCCGCACAGCCCTAAACGCCTTCCAAGCCATCACATCCACATATCATCTTGCCATCAAATTTCCTACCGATCTCGGTGTTGGAACTGTCAAAGGAGAACAGACCGTGGCCAGGGAGTGTTATGTCGCCTCACTCAAAGAAGTCAAGTTAAAAGAGGCCATGATCATAGAAGGGCTTGACGTCCGAGACGAGGACGAGCTGGTCAGAGGTGAACCCGTAGAGGAACTTGTTGAAGTTAACATTGATCCCACCAACCCAATCAAAACCGCCAAAATTGGCAGCAATTACCTTTCCAAGCCAAGGCCGACCTTACTGCTCTCCTGACCGAGCACAGAGATGTATTCGCCTGGACCCATTCTGACATGCCAGGCATCGACCCCTCCTTCATAACCCACCGCCTCAGCATTGAACCTCACTTTCGACCCCACCGCCAGAAGCAACGCATTTTCCATCCGAAGTGCAACACTCTTATAGCCGCAGAAGTTGACAAGCTCCTCGAGGCCCAATTCATCAAAAATGTGGACTACCCTAGATGGTTGTCCAACATGGTCCTCGTCCGCAAACACAATGGCAAATGGCGGCTCTGTGTCGACTACTCTGACTTGAACTGAGCTTGTCCCAAAGACAGCTACCCCCTTCCCCGCATAGATCTCCTGGTCGACACCACGACCGGTCATCAAATGCTCAGCTTCATGGATGCCTTCTCTGGGTACAACCAAATCCTGATGCACATATCTGATCGGGAGCACACATCATTTATTATCGACCGAGGTACCTACCACTACTGTGTAATGTCGTTCGGATTGAAGAATGCTGGGGCCACTTATCAGCGGCTGGTTAATGCCGTTTTCCATCACCAAATAGGTCGGAATATGGAAGTCTACGTCGACGACATGCTAGTCAAAAGCAAATACTCCTCCGATCACCTCACTGATTTACGGGAGACCTTTGCCACCTTGCGCAAGTACCAGATGAAGCTCAACCCAGAGAAGTGCGCCTTCGGCGTAGGGTCTGGCAAATTTTTGGGCTTTATGGTCAGTCAACGCGGCATCGAAGCTAACCCTGAGAAGATCAAGGCCTTGGTTGAGATGCAGTCGCCTAGGACGGTCAAAGAGGTTCAAAGACTCACTGGCCGAGTGGCGGCCCTCAATCGCTTCATTTCCCGTGCGACAGATAAGTGCTTGCCCTTCTTCAAAGTTCTTCGGCAGACTTTTGAATGGACAGCTGAATCCGAAGAGGCCTTCCAACAGTCAAAGCAATGCATGGCCAACCCTTCCCTTCTCTCCCAAGCAATCATGTGCGAACCCCTCTTCCTCTACTTAGCAGTATCGGGCACCGCAGTCAGTGCAGCTCTCCTCAGAGAAGATGGCTCAATCCAACGGCCGATCTATTACATCAGTCGGGCTCTCAGGGGCGCGGAGCAGAACTACCTCTTGCTAGAAAAACTGTCCCTAGCCTTGGTCATTGCCTCCAGACGACTCCGTCCATACTTCCAAGCCCACCCCCATAGTGGTCCTCACCGACCAGCCCCTGAAAAAGGTCATGCAGCAACCAGAACTCTCAGGTAGACTGATGCAGTGGTCCGTTGAACTCAGCCAGTTCGACATCTCCTACCGCCCTCGGACAGCAATCAAGGGGCAGGCTGTAGCTGACTTCATCATGGAATTCACCAAGCCGACCCCGACCACTACACCTCCGCCCCCACCAACTCCAACAGAGCCAGAAGATCCTCATTCTTAGACTCTCAATGTCGACGGTTCGTCTCGAAGAGAAGGAAGTGGCGCCGGCCTCATCCTCACCTCTCCTGAGGGCGGCTACTTCAAATGTGCCCTCCGTTTCTTGTTTGAAGCAAGCAATAATGAAGCCGAGTATGAGACATTAATAGCGGGACTCCACCTTGCCAAGGACATAGGGGTCAGCCACCTCCGAGTATTCAGTGACTCCCAGCTCGTCGTCGGTCAGATAACGGGGGATTTTGATGCCAAGGAAGACACGATGAGAGCTTACAGGGACATGGCACTCCGCTTTGCTCGCCTCTTCAATACCTTCCACATCAGGCACATTCCTCGGGCGGAAAACTCCAAAGCAGATGAGATGGCTCAGTTGGCCTCTGCTGACCATCCTACTCTCAGCCATGATGTCCGCGTCGAATATCTACACCACCCGGCCATTTCACCCGACCTGCAAGCTGTACAATACATCCAAAACGAACCCATCCCTTGGGCATCCGACATTCTCCTATTCTTGACCACATGAGCACTCCCAGATGACCAACAGCAGGCTGCCAAAGTCCGATCCCGAGCGTCCAATTACATCATTGTCGACGGTATATTGTACAAGCGCGGTTTCTCCCGGCCATATCTACGGTGCCTCAATCTAGCTCAAGCAACTTATGTAATGCAGGAGATCCATGAGGGAATTTGTGGTAATCATTCAGGTGGCAGGTCCCTTGCCCAGAAGATACTCCGTACTGGGTATTTTTGGCCAACTCTTAATCAGGATGCGACCGACTTCGTGCTCAAATGCGATAAATGTCAACGCTTTGCCAACATCCCCCATGCTCCTCCTACAGAGTTAATCACACTCTGCAGCCCTTATCCATTTGCCAAGTGGAGGATCGACCTGGTTGGTCCACTTCTCACTAGTCGAGGCCAGACCAAGTTCGCAATTATCGCCATTGATTACTTCACCAAGTGGGTCGAGGCTGAACCCCTTGCCACAATCACCGAGCGGAACACCACCAGGTTTATCTGGCAATCGATCATTTGCCGATTTGGCACCCCTCAAGCCATCATCTCTGATAACGGCAAACAATTCGATAACGCGAAGTACAGAAAATTCTGTGCAGATCTCCAGATTCAACCATGCTTCTCTTCCCCCGGTCACCCCCAAGCAAACGGCCAAGTTGAGGTCACCAACCGTTCCCTTCTGAAAATCATCAAAACTAAGCTCGAAGCTGCTAAAGGCCTTTGGGCTGAGGAACTGCCAAACGTACTCTGGGCTTACCGAACCACTGCTCGCACTCTCACTGGGGAAACCCCTTTTCGCTTAACATATGGCGCTGAGGCAGTTATTCCGATAGAAGTCGGTCTGCCCACTCCCAGGGTTTTACATCCGGATCTGGCCGCAGCCGAAGAACTCCATCGAACAGACCTGGACCTCGTCGAAGAGCTCAGAGAGACTGCTGCTGTCTGATTGGCTTCATACCAGCAGAAAATGAAAACACACTACAACCGCCGAGTTCGACCACGAGAGTTCTCCGTGGGGGACCTTGTCTTACGAGAAGTGACTCTTGCCACAAAGAATCCAACCGAGGGCAAACTGGCAGCCAAATGGGAGGGGCCCTACATTGTCAAAGCCCGACCACGACCAGGCACTTACCGACTTCAAGACATGGAAGGCCGAGACCTGCCCCATCCCTGGAATGCGGAACATTTGAAGCGTTACTATCAATAAGTTCATACTTTTGTATTGTCAATATTGTTGTATTTCCCTCTTTAATACATAATGCAAATTCCGACTGCAGATCTCAGCTTTCATAATTCAACTGTCTGTATATCGCTCCCATAACTTTTTCACTTTCAGCACTTCAAAGCCTCGGCCAGACCGAGCACCTGAAGCCTCCGTCAGTTGGAGCACTCAAAGCCTCAGCCAGACCGAGCACCTGAAGCCTCTGCCAGTCGGAGCACTCAAAGCTTCAGCCAGGCTGAGCACTTCAAAGCCTTAGCCAGACCGAGCACCTGTAGCCTCGGCCAGACCGAGCACTCAAAGCCTCAGCCAGACTGAGCACTTCAAAGCCTCGGCCAGACCGAGCACCTGAAGCCTCTGCCAGTCAGAGCACTCAAAGCCTCAGCTAGGCAGAGCACTTCAAAGCCTCGGCCAGACCGAGCACCTGAAGCCTCCGCCAGTCGGAGCACTCAAAGCTTCAGCCAGGCTGAGCACTTCAAAGCCTCGGCCAGACCGAGCACCTGAAGCCTCTGCCAGTCGGAGCACTCAAAGCTTCAGCCAGACTGAGCACTTCAAAGCCTCGGCCAGACCGAGCACCTAAAGCCTCCGCCAGTCGGAGCACTCAAAGCCTTGGCCAGACCGAGCACCTGAAGCCTCGGCTAGACCGAGCACTTTAAAACCTCGGCCAGACCGAGCACTCAAAGCCTCAGCCAGACTGAGCACTTCAAAGCCAAGCAGGACCACCTTTTTAACACTTAGTCACATTTTGAAACTTCTTCACAATTCCAGGACCACATTTTTACCTAGTTAAATTCCAAACATGCTCTCACGTATTTCATTTACTAATCAGATTATCTACCACCTCACCCAGTTTATTTCTCCAATCTTTTCTCTACAAGTTTATAATTAACTGTTTAGTTACAATTGGCAACTTACCTTTTGTCCTCATCCGTGGATTCTTCATCCGTACTTAATATTATGTTCTACAATTTCCTACTCCAATTTTTCAATCAACCACTATCATCCTTTCAATTTTCATACAACTCCAATCGCACTCCGCAGGGAGGAACTTTTAACTTTAACTTTGCACGAAATTTTTATTGCAACATAAACATTTGTACACAAAATAACAAAACACAGAGCATTACAAAAAACAAAATAACAAAATAACATTTGTACACAAATTCATTACAATTAAATTCTTCATTCATTCATTTATTCACTCATTCCTTTACAATGTGTACACAAGTTCATTACAACAAAAAAATAAATAAATAAAAAATAACACAAACACAGAGCATGCCCAACTCTTCTTCTTCTTGGTTATTCCTTCTCGTTGGACGCCAGCTCTTCTTCTTCAATGCCCTCGTCCAGGGGGGTCTGGGCCACATCATCTTCACCTATCGTTACACTACTCAGGTCCAAGTGTGGGAACAGCTCTTCAGCTCTGCGCTTGAACATCTTCCAACCGCTGTCCCAGAACTCGGCCATTTCGTGCTTGTAGAAGTCTGACTGCTGGAAGCTTTCAATCACCTCTGCCTCTGTCCTACCTCCAGCAGTCTTCCTTGATGGGCCCACCCCCCCAGACTCTTGCCCAGCCAGACTCCTAGCGACAGCGGCGTCTACCACCATCTGAAATTCGGGGGACCCTTTATATTGCTCCACTGCTGCGACGCACAGATCAGGGTAGGCCGCCTTTTCAGACGCCGCCTTCGCCCTCTCCTCGTCCAGCTCTCTTTGCAGGGCCCCCCTTTCAGCAGCCGCCGTCGCCCTCTCCTCTTCCACCCCCTTCTTCAGACTCTCCAGCTCCACCATCGCCTTCGCCTTCTCTGTTTCCCACTCCCTCAGAAGCCTCCCCTTCTCCTCTTCTACTCTGGCGCGCTCTTCTCCCAACTCCTTCAACAGATCTCCAATTCTGGAATCTGCTTCATCCTTTTGCCTGACCAGCTCTTCATTGCTGCTCATGGCCTCTTCATGCCGCTCGACCGCAACGGCGCAGGCCCTTTCAGACTCTTCCAACTTTTTCTGTTCGCCAGCCAGTTGGAACTCGAGTGACACGACCTTACGGCGTGTGTCCTCCAGCTCCAACTTGACTGCTTGCAGATCAGCATGGGCAGTCTTCCAGTCGGCACTGTCTTTCTTCAATTTGGCCAACTGGGCCTTGGCCTCTTCAGCCTTTAACTTGGCAGCCCCTGCCTTCCTAAGGAGGGCCCTTGCCAAGGTAGTTACCTCCATTTGGGCGGAGCATAACCCCCTCAGCAGGTCAGCCTCATTGTATCCTGATGACGCGCGCAGAGCTGTCTCCTCCACAATCTTCACCAAGCGGTCTGCCCCCGCCCTGGCTAGGCCTTCTTCTCCCTCCAACCTTCTAGCTACCGCGCGCACGTGATAGATTGCCGTAGCCAGACGAACCCCTCCCTCCTGGGGGGCAGGCCCTTTCTGGACCTGCTCCCTTCCGCTCGGCGCCGCCTCAGTCAGCCCAGCCTCCACTTGCACTGTTGGAGCAATCTCCACAACCTCCACCGTTAGGATGACCTTCACCACCTCTGGGGCATCCTTGGCCACGGGGACCTCCACCTCAGTTGGGGCCACCCTCGCCCTCTTGGCTCCAGACTCATCTGCGGCTTCCTCTGGGGCGCTCTTCTTCTTCTTCTTCTTCTTTTTCAGAGCCTCCCCCTCCTTTCTGGCCTGTTCTTTTACAGGGTCTACAGGGGGCGGCCGCGGCTCAAAACTGCTTAAATTTTTTCCCCCCAACGGCCTTGGGCGCGGTCGGATCTTCTCCCGCGCGATCGGTCTCCTCGCGCTTCCTTCAACTTCGTGGCCTTGGCCAGAATGGCCTGATCCTCTACCTCCTGAACTTTTCTCCTCGCCTCCAATTCTGCTCGGCGGTCGAGGTCCCCACTCCTCGGCTGCGGTCCCAACCCTGCCTCAAACAATACGGACGACTGGACAAGACTGTCCCATTTGGCCTTCTCTCTCTCTCTCTCCACTCCTTCACTCTCTTCACCCTCTCTTCCGCCACCGCCCCCAGTCTCGACTCCATCGACCGGGTTGGCACCTTCCAGATGGTACGTACCCCCATCCCCCCATTAACTGCCACGAAGAACCACCGTGGCCGCCACCCCTTGATCGACGTAGGCAGCCCTGCCACCAATCCCCTCCCCATCACCGCCTGTAGGGTGACCCAAGTTTCTTGCTGCCCCGACGCCTTGTAACACGAAAAGAATTCGTCTACTGTCATGGCCTCCCCTCCATTCGCCTTGGGCCACGCACTCGCACAGACCAGCAAAATCTTCCATGCATTGGGCATCAATTGCCCCGGCGCTACCTCCAGGCGATTCAGCACGTCAACCACCACTTGGGGCAGCGGCAACCTCAGCCCACCTTTTAGCGCCTCCTCGTACAAGGAAAACTCCCCTGGCCTAGCAGTAGACGGCCTTTCCCTTGATGTCGGCAGCAATAACTCCACTTCCGCCGGAATCTAGTATCGTTCCCTTATAACCTCCAAATCCGCCGCCGTGAGTGTGGATTTGTCCGCCTTAGTGTGCCACTGATCTGGCTCTACCTGGCTTAGTGGCTTTGGAGCCAATATCAGGGCCGACGCCTGCGATTCTCCCACCGGTTCCCCCATCCCCGCTCCCACCATCCGTGTCTCCGTCCTATTTCGCGCTGCTAACTCCTCCGCATCATCGTCTCCCAGCGGGTCCACCCTCACATTGACTACTTCTTCTTGTGCCATTTCTAGGGTTTGCTTACAAATCACTTCTGACGCAGGAGCATGGAAGTTGAGAAAATGCTACACAGGTGTGTCGTACGCAATGAAGGAATTAACACTTGGATATTTTGAGTTTTTGTAAAAAGGTAGGTGAAGCACATTATACCAAAAATCCACAGTTTACCCGTATTCCATGGATCCACATTAATTTTCGCCCGTTTCAAAACCTTTCAAATCAACCGCCAAAACCGCTTTTTCAAAACCCCCCCTCGTGACCTATCGTTTCATTTCTGCTCCAACGCTTCACTTCCCCCACGATATTGCCACGTGTATGGCCACGATGCACTGTCCCCTCCCCTTACCCTGTCCTTTCCATTTCACATCATCACATGGCACCACCCTACCCCCTCTCTTTTTGAGCCCCGCGCCGTCCTGGTCGGCACGCCTCACGGTCGACCCCTCCCACTCGGCCACCCTCACGGTCAGCTTCTCCCGTTCAGTCACCCTTGCGGTCGGCACGGCTTCCAGTCGGCCCCTCCACTCGGTTCGCACTTCTCTTCCTTATTACTATTCCCTTCGTTGGGCTAAAGCTGCACTCGGAAATGGGGGACTACTGACATGGATAGGCCCACAAGGCATATGGCCCACAGCAAACCACTCCAAACCCATCGTTTGGGACCAATAGCATAGCTCGGTTGGCAAAGCCCAGGACAGCTGGAGGCCATCTAGACATGGGGGGCCAATGGCATTCGGGCACATGGCAGGTGGAACACAGGCCACATCAGCAGACAAAGATCTGCAGAGTTATTACCACAACACATCACCATTAATGCAGCCCATCACAGCATTTATTACAACAACACCTCCCTGTCGGAACAGAGCCCCCTCACCCTGAACAAGGTAAGCTACGGCACAGGCTTTCGGCGGAAGGGGGCACGTCACAAGGGACAGTGAAATGATTATCAAAGGATATAAGCAAGAATAAAAAGACAAGAGAAAGGTTAAGCTTTTTATCTATATATCTCTCTCTCTACATTTCCTCCTTCCACTACTAATTCTCTCGCCGGAGGGTTCACTGGGGGACTGCCCCGTTCCCCTTTGGACTTGCTTGCAGGTCATTTGACGGAATCATCACCCTGAACCGGAACTTGAAGAGCTTGGACCAGCTCGACCCATCCACCCGGGACGGACAGCATTATCACATATAAAGGCCAAGGTTTGCACAACAAATATTTACATAAAAGAAGCAAAAAAAAAAAACCCTTGGCTTCAAAGTCCTCCCAAGTTGTGACACCCTAAATATTTAATTAATTTTAACACCACGTTAATATCAACTAATCATGATTAGAATAATAATAATAGTAGTAGTAATAGTATTTTTCATTAGTTTTAAGAAGTTTGAAAGTAGATGTGGAAACCTTTACCCCTGCTACCCTGTGGGCTATTTGGAAGTGTAAAAATGAATGCATGTTTAATGGTTACTCAACCGCAATTGGGTTCATTGCAGGAGTTGATTAAGATTAGGATTGTTTTATGGGCCAAGTTTCATTCTCCTATGTGTGTGTTTTCTGTTCATGATCTGATCTATAACCTTCATCTTATCATATCCTAGTTCTGCTGCTTGTTTTTGGTGTGCGGATCTAATGTTGATAGGAATGTTGTTGTCTTTGGTAGTGTAGTTGAGGGTTGATATTAAGAAAAAAAAGGATAAAGGAGGATTTGAGGATCAGTACAACAAGTGACAATGTGTTTGTGAGATGGTGGTGTTGTTGCTGGGACAGGAAGATCAGAGGAACAATGCTGCTTTTGTTACATTTCTGCTTCCTGCTACCATGGTGTTAGGGCTTGTTATGTGACTGTTTTTTGCCTTTTTTTTGTTTTCTTTTGTTTGTTGGTTTCTGACCAACCTTTTTGGTTTGAACTAGCATATAATAGGGTGCTCTTATTAGTGCCAACTTAATTGGGATTAGGGAGTGGTACTATGATACTTTTCTACTCTTACTTTTCTTTATTGATGTGTTCATATGTGATGTATGTCTTTTCATTAATAATTTCTTTTTCTTTTTGTCTTTTGCTAATAAAAAAAAAAAAAACACCACAAACCACATAACCTTTTGAGGGTATGTATTCTATAATGACTCATCTAAAAAATAAGGAAAAATTGCATCTCAGTTGTTGATTTTTAAAATAATTACAAATTGATGAAAAAAATTTAATACTTTAATTATTAAGATATATAAATTTTACCACCAGTTTGAATATTTATTCTGAAATGTTATTTTTTCAAAAAACAACCAAGGTGATACGTATAAAATGTCCAATCAAATCTCTCCAAATGAGAAGAAGTTGACTTAAAAAAAAAAAAAATTAAAAAATATCAACCCAAAAAACACCCAAAGGGCACGCATGTGATGAGACGTCAGGTTCATGCACGTGCGTGGGTTTAGCTTTAATTGTATGAGCCGTGATACAGGTCTCAATTATTGAGACTTGAATTTGTCTCGAATTTGTTTAATCAGTCGTTCAGCTGATCGTCTGATAAAAGGGTTGATAGTCGCAATCAACAAGGTGATAATTATGGTAGACAAATATTTTATCCAATCGTCCAGATAATTGTCCGATCGATCGATCAGTGATCACAAATTCACGACATCCACGTCGGAAGCTCTCGAAGCTTGAAGCATTAACCTAATTGTATATTGTCCCAATCTCTGCTCCATTTTAATAATGACAAAAGGTTAATAAGTGCCTCGTTCATATACACATCTTGATTTGTAAAGTTAGTTAAAAAATAGTTTTTGATTTTTTTTTAAAAAATTATATAAAAAAATAAAGAGATAATATGATCTAAAATAATTTAGTCAAATTTTCAAAACCGTCCATTGTTTAATGTTGCAAAATGACTATTTTTGTTTCTAAATATATGAAAATATTAAAAAGTGTATTAATTTCAGTAAAAATATATTGAAATTACGTTCTGTTTATTTAGGTGAAAAAAATATTTACTAAAATATATTTTTTGTATTTTTTAGTGTTTGGCACGATAAAAATAGAAGTTAATGATTTTTTTTTTCATAATCAATAAAAACAAGTCTATATGAGTAAAAAATGTTTTTCACTTTAAAAATAATGAAAATATTTTCGGGACTAAAGTCTTACCAATGTCGCCATACTACCACCGCCACTTTCACCTCTACCACCACACCACCATCACCATGGCTATTGCCACTATCACTGTCGCTATTACTGTCGCCCCACCACCATGCCACCACCTCCACCTCCACCTCCACCTCCACTTTCGTTTCACAACTATCACTACCAAACATAAAAAAATTATTTTTATTAAAAAATACTTTCCGTCCAAACAAACAGAGCGTTGATAAAAAGTATATTATTGGGTGTTTTGGAAAGATAGTTAAAAGCTGCTTTTTGATTTTTTTTTAAACTTTTTTGTAAGAGAGAGAAGTGGGTTAAAAGTTAGGAAGTGGCTTTTAACCCACTTCCCAAAATAGCCCTATGTTCTACAAATATTTTGTTTTTTATTTGTGCTCTAAGAACATTTGTTAGCAAGACCCTATAATAATAATAATAATATGATAAGTATTTATTTGTAAGAAATATATGTTATAATTCAATGTATGTTTAAAAAAAAAATTGTAAATTAAACTAACCTCTCTTAAAGTTTGAAAAAAATTACAGCCAGTCTCACATTTTTGACATAATTACACTAATATTCTTTTTAATAGAATCACATTATTGTCAATGGTAGGTAGACACTTTAATAAATAAAGATAAACATACATTTTAGTATAACATAGGTGATAATATCATTTTTTTTCATTCATATATAATTAATGAATTATTGATGAAAAATTACTTAAGTGTTATGTGAATTAAAACTTTGAGGGAGATTAGTATAATTATGTCAAAAGTGTAAGGCTAATCATATATTTTTTCTAACCTTAGGTGAGGTGAATTTAATTTACCAAAAAAATTTAGATTAATGATAAACTTTACGAATATTAATAATTAAAATCTTGCATTTTCCTATAAATTGTAATTTTGCCTTATTTTTTGTACCTCGTTTGGTAATATCATTTTTTAGCCTAAAAGTTAAAAAGTCATTAAAAAAATCAAAAAGCTAACAACTTATACCAAAAAGTCAAAAATTTCATTTTCTCTCTATTTTTTGTACATCTTTTCGTAAAAAATAAAAAATTCATACTAAACATACTAATTTTTTTACATCATATTTTAACTAAAAAGACAAAAATTACTAAAAAAGCACGTTCCCAAACGTAACCTATGTGTTGCTTATTTTCGCTTGATTTGGGAACAATAAAAAACAGTTATATATATTTCTGTATTTGTAAGGGGTAGTCTGGGAACACATTTTTTTAATAATTTTTTGATTTTTTTATTAAAATATGAGATATGTTTAAGATGACTTTTGATTATTTAAGAAAAAATATGTAAAAATTAGAGTGAATAGAAATAAATCTTTGACATTTTGATATTTATTATCTTTTTAATTTTTTTTATATAATTTTTTGACTTTTAAAACAAAATGTTAACAGTAATACTATAAATTCTTATTTAACTATCTAGAAATTATTTAGATTTATTATTTAATAATTCAAATTTATTATATATATATATATATTTTATATTATACAAATTCAATTCCAATCATACATCACCATTTTAAATAAATTCGGAGAGCGTAAGTCTGGTCCAGACTTATCCATAATATATTACACCCGGTCTCAAACTCAAAAAGACGAAAATCTACTATTAAAGGACAATGACCACATGCTCCTGTCGATATATTCAAGCTTCTTTATTAATTTACTTTACTCAGTATTTTTCATTAGAATTTATTATTTTTGTATAGTAGTGTATTTGCATATAATTTACAACATATGATATAATTTACTACCAACAATTCCCAAATGTTGGTTGAGCCAGTCCAGAGGGTTCCTTCAGTTAGTTTTTCCTTTCCCCATCAAATGGTTTTGCAAGACATCTTCAGTATTGTTTTGTCACAAGAAAATTAAATCAGTTGATTTTTATTTCATATTTAAATATCATAAATACACTAACTTCTCTTTTAATAAAATTAAAACGATTAGAATCAATACAAATGATATGAAAATATAAGGATAAATAAGATAAAATATACATTTTAGTGTAAAAAAGATGATGACTGTAGTGGCCCCGGTCAGAAAACCCGACCCTTTTATTTTTGGTTAGGACATGTGGTTGTCCTGAATGACTTTGACTGTTCTGAGTGGTTTGGACCATTGTAACGGTTTGGATTGAGATCCGCTTCTTATTCTTTTCCATATAAAGATGGTTACATTAAAAACGTTTTTTTGTCAAAATTTGGGCTTAGCTTGAAAATTTTCTGAGTGTAAGAATTGAATTTTTCAAAATTTACGATTTTGGAAACAATTTTTGAAAGTAATTGTTCATTATATATTACATAGTCTAAATTGATTTTATGAAATTTTTCTAAGGTATTAAGCATTTTGCTTCAATGTTAAACTTTGAAATTTCAGTCAGAAAATTATTTTTGTACTAAAATTGGGAGAATTACTTTATGATTTAATTGGATTTTGATTTTTTTGTATTTTTCTTTGAATCCAAATGGGGGTATTTCCTTATTTACATTATAAATTTAAGTAAATAAAATATAAATGTAAGAGATTAAATAGAAGTATTTACTTACCGCTCAAGTGGTGAGGAGGGAGCATCCAGTATTTTGCTCTGCAGACTGAAATGTTGAGAGTTTGGGTTCACTGTTCGAGCGATGAAAGGACTGCTCGAGCAGTTTGCGCAATTTCAGCAACTTAAAAGTTGCCTTTTTGACCTTTTCTTTCACTCTTTCTTTTCCTCTCCGAAAACCCTAATTTCTCTCTCTATAAATCTCCATTCTCACCAAGAATCAAGCTTAGACCCCTTGCAAAAAGCGATGACCACGTAGAGATCGTGATTCTCATTGATTGGATTTTGATTTCGTGAATAGTTATTCTCAAATCTTGCTTCTTCTCCTCTTCTTACTTTGAGGTATGTATTTTCTTTGAGTTATATATATATATATTTTTTGCAAGTCTATGGTTATTTGATATTGTTTGGAGTGTGTTGAATTAAGGTTTGATTTTTATGAGATTGTGTTTTGCTCAAAGAGGAGTTTTCTCAAATCTTTCTTCAAATCTTTTAATTTATGAACTAGAAAAATGTTTTGAGGAGTTTCATGAGCAGAAATGTTCTTTTTTTTTTTTTTTTTTTAATGAAGAAGCCCTAATTTTGTGAAAACCCTAGGCTCGAGGAATTGAAGGCAAAATTTGTATCGAGGAAAAATATGCGTCGTGTGATAGTTGGAGTTTTCTAATTGAGCAAAATCTTTCAAAAAGATAAACTCTATTTTTCTTTTGTAAAACCCTAGATTTTGGAAATTGGAAAAAAGTTGAGATTTTGTGAAATCATGAATTGTTGAGATCTATTTTTGAGAAATGATGATGAAATTATTATATTTACCCATATTGTTAAAATCCCCTGTAAGAGAGAAATTGATATTGAGAAAATAGTGAATAGTATGTTGTTATACTTATCTAGAAAATATGAAGATTGGATATAATGATTTTCATGTTGAGATTTATTTGGTTTTAAGAGAAAAGAAATGTATTTGATGATGTGTTTTATTATTATTATTATTATTATTATTATTATTATTATTATTATTATTATTATTTTAATATATTTCTTGAAATATATATATATATATATACATTAATTATATATTAGGTAGAGATGTGGAACTTGATCACAATGGAGGATTTTGTGGATGAAATGAGAAAGTATTAAGAAATTTTGAGAAAGTCCAAGGCATTAATATAGATATATATTACATTGGCATTTCATTTCACGTTCATTGTTTCTCTTGAACTGGCATTATTGAGATCACTTTTTAAATGAACATGATTATGGAATAAATGTTGTTATTGAATCGTTTTGAGTTAAATACGGTGGGAAATCCTGTTAGGGAGTGTAGTTTGAGAATAAAATTGGCCTGAGTGTCTATGGTGTAAGACCAAAAACACGTGTGTGTGGGCCTAAGCCCTCCAGTTAGAAGCCCGTAAGGTAGGATTTGGTAGTGCCTAATATGCCTACTTGTAGACACTATCCTTAGGGATTTTCTTGAGTCGTATTTACCACTCTTTTATTGATTCATGGATATCATTGGATTAATTATATCTTTCACAGGTATTGTACATAAGACTATCAAAAGAGAAAAATTATCTTTTTGAGCATGACATGGCATGGCATGTGTATCCATCTCATGAGACTGTGTATATACTTTGTTAAAAATTCTCTACTGGACTTTGTGCTCACCCCTAGTGGATTTTGTTACAGGAAAAGCTGTTGTGACCCTCGCTAAAGTAGAGGCATGGAGAATAGTTTTAAGAGCACGAGTGTCATGACCCAAACCCGCCCCTATGGATTAGAGTCATAACTGGCCAGTAACCATGAGATTACCTGCGGCCTCAGTCAGAAATTGAGTCATATTTAATAATAGGGGGCCAAGTTGCGGAAGCACAATTTACAAAGATTATCCAATGAGCTGTGCATATATGGATTAACGAAAACATTCTCGTATAAGAAATAACTCACACTATGCAACCATCCATATTATGTATGTATTACATAAGTCCAGGATCATTCAAAGCCAATATTGACAAAAACCAAGATTATACACAGGGTTGGTCATACATGACCACAAAAGATCAAAAGCAAAAGATCAAAGGACAAGTGAATCAAGAGTAAGGCCTCTTGCGTGAGGCGACCTCGGATGATCTCTCAAAACTATAAACCAAACAAAATTTCAAAAAAATTTCTCCAAATTTTTTTTTCCCAAAGCCAAACCAAACAAGGCCTTGGTTTCTCATTACTCACTGGGGCTGGGGCTAGACATCCCGTTGCTCACCTACATTCATAAATATAAACAGTGAGCTAACACCCAGTGATTAATACCAAAACAAAAGAGTTCATGAACAAGATTCTTATAATCACAGTTCATCATTACGCTTAGTACTCGATGTTAAAGCAAAACGACCTCAGGTCCTTTACATCGTATCCCAAGTACAAAACGACCTTGGGTCCATGTAGCATACAGAACGACCTTGGGTCCATCATAGACAAAACAACCTCGGGTCCAACTTACATATAGAATGACCTTGGGTCCATTACACATTGAACGACCTTAGGTCCAATACTCACAGAATGACCTTAGGTCTAATACTTGCAGAACGACCTTAGGTCCAATACTTGCAGAATGACCTTAGGTTCAATTCATATACACATTTATTGTGTGCGCACATTTAGATCTATGATCATATTCATTCTTGTATCCAAAACGACCTTAGGTCCATATCTTTTTCTTATCCCAAACGGCCTTCAGCCCATTTAATAATCATAGAGAATGGCCTTAGGCCCAACCCACATCCTTATTGAATACACTAAACGGCCTTAGGCCCATTTCATACTCATACATTGATTGCTTCGTATATTTCATACCGAATTGAGTGATTTGAATGCTCGTTCATAATATCATTTTAAAGGTTTAGAACCTTACCACATAGGCATTGTTTAGAAAATAATGCATATACAAAATATCTTTGCTAAGATATTACTCACCGTGTTCCGGTGCTTGATTCGTCCTCGTACTTGACCCTACATAATTCATAACACTTGGAGTCATAATACAATTCAATCCTTTTTTTTAATTTGCTTAATGTTCTTAGGCTTCTTTCATGTTCTTTAATTCATTTAGAATGCTCAATGTGTGCCTAACAATGCTTAGAAATGAAAGAGAACGGAAAACGAATCATAAGATAACTTTTCAAAATTTCTGAAATAGGGCTCGCCGCTTGAGTGTAGCTTTTCTCGCTCGAGTGGACCCTTTTGGTTTGCAAAAGTACTGGTTGCCTTATTTTCACGCTCGAGCGTGCCTTTGGTTGCTCGAGCTAAGAGTCAATACTTGTGAGTGGGTGCTCGAGCGTAATTATTACCGCTCGAGCGGGCATCAATGTCTGCATAACTTCTGGGATCTAGCATTTTATGTTTGAGCGACACTTTCCCCGCTTGAGCGGACATGACGAATTCTGGAATTTCCAGAACTGCGTTTGAAGCTCAAAACTTGATTCCTAAGGCTCAAAGTTTATAAGTTGATGCCAAAAACATGATAAAACATTGTGTAACATGAAAACACTCTCAATTTGAAACCAATTACTCAAAATCATGAACCATTGTCCCAAACTCAAGCTTAAATCATGTGGTTGAAACCATGTATGATATGAATTGCACTATTTTCTTTTCAAATCTTTTCAAAACTCTCATGCATGAGATGAAAAGTGGTAAGACTATGAAACATCTCCAAAAATGTCAAATGTAGCTTTAGGCATGTGGATAATTCCATGAAATTCAAGTTCAACTTGGTGATTCATGCATGCATGCACACAATTCAACTCAATTTTTCCAATTCAAAGTAATTCATGCTTCCATTGGAAAATTACATGCAAATGAACTCAAGAATTAGATGAATTCAACCTCTACATGTTTAATTACAAGAATCAAAGTTGAAAATCATACCTAAGGCTTGAATTCAAGTGTATCCTAGTCCAATTCTTCAAATCTCCTCAATTCCTTCACGATTCTTTTCTCTCTCTCTCTCTCTCTCTCTCTCTCTCTAGGTGTTGAGTTCTCCCCTTAGAGTGCATGTTCAGAATATTTGAGCTCAAAGATATGAGCTAAGTTCCTAATTAGCACATATATAGGTCCCACTAATCATATAGGCTAATCAAAGCTTAGGCTTAATCAAATCAGCTCATTTAAATCAAATTAATCTAATTATTTTGATTCGAATCATTTTTTAATTAAATTCCACCATAGGCTCTAAAAATCATGCTAATCACAATAATACAATCAATTTTAGTTTTTGTCGCCTCTACGGCCTTTAATTTAAATTTTATAACAGAAAATCAAATAGATTTTTCTACGGTGAATAGATAGAAATTCAAAAACACATATAATCATATAATTAGCATTCAAAATCATATCAAGCTTGCAATTATAAGCATAATTTAGATTAAATGGCATAACACAGAGTAGAGTTGTCACAACGAGGCTCTTATCTTTTTGTTGTTTTATTTGTTATATGTCGAGGGCTATAATTATGTGGGTTAGAAAACCATTTATTTGTAATTCAGGCAAGGCCTTAGAAATTTGTAACCTCTAAGGCATTATTTTGAAAAAGACTGGAAAATAATTTGACTCGATTATGTCAATTGATTTCATGTTGTAAATTCAGGAAATGTAATGCAAAAAATAGTTAAATTCTGTTTAAGTAAAAAGAATTGTCAGATAATTACACGAGAAGTTATGATTCTGCATGTTTAAAAGATATTGTGATGGAGTAGTATGTCTATTTTTTGGGGGCGTTATAATGATATTATTTTTTCATTCATACGACTAAGGAATTACTGATAAAAAGAGATTAAATGTTATGTAAATTAAAACTTTAATAATGTCCAATATAATTATGCCAAACTTGTAAGTTTTTTTTTTTTTTATATATGTATTTTCTTCAAATCTTAAAGAAAATTAGTATAATTTAACCCTTTTCTAATGAGAAATTTCATTTCATATTTAAGTAAGCTATGAGAACCTTTATATTCAAATTGTTTTATTCGGGCATTAAAATTGTTTTATTTCAAGATTTCTATCCTATCATATGTTCTATTTGATATAATGGAACAAGAATTTTGGATAGACATATATAATATATATATATTTTTATAAATGATATATATAAATAATTTTTTTTTATTACTAAATACAAAATAATGAATCCCACATGTATTTATTAATGTGAGTCCCATTGTTTTTGTATATAAGAGTAAAAAATAAAGCAAAAAAATTTATTTGAAAAATATATATCTATATAATATGTATATATATTATATGTGTGTAATAATGAACATAAGCTTGCTTATGTAACTCTATCTAAGCATGAGTCAAACTGTGACTGTATTTACACAATCCACAACACTGGAAAATATATTTTAGGATAAATTATACATGTCATCTTTGTAATTTAAATCTATTATATTAATTTAGTTTATATAATTTTAATTGTATTAATTTTGTTATTTGATTTTTATATAGTGTCAATTTAATCTTATTGATAATATTTATCAAAAAAATTGGATTAAAATGAATAACAAAATGGTCTATTCAAAATGGAATAAATAATTTCAAATTGAATGTCAATCTTTCAATTACTTTGAAGAGAATGAATAAACTATTTTATCATTTGATTTCAGTCTAATTTAAAAAGAAAATTATCAAATTAGACTAAATCAAAAATAAAATTAATATAATTAAAACTGTAAAAATTAAATTCACACAAGAGACAAACGGTGAGAATTACCAATACATATTATTAATATAATTAAAACTGTAAAAATTAAATTCACACAAGAGACAAACGGTGAGAATTACCAATACATATTAATATATAATTTTTTGTTTGTGTGATAGAGACTAAAGGGTCATTTTTCAAGAGACTATAAATAACCCGAGCTCATCATTCGGGGCCCAATGCATAACCCAATATGGCACCAAGGGAACAGCTGGAATCCAATATGGCACCAAGAACCAACAGCATTCAGACACGCAGCGGGTGGAGGACGAGCCACATCAGCAGACAAAGATCTGCAAAGTTATTGGCACTACACATCACCATTAATGCAGTCTATCACAACATTTATTACGACAACACCTCTCCGTCGGAACATGGCCCCCTTACCCTGAGCAAGGTAAGCTACAGCATGGGCTTTCGGCAAGGAGAGCAGGTCGGAAGGGACAACGAAATGATGACAAAAGGATATAAGCAAATGTTGTAGACAAGAAAAAAGGTTAAGTTCTCTATCTCAAATCCTCTCCCATATATTCAGCTTCTCTTCCTAACTTGCTCGTCGGAGAGTTCGCTGGGGGACTACTCCGTTCCCTGTTGAACTTGCCTGCAGGTTATCTGGTGGGCTTGATCATTTGGATACGGGCTGGAGGAACTTAGACCTGTCTGATCCATTCACTGGGACGAATAGCATTAACAGTTGGCGCCGTCTGTGGGAAAGCTTTGCTCCGCACGCCAGTTGTGATCACTGTCGCCGGAGGCCCCGTTCCAACAACCTCTCTCTCCTACCCGTCAAAGTGCATGGTCACGACTAGATCCATGGTTTCTCACAATAATGTTACTGACCATCAAAACGACTCCCCAAATCCAAACAACCTACCACAGTACTTTATCGAGCTTACCAACAGCATCAATTGCATGGCCGAACAAAACCAGGCCTTGATAAATGCCTTACTCCAAAGGAACCTTCCGATTCCTCCTCCACCACCTCCAGATATTCCCCCGAACAGAGAAAGAACCCCGAGCCATACTGCCCCCCAACCCCATCCACCCAACCTGGAAGGTTTGCAACCTCCCCACCCACACATAAATCCGCCACCACCACCCCCACCCCCACACTCGTCGGTCGTAGCACCAGCCCCTGAAGGGGAGGCCAGCAGCGTCCAACCTCTACTGACTGACCAGGGGGACCACGTTCCACTCTGGGACGCCGAGCTCCGAGCAATGAAGCTCCAACTCCAAGGAGTCATCCAGAACATTCAAAATAAACCCTCTACCACGGCAAATTCACCATTTGTTGCCTCCATTCGGGACAAACCTTTGCCCGTCAAATTCAAGATGCCCACCATTGACTCCTTTGATGGTACGACAGATCCAGTTGACCATCTGGAGACCTATCGTTGTAGACACCCCATTTTTGACCGACCTTAAGACTCAAACGTCACCAATTGAGCGCTTGGTGATGTTGCATGATGTGCTCGTTCAGAAGTTTCAGAGTCGCGGCCGTGAGCCCTGCCTCCGAAGGCTCGAGAAATGCCCTGTGCCTTGCCTCGGCT
>NW_021025247.1:974002-1024006 GCF_004153795.1 Camellia sinensis
GGCTACATTTGGTGGCCGTAGGCCATTTTGCCCATTTCGGAGTCCGGTTCCCGGTTTTTCGGGCCGTCAGGCCGTGTGCCTCGGTTCGGGACCGCTTAACCATCTCCTGTTGCTCTGATTTTGTGGCATACATCTTATTTGCTCCCTTTTGAGGGACACTGACTTTGGTGATGACGGACACGTGGCCTTTTGGCACCGAGTCAGGGTTTCCTAAATTTCCCAAAATAAAATATTTAGGTGGCGACTCTGTATCTGGCAAAGCAGTCCATGTTTGGCACTTCTTTCAAAAATCTGTTTTCTTAAAACGATTTGCCGGATTTGGACTCTTTGGTTCAGATTTAGAACCGTGACTAACGAAAGTCAAGTCCGAGCTGTAGCGAAGTCCCCCCGCGGGCTTGTTACAATCGTATACTCATGATCCTTTATGCCTTCCCCGACGAGATCATGTGTCGGGCTTTCCCCGTGACACTGAAGGGGTCAGCCCGACTGTGGTTCAGTCAGTTACCGGTGGACTCTGTCTCCACTTTCCAGCATCTCACCGACTCCTTCCTCAGCCATTTCATTGGAGCCCAACGCCAACGCCGTCCTGCAACCTAACTCCTCAACATCCGTCAGACCGAGGGGGAGTCACTACATAGCTTCGTTACCCGCTTCAACACCGAAGCCCTGCAAGTAGCGGAGAATGACGATAAGGTCATCCTTACGGCTTTCATGGCCGGGCTGCGATAGTCCGATTTCCTCTTCTCCTTCTCCAAAAACCCCCCGACCTCTATAACAGCCCTATTATCCAAAGCTCAGAAATATATGAATGCCGAAGATTCATTGGCCGCTCGCCAAGATCCAATATCCAAAAACCCGTCCCCCAGAGAAAAGAGAAAAGACTCGGAACCGAGAAACACCCAGTATAACAGCCAAACGCCCCAATATCCCGACCGACCTCCTCGCACTGATCGGTCGGCACCAGCATGACCCCTCGGTCGGTTTGAGCGGTACACACCCCTCAATTCTCCTATGGAACAAGTTCTCCACCAAATCCAACGGGATTACCCCCTCAAATGGCCCCTGCCTTCACGAACCCCTTCCAACCGGAAAGACCAGTCCAAATACTGTCGCTTCCACCAGGACCACGGCCACAACACTGATGATTGCATCAACCTCAAGGATCAGGTCGAGACCCTCATTCGTCAAGGGCGTCTCAGCTGATTCACGGACACCCGCTCGCAACAGAGGCAACGAACCGAGCCCCTCAGAAACAACCGCCGACGTACCCCACCTCGGCAGCCAGCCCAACCTGTCCAAGACCATGACCGCCTCCCACAACAGCCTCGGCCCCCAGGTAACCCCCCTCCACCATTTGGTGAAATCCGAGTCATTTCTGGTGGCCTTGCTTGCGGCGAACCGTCCCGTTCCGCTCAGAAAGCAGAGCTCAGGAAAATAAGGCAAGGTTCGGACAAAGCAGTGGACACGGTAAACCGACCTTCCAAGCAGCCCAAGAAGTTGACAGAGCCCATCACCTTCACGGACGCCGATTGTACAGGCATCCGTTATCCTCATGATGACCCCCTCGTCATTTCTGCCATTCTCTCCAACTATAAGGTCAGGAGGGTTCTCATCGACAACGGTAGTTCATCTGACATCATATTCCTCAGTTGCTTCCGCCAGCTCAAAATTGGGGAGGAAAGCCTGTCCCCTCTCCAAACCCCCTTGGTCGGTTTCACTGGCGACCGGGTGACCTCCATTGGCTCCGTTGACCTCCCCATCACTATTGGCGAATACCCACGGCAGACTACCAAGTTACTCACCTTCCTTGTCGTCGACTGTCCCTCTGCCTACAACATCATCCTCGGTCGTACCGCCCTCAACGCTTTCCAAGCTATCACTTCAACCTATCACCTCGCCATAAAGTTCCCCACCAACCAGGGGGTCGGGACAGTACGGGGAGAGCAGACCATCGCCAGGGAATGTTATGTCGCCTCACTCAAGGAAGTCAAGTTGAAGGAGGCCATGATCATTGAAGGACTTGACGCCCGAGATGAGGATGAACTGGTCAGGGGCGAGCTGGTAGAGGAGCTCGTTGAGATTCCCATCGATCCCACCAACCCAATGAAAACTGCTAAGATCGGCAGCCAACTATCCCCCCAAGCCAAGGCCGACCTTACTGCACTTCTGACCGAGCACAATGATGTATTCGCCTGGACTCATTCAGATATGCCAGGCATCGACCCTTCTTTTATAACTCCTCGCCTCAGCGTTGAACCTCATTTCCGACCGTACCGCCAAAAGCAGCGCATCTTTCATCCGGAGCGCAATACTCTTATAGCCGCAGAGGTCGACAAACTCCTTGAGGCCCAATTCATCAAAAATGTCGACTACCCTAAATGGCTGTCAAACGTGGTCCTCGTCCGCAAGAACAATGGCAAATGGCGACTTTGTGTCGATTACTCTGACCTGAACCGAGCTTGCCCCAAAGACAGCTATCCTTTGCCCCGCATAGATCTGCTGGTCGATGCCACGGCCGGTCATCAAATGCTCAGCTTCATGGATGCTTTCTCCGGCTACAACCAAATTCTCATACACCCGTCCGATCGGGAACATACATCCTTCATTACCGACCGAGGTACCTACCATTACCAAGTAATGCCATTCGGATTGAAGAACGCTGGGGCCACCTACCAACGGTTGGTCAATGCCGTCTTCCATCACCAAATAGGTCGGAATATAGAAGTATACGTCGACGACATGCTAGTTAAGAGAAAACTCTCCACTGATCACCTGACCGACCTGGGGGAGACCTTCGCCACGCTACGCAAGTACCAAATGAAGCTCAACCTAGAGAAATGCGCCTTCGGCGTAGGATCTGGGAAGTTCCTGGGTTTTATGGTCAGTCAGCGAGGCATTGAAGCTAACCCTGAAAAGATCAAGGCCTTGATTGAGATGCAGTCTCCCAGGACGGTCAAGGAGGTCCAAAGACTCACTGGCCGAGTTGCAGCCCTCAACCGTTTCATTTCTCGCGCGACAGATAAGTGTCTACCGTTCTTCAAGGTTCTTCGGCAAACTTTTGAATGGACAACTGAATCTGAAGAGGCTTTCCAGCAGTTAAAGCAGTGCATGGCCAATCCACCCCTCCTTTCACAAGCGATCACGGGCGAGTCCCTCTTCCTCTATTTGGCCGTCTCAAGCACCGCAGTCAGTGCAGCTCTTATTAGGGAAGATGACTCTGTCCAACGACCGGTCTACTACATCAGTCGGGCTCTCAGGGGAGTAGAGCAGAATTACTCCCTGTTAGAAAAATTATCCTTAGCCTTGGTCACTGCCTCTAGACGACTTCGTCCTTACTTCCAAGCCCATTCCATAGTGGTCCTCACCGACCAACCCTTGAAGAAGGTTATGCAGCAACCAGAACTTTCCGGCAGACTTATGCAGTGGTATGTGGAACTCAGCCAGTTTGACATCTCTTACCGCCCTCGAACAGTAATTAAGGGACAGGCTATCGCCGACTTCATCTTGGAATTCACTAATCCTACCCCAACCACTGCCCCTCTACCCCTGCCAGCTCCCATCGAGCCAGAAGACCCTCACTCTTGGACTCTCAACGTCGACGGATCATCCTGCAGGCAAGGTAGCGGGGCTGGCCTCATTCTCACCAGCCCTGAGGGTGGTTATTTCAAATGTGCGCTCCGTTTCTTGTTTGAGGCCAGTAACAACGAGGCCGAATATGACGCACTGATAGCAGGCCTTCGCCTAGCCAGGGACATTGGTGTCAGCCACATCCGAGTGCTCAGCGACTCTCAGCTCATCGTCGGGCAGATCACAGGCGAATTCGACGCCAAGGAAGGCACAATGCGGACTTACAGGGATCTTGCACTTCCCCTGGTTCGCCTTTTCAACACCTTCCACATCAGGCACATTCCCTGGGCAAAGAATTCTAAGGCAGATGAGATGGCCCAGCTGGCTTCCGCAGACTAGTCCGCCCTCAGCAGTGGCGTCCGTCTCGAATACCTATCCCACCCCGCCATTTTCCCCGACCCGCATGAAGTACAATTCCTCCAAAATGAGCCCATCCCTTGGGCATCGGACATCCTTCGATTTCTGACAGTGGGGGAACTTTCGGATGACCACCAGCACGCCGCCAAAGTCAGGGCACGATCGTCCAATTACATCCTCGTTGACGACATCTTGTACAAACGTGGTTTCTCACGCCCCTATCTGCGGTGCCTCAATCCGACTCAAGCAACTTATGTGACACAAGAAATTCATGAGGGCATCTGTGGCAATCACTAGGGCGGTAAGTCTCTAGCCCACAAGATACTCCGTACCGGTTATTTCTAGCCCACCCTTAATCGAGATGCGACTGATTTCGTGCTCAAATGTGATAAGTGTCAGCATTTTGCCAACATCCCCCATGCACCCCCTACAAAGTTGATCACACTTTGCAGCCCTTATCCGTTCGCCAAATGGGGGATCGACTTGGTCGGACCACTCCCTACTGGCCGAGGGCAGACCAAGTTCGCGATCGTCGCCATTGATTACTTCACCAAGTAGGTAGAGGCAGAACCCCTCGCCACCATTACCGAGCGGAACACAACCAAGTTCATCTGGCAGTCGATCGTTTGCAGGTTCGGTATTTCTCAGGCCATCATCTCCGACAACGGTAAATAATTTGACAACGCCAAGTACAGGAAGTTCTGCGCCGACCTCCAGATTCAACCTTGTTTCTCATCCCCTGGTCATCCCCAGGCAAATGGCCAAGTCGAGGTCACCAACCGCTCTCTCCTGAAGATAATCAAAACTAAGCTAGAGGCTGTTAAGGGACTTTGGGCTGAGGAGCTACCGAATGTACTCTGGGCTTATCGCACTACAGCTCGGACGCCCACTGGGGAAACCCCTTTCCGCTTAACATACGGCGCTGAGGCAGTTATCCCAGTAGAAGTCGGTTTGCCTACTCCCAGGGTTTCACATCCGGATCCAGCACTAACCGAAGAACTCCGTCGGGCTGACCTCGACCTAATTGAAGAACTCAGAGAGACCACCGCTATCCGCTTGGCCTCATGCCAACAGAAAATGAGAAGACACTATAACCGCAGGGTCCAACCAAGGGAGTTCGCTGTAGGGGATCTTGTCTTGAGAGAAGCAACTCTTACTACCAAAAATCCGGCTGAGGGTAAATTGGCAGCCAAGTGGGAGGGACCCTACATTGTGAAAGCCCGACCTCGACCAGGCACTTACCGACTTCAGGACATGGAAGGTCGAGACCTCCCCCACCCATGGAACGCTGAACACCTTAAATGCTACTTTCAATAAGCTCCTATTTTTGTATTGCTCAGTTATTGCATTTTCTTTTCGGGAAATTCACACATTCTTGATATTCCCCCACGCAATGTAACTTCTTGATTATATATCTCAATTATCTATATGTTGTCTCGGTAACATTCTTATTTGCAGCATTAAAAGCCTCTGCCAGACAGAGCACTTAAAGCCTCAGCCAGACTGAGCACTTAAAGCCTCTGCCAGACAGAGCACTAAAAGCCTCAGCCAAACCGAGCACTAAAAGCCTTTGCCAGACAGAACACTTAAAGCCTCAGCCAGACTGAGCACTAAAAGCCTCAGCTAGACTGAGCACTAAAAGCCTCTGCTAGACAGAGCACTTAAAGCCTCAGCCAGACTGAGCACTAAAAGCCTCAGCCAGACTAAGCACTAAAAGCCTCAGCCAGACTGAGCACTAAAAGCCTCTGCTAGACAGAGCACTTAAAGCCTCAGCCAGACTGAGCACTAAAAGCCTCCGCCAAACTGAGCACTTAAAGCCTCAGCCAGACTGAGTATGAGCCTCCTCGGGCAGCCCGACTGTTCACACCCCCTGCCGGACCGCGTGCTAGATGCTCCATCCAGACTGAGCGTGAAACACTCGTCCAGACTTAACACATAGGGCTGGGTCCAAACCACCCATGCAAAACTTCATACCTGTGGAATTCACTAACACACTTAGTCACAATTCCAGGACCCCGTCTTCACACCACTCTTTGCTTAGTCCAAATTCCATAGACGTTCTTATCATTTTATTACATTTAACTTTCTCAGGCCTATCATTTTATTAAACTTTAAATTCCACTCTGCCCTGCGCTGTTTTTAAATTCCACCATCATTTTATTACATTTAACTTTCTCAAGCCTATCATTTTATTAAACTTTAAATTCCACTCTGCATTGAATCCTTATTACAAGCTTCAATTTCACTCTTATTAACGAGAAGTTCTACAAACACTTTGCCCAGGCCTTATTTATCTAAGATCCACAAGCAGAAATATTCAAATAACAAACACAACTGAAATTTTATTCGTTCACAACTTTGCACAAAAGTTTATTACAGCAATTCATGTACAAAAGTTCATTACAGCAATTAAAAACAAAAAAAAAAAAAAAAACAAACAAATAAAAACAACAAACCAACAAACTATCTTTTTCTCCTTCCTCCCCAGTTACTCCTCCTCACTGGAGAGGAGGTCTTCTTCTTCAATGTCTTTATCCAGGGGGGTTTGTGCCACATCGTCTTCACCAATTGTTACACTACTAAGGTCTAAGTTTGGGAACAGATCTTCAGCTCTACGTTTGAACATCTTCCAGCCACTGTCCCAGTACTCAGCTATTTCGTGCTTATAAAAGTCCGACTGCTGGAAGCTCTCAATAACTTCTGCTTTAGTTCTGCCTCCAACAGTCGTCTTCGATGGGCCCGCCCCCTCAGATTCCTGCCTAGCCAGGCTACTCGCGACTGTGGCATCAACCGCCGTCTGGAATTCGGCAGATCCTTTGAATTGCTCCACTGCTGCGACGCACAGATCGGGATAAGCCGCCCTTTCAGAAGCTGCCTCTCTTCGTCCAGCTCTTTCTGTAGGGCCGCCCTTTCCGACGCCGCCTTCGCCTTTTCCGTCTCCAACACCTTCTTCAAGCTCTCCTTCTCCGCTGCCACCTGTACTCTCTCTGCTTCCAACTCCCTCTGGAGCCGCCCTTTCTCCTCCCCTGCCTTGGCGCGCTCGCCCTCCAGTTCCCTCTGGAGATCGCCCACTCTGCTATCTGCCTCGTCCTTTTGCCTGACCAGCTCCTCATTATTGCTCATAGCCTCTTCATGTCGCTCGACCGCGACGGCGTAGGCTCTTTGGGCCTCGTCCAACTTCTTCTGCTCGCCAGCAAGTTAGAACTCGAGCGACACAACCTGGCAGCGTTTGTCCTCCAGCTCTGCCTTAACCGTTTGCAGCTCAGTGTGGGCACTCTCCCAACTTGCACTCTTCTCCTTTAACTTTGCAAGCTGGGCCTTGGCCTCATCTGTCTTGAGTTTGGCAGCCCCCGCCTTCCTCAGTAGGGCCCCTGCTAAGGTGGTTACCTCCATTTGAGCGGAGTATAACCCCCTTAGCAGCTCAGCCTTGTTGAACCCGGAGGCCGAGCGTAGGGCTGCCTCTTCTACAATCCCTACAAGGCGATCTGCCCTTGCTCTGGCTGGGCCTTCTTCTCCCTCCAGCCGCCCCGCCACCGCACGAGCATGGTAGATCGCCGTGGTCCCACCGACTCCTCCTTCTTGAGGTACAAGACCCCCCTGGGGCTGTCCCTCCCTCCTTGGCCCAGGGCCAACAGCCTCACCCTCCACTTGCCTTTCGGGGACAACCTTTGCGATCCCTACGACGATCGCCGCCACCACTGGCACCACCTCCATGACCTCTGAGGCAACATCCACCACTTTTGGGCCACCTACCCTTCCTGGGGCCCCCTCCACTTCTCCCCCTTCAGACCCCACGGCCGCACTGGTTTCTTTCACACTCTTCTCCCTCCTCCTCTTCTGGGCAGGTATTTCCTCACTCTGACTCACTCTCTTCTTCTTCTTTCCCACGCCCAATGCCTTCATCTCCTTCAACGACCTCTCCTTTAAAGGGTCTGCTGGGGGTGGCCGCGACACAAAATAGCCCAAGTTTTTCTCTCCCAAGGGTTTAGGGCGAGGTCGAATCCGCTCCCTCACAACAAGTTTGGGTGGCCGGTCGGCCTGTGACTCTTTGAATTGTTGGGCTTTGGCAAGAATGACCTGATCCTCTGCCTTCTGCACCCTTCTCCTCGCCTCCAACTCCGCTCGGTCGAGATCCCCGCTACTTGGCTTTGGCCCCAACCTCGCCTCAAACAATGCCGACGGCTGAACGAGCTCGTCCCATTTGGCCTTTTCTCTCTCCCTCCACTCCTTCACCCTCCCCTCCCCAGCTGCCCCCAGTTTCAGCTCCACAGACTTGATGGGCACTTTCCACACGGTGCGCGCTCCAAGCTCCCCATTGGCAGACACATAGAACCATCGCGGCCGCTACCCCTTGATTGACGACGGCAGACCCGCCACCAACCCTTTCCCCACTGCAGCCTGCAAGGTGACCCACGTCTCCTGCTGCCCCGACGCCTTATAACACGCAAAGAATTCATCTACTATCATGGCCTCCCCTCCATTTGCCTTCGGCCACGCACTGGCACAGGCCAGCAGGATCTTCCATGCGTTAGGCATTAGCTGCCCCGGTGCTACCTCTAGACGGTTAAGCACATCCACCACCACTTGCGGTAGTGGTAACCTCAGTCCACCCTTCAAAGCTTCATCATAAAGGGAAAACTCCCCTGGCCTGGCGTCAGACGGCCTTTCCGTTGCTGTCGGTAGCAACAACTCCACATCCCCAGGGATCTGGTATTTTTCGCGGATAGCCTCTAACTCCGCCTCAATAATCGTGGATTTGTCAGCCTTCGTGTGCCAATGATCTGGTTCCGCCTGGCTGATTGGCTTTAGAGTTGCTATCATGGTGGAACAGTGGGATCGTACCACCAGCTCCCCCACCCTCTCTGTCCTATACTGCGCCGCTAGCTCTACAGCATCGTCATCTCCAAGCGGGTCCACCCTAACAATCGCACTCCCTTCTTCGGCCATTTCTATGGTATGCCTGCGAATCGCTTCGGCGGCAGGAACATGGAAATTAAAAAAGTGTTGCAGAGGTGTATTGTGAGCAACAAAGGAATTCACACTTGGAATATTTTTATTTTTCGTACACAGGTAGGTGAATCGAATAATGCCAAAAGCCCACGGTTTGCCCGTATTCCAAGGGTCCCAGTTAATTTTCGCCAGTTTGAAAACTTTTCAAAATCATCCGCCAAAACCGTCTCTTCAACACCCACAATGACCTAACGTTTCGTTTCTGATCCAACGCCTAATCTTTCCCCCTTTTGCGGGATGTGGCCACGTGTACGGCCACGATGCACTGACCATCCCCATTACCCTGTCTTTTCTACTTCCAATCATCACTTTCCACGCCGCCCCTTGAGCCCCGTGCCAATCCGCCCATCCTTCGCACGATCAGCCTTCCCCACGGTCGGCCTGCCTTCAACGGTCGGCCTTCTCGCACGGTTAGCTTGTCCTCACGGTCGGCCCCTTGGGTCGGTCTGCCCTCACGGTCGGCCTTCTCGCGCGATCGGCCTGTCCTCACAGTCGGCCCCCTTTGGTCGGCCTGTTCTCAACGGTCAGCCTGTCCTCACGGTCGGCCCCTTGGATCGGCCTACCCTCAACGGTCGGCCTTCTCGTACGATCGCCCCTTTTCACGGTCGACCCTTTAGCTCGGCCGGCGGGCCCTCCGCTCGTCCTTCGCCCGATCACCCCTCCCCACGGTCGGACAATCCTACGCTCGCCTCGCCAACTCGGCCGCCCATCCCGGTCGGACCCATCTTCCTCATACATATTCCCTTCGCTGGTCTGAAGCTGCACTTGGGAATGGGGGACTACTGACATAGACAGGCCCACAAAGGCCATGAACCACTATAAATAACCCGAGCCCATCATTCGGGGCCCAATGCATAACCCTGCCGATAGAGTCCGGAACAGCTGGAATCCAATATGGCACCAAGAACCAACAGCATTTAGACACGAGGCGGGTGGAGGACGAGCCACATCAGCAGACAAAGATCTGCAAAGTTATTGCCACTACACATCACCATTAATGCAGTCCATCACAACATTTATTACGACAATACCTCTCCGTCGGAACAGGACACCCTTACCCTGAGCAAGGTAAGCTACAGCAAAGGCTTTCGGCAAGGAGAGCAGGTCGGAAGGGACAACAAAATGATGACAAAAGGATATAAGCAAATGTTGTAGACAAGAAAAGAGGTTAAGTTCTCTATCTCAAATCCTCTCCCATATACTCTGCTTCTCTTCCTAATTTGCTCGTCGGAAAGTTCGCTGCGGGACTATTCCGTTCCCCGTTGAACTTGCCTGCAGGTTATCTAGTGAGCTTGATCATTTGGATACGGGCTAGATGAACTTAGACCTATCTGATCCACTCACTGGGATGAATAGCATTAACAAGACTAAATCAAAAATAAAATTAATATAATTAAAACTGTAAAAATTAAATTCACACAAGAGACAAACGGTGAGAATTACCAATACATATTAATATATAATTTTTTCTTTTTGTGATAGAGACTAAAGGGTCATTTTTCAAGAGTGGCAGGTGTGCCAAACCACACAGGGATTATGTGACTTGTTTAAAACATTGGAAAAACAACTGGTCAAAATTCAAAAAAGGCAAAAGAGACTAGACTCAAGTTTCATGCATGGATGGGTCGGTGGGTTTAGCTTTAATGGTATGCTTTCTAGAATGTAATAAAATAACACTATCAATCAGTTTGTTTGGTTTCGTTTTTTTAAAAATAGTTTTTAAAAATTTTTACCTTCTTATTTTTTTTTTAATAAATTTTTTTAATATCTTAAGTAATTTTTTTAATTTTTAAATATACCTAACATAAATATACCTAAAAAATAAAAAGTTTATAAAAAAAACCTTTTAAAAATTCACTAAATACCAAAAATTAAAAAAAAAAAAATACGAGAATTCAGTTCATTTTTTGTATTTTTATGTATTTATTAATTTTTTAAAATATTTTTTCACAAATTTTTTACTTTTTAGATGCATCTAAGTAAGATGCATCTAAAAAACCAAAAAAATGTTTAAAATTTTAAAAATATTCACTAAAAACAAAAAAATATGAAAAACAAAAAACTCAATTTTTAAAAAATTTAATTCAAAAAATTCAGACCAAACACATTGAATAGTATTTTTCTTGGGTCATAAGTAGGTGTAGTGTATTTAATTATTTATGGAGATTTCCATAAAAAAAAAGAACAACAGATAACTGTTGTTGTTTGGAGCAAATAAATGAAGCTAAGAAAGTGATTTGATTTTTTTGATAGGCAAGAAAGTCATATGATTTATCATGTGAATTTCTTTTTTGGTTTTTTTTTTTGAATTAACTTTATAAAAAAATAATTTTATTGTTAGTGATATTTTTTTTAATTTTTATCATAGTAAAGGGCATTTAAGTTTAAAGTAAAAAAATGGAAAATGCTAGATATTTCAAAAGATTTATTAAAATTTTTACCAAATGTCTTACATAGGTGTGAGACCTACATCATGTGGGTCCCATGCGGGTCCCACACCCATGTGAGACATTTGGTAGAAATTTTGATAAATCTTTTGAGATCTCTAGCATTACCTTAAAAAAATTACAAAAGATCATATCATTTTGTATAAGAACTCTATAAAAAAAATATTATTAGAATATCTTTATCAAACTAGTTATTTTTATTGTTTAGCTAAAATAGTGAGTAAATCACTAAATTTCACTTTGAACAAACTAGCTATCAAATTAATCATTTTAGTGTTGATGGTTTTGACTCAACAAGTGTAGCTAGTGGTTTCACCTAGTCAAATATTAAAAAATATTACTTTTTATATTTTGAAATTAATTGTGTTGAGTTTATAAAAAATAATTCTAAATAAAAATGAATAAAAATGATATTTAAATAATATAGAAACAGAATGGAAAGTTTATTGGACAATATATTTAAAAGAGTGTGTAGTCAAAATAAAAAAATTAATTTTTAAATCAAAATATAATAAAATTTAAACTAGTTTGATGAAGATGGTATTATAACACTACCCAATTTTATTTTATTTTTTGGTGGGGGAGGAGGGGTGGAGCATAATATTAAAGGAAATTAAGAGTACCCTAGACTTGTGTTCTCTTAAACACTACCCAACTTTATATCATGGCAGATAGTAACAAGTGCTTTAGAGCATTGTTTAATTGAGATTTGTATAAAAAGTGCTTCGAAAATTATGAAAAGGTTGGATTTTTTTTCCGAATTCAATGAAAATATTTTGAAATCTGTAAAATGCATCTTGTTAATAAGACCTATATCATTGTCAAAACTGAACAAAATTTTAATCCCCCCCAAACCCAAAAAAAATAAAAATAAAAATAAACTATGAAAGATAAAGAGGTCTATAATAGAACATGCCCAAAATATGATTTGACCAACCCATCTAATCTGGCCATAGCCAACCCGATAAACCAAATGGATCTACAATCGATTCGTTTGGCAAGATGCTATTTTAGCTAATTAGTCAAAAAGTTACTAAGGCCTCGTTTGGGAACAGGCTAATTTAGTAACTTTTTGGCTATTTGGCTAAAAAGGTAGGTAAAAAAAACTTGTATGTTTGGGATGACTTTTTGGCTAATTACGAAAAGATGTGCAAAAAGTAGAGAGAAAAGAGAATCTTTGACTTTTTGGTATGGATTGTTGGCTTTTTGACTAATTTAGTAACTTTTTAGCTAATTGACTAAAATAGCCTCTTGCCAAACGAAGCCTAAATTAGTCAAAAAGCCAACAATTCATACCAAAAAGTCAAAGATTCTCTTTTCTCTCTACTTTTTGCACATCTTTTCGTAATTAGTCAAAAAGTCATCCCAAATATACAAGTTTTTTTTACCTACTTTTTTAGCCAAATAGCCAAAAAGTTACTAAATTAGTCTGTTCCCAAACGAGGCCCAAGTTCAAAAGAGTTTGTACAATTATTGGTACCGTTTGATAGAATTGTGGAAAAGTGATTATAACTTATAATTTAACAGCTTATAACTTATAACTGTGAACATAAATTGATTTTTGACTTATAAATTAAGCTTCTCCTCCCCCACTCAAAGAATAAGTTAATTTTTAACTTACAAAAAGCTATAAACTGTATTATTAAGTTGAATCAAACACATCAAAATAACTTAAATTAAGCTAAAAGCTGAAATAAACATTACCAAACAAGGCCATTATTGGTCTGATGACAAGTCGTGGTTGAACTTGACCCAATTAGTGAACAACCCTTATTGATATAGTAGGTCTCAATCAAAACGATGATCAAATAAAAGACACAATTTTAAATTGCTATGGCATTTTCTGTTTCAAAAGTTATGCCTCCTTCCCTATCCCTGGTATACACCTAGTTGTATGATCTTGCCTCAAGAGTTTCTTATTTTAAAATTCTAACCATATCATGGGACTGGAAATGTATTACAAACCAAGACACATAGGATCCTTATCCTACAATCACATGTTTTTTAACAAAAGAATTTAGGCCATGTTTGTTTGGGCGGACTGGATTAGCATTCCCATGACTAATAGTCTTAGAACTACGAATTCGTTGGATTATGTATCCTATCTTAACTAATAGTTAAATTTAAAATAATTAATCCGTACTTCAATTGTTTAACCAAACATCGGATTAATAATTTTATTAGATTATTAGTCCAATTCCAAGCTCATATCCACCCAAACAAACATGGCCTTAGGGTAAATTACATTCATTTCTCTTGAGATTTGAAAAAAAAAATACAACTTTCTTTACACTTTTAACATAATTATACTGACGTCCCCTTTAATAAGGCTAAAGCGATGAAAACTAATACAAATAGTGAGTGGATAATGAAATAAGCAAAGATAAATATACATTTTAATAAAAAAAAAGAGATAACAATATATTTTTTCATTTATACAACTAACAAATTATTAATGAAAAATGACTTAAGTATTACATAAATTAAAACCTTATAAAAGATTAGTGTAATTATATAAAAAATATATAATTAATTATATATTTTTTTCAAACTTCAGGAAAAGTAGATATAACTTATGCATCTCTAATTGGTAGGCAAATTCATTGTGAAAGCCATGATTTGGCTTAGATCATCATGGCTTAGATCTCGCAAAAATTCAACTGCAATGGGTGACCAAACTATCACTACAAAAAAAAAAAAAACAGTTTTAGGGACTAAAAATATAAATTTCGTCGCTGAAAGTAGGACAATTGGCGATTAAAATTGAATTAGTAGCCAAAATGAAGACTCTCTCTCTCATAAATGATGGGTCACAAAAATGACTCTGGTTAAATTTCTTCAATTTCTGACACTATTAGAGTAATATTATCAAAAAAAATGACATTTTAATATTGTCGCTAGTTACCTTTCTTAATTTTGATACTTTTTTTAATTGATGTTGCCTTTGTACTTTGTATTTTGTACTTGGTATTTCATCAACAATTTTTTTTTTTATCGCTAATCAAAAAATAGTTTTAGTATTATTATATTTAGCAATGGCTTTTTTTATCGCTAATCAAAAAATAGTTTTAGTATTATTATATTTAGCAATGGCCATTGGAATTGATGGATATTTTTATTTTAAGAAATTCTCTTTATTTCATATTTGTAATGGAGAAATTCCATTATATTATCCAATAGTAAGTATAATGATATTTTCTTAATTTAAAACAATTATAAATTTGTATTTCTATTCTATAACCATTAAATATGTAATGGAAATATTTCATTACAAACATATAATAGAGAGAATCAAAAACCCTGCTAAAGCCAGGTTTTCATGACTCCCTCTCTTTTATGCGATGAGATCCACATCCACTCATATATAGTGGCGGAACTAGAAATTCAGAACAGATGGGCCACTTATTACTCACATCATTGAAAGGATGAAAAAAAAAAAAAATCCACAATAAACAACAACAAGATACTTTTAAATGTATACATTTTTTTTTGGGTCCATTGTTGAGATTCAATATTATAATTATCGTGAGAATTACATCAATATAGCTTAGAAATCCACAATCAATAACTCAGCTGAATTTATGATTAACAAATTTATCACTATCAACTCAACAAAAAATCTTACAATGGAGAAAACAATAAACTAAACGAATCTCATGATAAGAATGAAATATTCACTCAATTCAATTCTTGCCATTAACCTTTCAATTTAGAGTATAAAAAACTGAACAAAAAAAATATAATAGAGCACTTTTAAAAAAATTTAAAATATGAAAGAATTTTACATGATTTAAGAAAAGGGCACTATCATAAGACAAATTAAATATAAATTTTATATATATGGGAAATAGTGTAAATATGAAAAACCCTTGGGGGCACATGACCCCCCCTCCCCGACCCTTATTCCCTCCGCTTCAACTCATATGCGAAGGATGATCATGTAAAAACTATTATGCTTGGTTCCATTTTTCCAAAAATAGTTTTTAGAAAATTTTACTTTTTTATTTTTTTTGTTTTTTTATTTTTTCTGAATTTTTTTAATATTTTAAGAATTTTTTTTAATTTTTAGACATGCCTAACATAATTATATCTAAAAAGTAAAAAATTTGTGAAAAAAACCTTTTAAAAATTCACTAAATACTAAAAATACAAAAAAATATACGAAAATTATGTACATTTTTTGTATTTTTATGTATTTATTAATTTTTAAAAATATTTTTTCACAAATTTTTTACTTTTTAGATACATCTAAGTAAGGTGCATCTAAAAAAGTAAAAAAAATGTTTAAAATATTAAAAATATTCACTAAAAACAGAAAAATACGAAAACCAAAAAATTTAGTTTTCAAAAAACTTAATCCAAAAAACTCAAATCAAACACACTATTAAAATTGCAAATTTGATAAATAAAAAAAAATTCCGCACATTTTTCTGATAGACAATCTATTTAAATTTTTATGCCTTCGGTTAATTAGTTGAAACATTATGCTTTGACACCTATATTTCATGATCAATCATGTTGTAGGTTGGAATTTGATGATAGCCCATTTAAATTAGAACTAGTCCATTGGCAACAGAAATTAGCCCACTAGAATTAACCCATTGTTCAAATAGGCTATAAAACTTATGGCAATTAAGGTATACAATTTTCCATGTTTGTATGTAGGACACCATTGCATAGAAGATATTGTTTGATTCAATTAAGCTTTGACTACATTTTCTTTCCTCTCTTCTTTCTTCATCTCATTTTCTCCTTCCTCAGCATAATTAAAAAGAGATTAATGGTATATAAACAAAAAATTAATACATAAATTCTGTACAAAATAATGTAACTTAATGTCAATCTTCCACTGTAAAACAAAATACCTGAAGATGACATTTATTTACAAAAATAATATTATCACATCATTCTTTTTTATATAATTTTTGTATATGGATAGAGTTTTTCTTAAAAATATTACCAAAGGCTTCCCAATTGTTCAAAGGTTGAGTCTTTAGTTCATGAGCATATTGGAAACATTAAAGTCCATGACCCACTTCCGTCCAATTGTTCAAATGGTCATGAAACAAAGTCATTATTTACTCCTAAATTATGTTTGTTTCATTGTAATACAAGTAGGACAAGTTTCCATCAAATTTGGAGGCCAACTGATGGGCAATGAATCCACTGTGATGATGTTCATGTGTTGCCAAACAGAGTTCAATGATCTTTTTTGACATGTGATCTTCTATGTAGAATGGTTGTCGTAGAACTTCATCAACAGGCATCCACTGGAAGCAACAGGCACAAAACAATTCACAAAATGATGAGAAATCAATCACAATAAAATTTTCATTTCATTTCTTTTCCACTTAAGTGAGAAAAATGTTCTCTATTTTTTTGTTTGAAAAATGATTCATAAATATAATTTTTATACATAAAATTATTTAGAATAATGCGGCGATAATAATTTTGTGAGGGTCATGGTAATTGGATTGGCAATAAAGGGCAGAAAATACAAAAAAAAGAAAAAGAAAAAGAAAAATATCAATGTAATATTTACGTATTCTAAAATATTTTTACATATATCTAAAATATTTTTACATATTTTTATATACTTTTAGTATAGTAATTTCACATCTAATGAGATTATTGATAACTCAAAAAGTTGTTATTAGCATTTCCTTTTTTAATTAGAAAAAAAGTTGTTATTAGCTTTTTCTTTTTTAATTAGAAAATTTTTAAAACCATCTAATGGGTGGTCATTAGTCTCGATATATGTATAAAAAGTATATACAAATATGTAAAAATATATAAATAAACATGTGTAAAAGTGTGAAAATATGTGGATAACATATTGGGATTCTAACTATTTCAATATTATCTACATCTTACATACATTTCATAAGACTATTAGGCTGTCATTAGTATGACCCTTTACAATTATGAATGAATAATGGTAGGTGTGAAATAAATTGAAAGAGAGTTGAGAGAGTGATATTGACAGAAAATTATCTGTTATTCATTCTGTAATGAGAAACTAATTCTAGCCTCCATAATATAGGAGCTGATTTACAAACATCATTATGATGTGTTGCATTAAAATAAAGAAAAGGAGCCGAAAGAGGAATCGGCCGAAAGCAGCAGCCGAAAGGTAAATATTAAATAATACCTATACATATTATATACATACAAACATATTAATATATTATAGTAATATATACAAACTATACTTATAAGAGTAATATATTAATATGTATGTTAACAGTAGGGATGTCAAATTTTTTACTAAATAAATGATCAAATGTCTCATATAAGTGTGAGGTCCACACTTTTGTAAATACTACACTCATGTGAGACATTTAATCATTCATTTTGTAGAAAATTTGAACCCTATAACATTTTTCATTATGAATTATGAATTACATTGTAGTAAGGGTGTTTAGGTGAACCTCTGAGCATTTAATTTTTTTTATTAAATATATAGGATTTTATCTAGCGGGGTGATTAATGGTTTCAATTGAACCCTCTGATTTGTTCTTGTGGAAATCTTAGCCCATCAACTTGTAAAGTGAACAACAATTGAACTCAATAGAAATTTGAGAGCTATGCTGAATCTTGATTGGGTGTGACATGGTGTAACTATCTATATGTATAATTGTTTAATGAATAAATTTTTGGAAAATGTTATGTATCTCAAATAATCTATCAATTTTTTACCAAATCTCTCACACAGGTGTAGAATCCACACAAACCCAGATGCCATGTGAAAAGTTTGGTAAAAAATTTGATAGATTATTTGGGATCGTAGCATAACACTAAATTTTTATACATAAATTGTTTACTGATAATATTACATTTGTCAGATTTTATATCATATTATATTTACAATCTTATTTGTTAACACAATATTAGTATAATGAGTTTCACTACTAATATATATATTTTTCAATGTAGTAAGTCAAACTTAACTAACACATTAAATGGTAAGATAAAATGATAAAAATATATGGTTATTATAACATTACACTGCATATTTATTATACTCACATAACAAATTAACAGACAATGACTTTTTTAAAAAGAAGTTTGAACTTGAAATAAAATAACTAAAAAATGCTACATTTTATATACAAAATTTTGTACAAAAATTATATTTGTATTACATTTCCCTTATTTTTTATTTTTGAAAATAAAAATTTATTTGGACAACTCTTCAGAATCAACTCACTTCTTAAGAAACACAAAAAGTAATTTTCAGATTTTTTTGAAAATTATTTTCCCAATATTAAAACAATGAATGCTTTCAACTTATTATGATTATTTTTGTTTTTAAAAACTAAAAAACTAAAAATAAAAAAAGAACCAAACAAGCAACTAATTAATTACCTTGGCGGCTTCGATTTCCTTCTCATCAATTGTGATGTCAAAGGACAATGGCTTAAGCATGCACACAAACATAAGGTCTGACTTCTCAAAAGCCACCAGATGGGCATGTCTGTCATTTTGCAGCCCACAAACAGTTAAGAGATGTGATTCAAAAACTAATGAAAGCAAACCCAATTATTTATGTCATTTCATGAATCACAGCTAATCACAGGAATGTCCAAATTTTTTGAATTTCACAATTGCTTCAATATTTAACTATGGCTGCCATAGTGTAATAAACATTTGCCTCTTTTTGTATGATGGTTTGCTGTTGAGTTCATTTGATTCAATATGATTTCTTTTGGTACCTAACCATCTTTTCAGTGGAAAAAATTTGATAAAAAAATTATTTTATTTTATTTTATCTATTTTCTTACATTTGCTATGACAAAAAAGGAAAGTCAATGAAATTCATTTTTTTTGTGGTTTAACAGAAAATAAATTTTTTTGAGCCAAAAATATTTTTTAGTTTTAAAAGATGAAAAATATTTTTCGAACTAAAATCATACCAACACAACCACCACACTACCACATACCAACACAACCACCACACTACCACTTGTTGGGGGTAAAATAAGAACCTAATAAGTAAGAAGACTATCAACTCGAGTAAGGGTATTTTTGTGTTTTTGATCTTTAGTCCTAATTATATGTACATGTAGTTGAGAGGAACCATTATCTCTATATCTCGTTTGTATTTTTTATTTATTTATTATGGCTTTTGGTGTGAACCACATAAATCTTGTATTCTAATTCATAATTTTTGTTTATCTGATCTTTTTTGTTTTCGTGTTTCACCAATCCTCGTTAAGTATTACAAAATTCTTAACACTATCACCACCACCACTACTATAACAACAAGCATATTAATTTTAAGATTGCAACTAAACATAAATTTTTGTGTACTAATTTTCTGTTGAAAAATAATGTCTGTCGAAACAAACAGAACAAATTTTCCATTTGTACAGACTATTAAAATGTTTAAATAAATATATATATATATATATATATATATAAAATAAAATAAAAAACTGGACACTAGTTTTTTTTCCCACTTTGTTTGTGCCATTTTCTCTGAAATCATAGAAATCAAAAGGAGGAAAATGACCAGGACAAAATTTTGATAGCAGAGAAGAAATTGTTACCGGAAAGCAACCATTTCCAGGAAAGTTGTGTCAACCTGGAAAATGAGGGAGAATTGACTTAATTAGTACATGCAGAATAATAATTAGATTGTAATGGTGATAATGAAGGTGATGAAAAACAGGTTGAAGTTGAATTTTTTACTCACACCAGTTTCTTCTTTCACTTCCCTAGTAGCTCCTGAAAATATGTCTTCAGACTATAAGATGAAATCAAAAGAACAACCATGTCTTAATTAGTAGTTCCTTCAAAGAAGATGAACTGTGAAATTTAACAAGGTCAAAGCCCTCTACACAATGATGGATGCAGGATTAGGGCTGTAAAACAAACCAATTACTCGAGCTTGATTCGTGTTTGGCTAGTTAAAAGTTCATTCAAGATTAGCAACATAATTTAAAACTCATTAAGTTTTCAAATTATGCTCGAACAAGTTACTACTTAATTCAATAAGTTTATATGTATTATGAAAAACCAAACTACTTAGCCTTCGTTTGGCAATGAATTTTTTAGTTGGTTTTTTGGTTTTTTTTGACTTTTGTAGCCTAGGACTTTTTTGTTCGTTTAGAATTCTTGATTGGCTTTTTAGCTTTGAAATGGTGGATTTTTTTTTGTCCTTTTGTGATTTTTGGTTTTTGTCATTTTTTGACTTTTTTTTGTCCTTCTGTGATTATTTAGCCCAACTCAAAAACCAAACAACTCCTTAAACTTGGCTCATTATCAGCTCAATTAAAACCTATTTTACATTAACTCGAAAGATAAACAAGTCAAATTTGAAAAGATTTTGAAAATTGTTAATGTAAGTCAAACTTAAATAATCTACTTGACTCAACTTAGCCAGTTTACAGCCCTATGCAGAATTCTAATCTCAAGGAGTGAATACATTGATCAACAATTTGAAAATATTATTACCTAATATTACTATAATAAGAGGTCTTCAAAATTTTAGGAGAGGTCACCCCAGTTGCCTGATAAGGATTCTCTATCATACTTTTTGTGCAAAAATATTCTTATACTTTTTATCACAATAAGACACATCATCAAACTATATAATTTATGAGTTCAGATTTAAAATTGAAATAAAATGACATAAAAATATTGCATAACAACACACCCTAAAACGATGTATTTTTGCTTTAATTTTTAATGTAGACTGTTCGATTATCATAACAAAATCATTACAAGATTTATGGTAGATGATACTGATCCCTAGGCCCTTGGAAATCCATCCATGTCTCTAGGAGCTATTACCTTATTTGAAACATTTGAATTCACAAATGAAATACCCAAAATGAATGAAATGGAACAATGTTTTCATAGAAACAATAGAACAAACACCTGGTTGATATAACCAGTAGGTAGCTTCCAAACCCCTGAGCAACTGCAAGGACATTTTTCTTTCACAACAAGGATCTAAAATGCCACAACAATTGCAATTAGGACCAATTAATTAGCTCATAACATTGTGAAAAAAATATGGGAAATTTTGAAAATTAGAACCAACATGAAGCTTTAGTACCTCTCTTTTGTCATTGATCACAAACCCTGCAATGCCTATCTGATGTGAAGGGCTCGCGGGGAGCGTGCAAGGCTCTTCAGGAATCCAATATGTGAGCATAACATATCCCGGTGTAGTTCAGCATGATGGTAGTTGAAACCCTTTTGACAAAATTAATCAACAAAGAAGTTAGCATAACATATCCAGTTTGTTGGGTATTGCGGATTCCGATAAGTATTGGTCATTGGGCCCTCAATCCAATGGGGGCTTGGGAGGGCCTCCCTAAACCCGAATTCGAATTTTTTTGGGTACTTTGATAATTTTCCTATTGGCTCCATGTTACCCTATTGTTTATGTTTACATAGATAGATAAGGGACGCCTCTTGTATTATATAAGAGAGTTGTAATCGTTTTTAGGTATAACGACCGTGGACATATTCTTATTCTGAAGTGAATCACATTAATTCTTGGTATTTTAGATCTCAACCATCTTGATTAAGGATTGTCGATTTTCTCACACTTTTTTTTATTTTGTTAGGACTTTTTCTAGTTATAGGCTGAGTAGTATCAACACACATTTTTAGTAGAACCCTTGATAATTATAGGAATTTACAAGGAAAATAACTTTAGTAACAAAATATATTGTCATCAAAAGTCAAATTTTCATTGCCTAAGGACTCTGGCGACGAAGTGCAACTTGTCATCATAGCACTGACTCTGAAAATTTTTAGTGATGAAAAATTAATATCATCGCTAAAGATATTGGATAATACTAGAGATATCGAATTTTTTACCAAAATTGTGGACCCATATTCATGTGAGATATTTGGTCATTTATTTGTTAGAAAATTTAGGACCTATAGTATTTTCCAAAGATATTACTTAATGACAGCAAATGTGAATTTGTTGATAATAATATTACAATATTTGGATGTAAAAATGTTACCTGAATTGCAATTGGAGCGAGTTCAGCTTGCTCTTGTAGAATCTTCAGCCATATCCCCTTCTTCCCCTGCATTATCTTTTAAATAAGAATCTTCTATTTTGGTTTATAAATAATCTACTTTTGTTTTCAAAAAACATGTTGAGTTATATAATTTTGAAAACAACTAGTGCAGAGTAAGAATTTTTTTTTTCTTTTTGATAAAGTACCAATAGGTCTTATTTTTTTGGATTTATTATCTACTAAGTCATATTAATAAATTTATCATGTGATAAATTTATTAGTCTATGTTGTTCCTATGAGTAAATTTACAATGAAAAATTTATCAATAAGATTTAATGGAAAATAAAAGTCTTAAAAGTAAGACTTATTGGTAAGTGTCTCCTTTTTTTCATTTTTTTTTAAACTAACATGGATGAGAAATTATTCAATATTATCAGAGTATTACGTGTTTGTACTCCTTAACTAATCATCATTTAATATATCTCTCACATTCCATAATCACCCAACACAATACTCCATATACTCACTTTCTCCACCCTCATAATATTATAAAATACCACGTGTCCATACTCTGAAATTACTAAATAATTACCCCCACATACTATATTAGATTTTGATGACAATAACAAAGTCAATGTCAACTTCAGTTATGTAGTTGGCCCTGTTTGGCAAATGGATTTTGGGTTATTTTTCGATTAAAATTTATAAAATGATAAAATAGACCAAAATAGTTAATAAGATAAAATGTCACATTAAATTCATAATTATTTCACTTTTTCTTTTACAAACATCACATTCAATTACAAAAAAATTTAATCATTTTCCCAAACATAAAGGGTGTGTTTGGTTTGTGTTTGTAGGGTAGTTTTTGAGATAAAAAGTACGAAAACGTGTTTGGTTTGCCTTTTTTCAGAAATAGTTTTGGAAAATTATTTTGAGAGAGAAAGTTTTAAAAAAAGTGATTGATTTGATGTGTATGAGAGAGAGAGTGATTTTGAAAAGTAGGTAATCAAACAAAATTTTGAGATTTTTTTTGAAAAAATTTGTTTGGTTTGATTACTCTTGAAAATTTGTTTGTAAAGAATTTTTCCTAAAATTTTTTCTAAAAAACGAACCAAACAAGGCCAAAAATTTTAACCTATTAAAATTGTCAAAAACTAAAATAATAGCAACTTCCCAAACTCTCACAATATGCAAATAAATTTTTTGAACGAAAAATATAATCCAGATTGACATTGTCAAACCTTTGACTTCCAGTTTGACATAGAAGCCCGAAGAGCAGATGCAAAAGCATTCGTGCTCAAGGGCAAGTTTTCTGGATCAATAATGGCCCCGTCATATTCATCATCCCAGGCATCAAGGTGTTCAACTGTCAAGCCAGGCGATGCTATATTTGGTGATACAACTTGAAGTCCGCCTTTCTTAGGCATGTAGTTGCCACCAAGAAAAGGCGCCATGAGTTTAAAGCGAGGCGATTCGGAGGAAAGTGGCTTCCATGAGATCATATTCATACCTACATAACATAATTCAAAATGTTCTGAGGTCATTTCATTCTTGTATAACATATAGTTAATGTAGGCAATTGATGACTTACTCTTTGACAATGCTTCAGAACCATGCTTTTTTGTCCATGTAATTCTAGGCGCTTCTAGAGAGTATTTGCAATAGAAACCTGACCATTGCAAGACCTCCATATCTTCTGCTAATGTTGCTGGTTTGTGACAAATTTTAAGAAAATTAAGCAATAGCTTCCATTGTTATACATGTAAGTACATATATATAGTCGCTGCGAAACAATGCATATGGGTTTGGAAGAGAGAAGAAAAAGGTGAAGATGAGAGGGAATAGCATCTTGTAGGACATGCAAGTAGTAGGAAACTCATGAAAGAGACGGCAAATTCAGTTGGCATGTGTTAGGTTTTTATAATTGGTAACTTCGTTTGACAAAACTCATTTTTAGTTGTATTTTTATTTCAGTGAGGTTATGAGTATTTAGATGCGAATCCAACCCGAATTGTCCTATGCAAAGCAGAGGAGTTTGTGATGTTAGTCATATCATGTTTGCCACTTCGATGTTTGTTCGCTCAATCCGAAGCAAAAAGCAAAAATGCATTCAAAGTTGTTTGTTCGCTCGAGCGAAGGAATGTGGGCTCGAGTGAAGAATCTTTGGTCTCAGAAATTTTCATTGACTGTAAAAATACTAAGAAGATGCATTTCTCGCTTGAGCGACACTTTGGTGGCTCGAGCGAAGACACTTAAGGAATACACGCCGATTTGTCTCTTCCCTCGAGCAATAGATCCTTCGCTCGAGCGACCATCACGGGCCTGTTTGCTATAAAGCTACGTTTCAGTTTGAATTTAGGGTTTCGGCTTCCAGATTTTTTTGTTGGGTATTAGGGTTTTCTTCTGGAGGTTCTTTACTTGTTTCCTTTGATATCTGTGAGAGTTTAATCATGAATTGAGTGGATTATATCACAGGTTTGTTTAGTTTGGTTTATTCACAAAAGAGAGAGTTGTTCTTTGGTGGATTCCGTGGAACTTGAGCCTGAAACTTTAGCGGATTTCGAAGTGGCTCGTTGTCGTGAATTCAATATCAGTGCTGTAGATTCAATGTTGAACAAGATAATTCTGAGGTGAAGACAGTGGTGGAAGAGGCACATTGGAGTTGGTTCAATTTGGACATGGATCTGCTAGGTAATTGAAAGTACACTTATGTAATTCTTTTGTCTTTTTAGTGAATTGTTTTGTGGTTCTGACTCATGATTTTTTTCTCACAATTGGAAGCGCTCTAATTGTGATTTTTCCACTTTAAAATCGTTGTGTTGATTTGTCTTTGATTGTTTGATTAGGATTGCTATTTACTAGTTAAAATTGATAAATAATCACAAATCAATATCCTAAATTTTTTTAGATTTTTCACTTGGAAATGCATGATATGGGGGAGGCAATGTTGGGTTGGGTCACTCACTCCCTTGCTCAAATATCCAACACAGATTGACTAACTTTGGATAATGTGGACGCTAATCACTCAACCGCATATTTAATTTTGTGGTAAGTTAACAAGGGTATACTACATAATAACAATTAAGGTAATTTCCCAAGCCTAGCCTAACCCGGGATTAGGCCTATACTTTATTCCCAAAATTGTTCAAAAACTAATAAAAAACATCCCAAGCCAACTCACATTGCCTAAATATCATTTAATATAAATACTTTTTCATATTTTAAAATAAAAAACTATAATTAATTTAATTATTTAGGTGCCTCTTTAACCTATTCATAGCCAATAGTTCAAATTTTATAATTAATTCTTTACCTAACTAGTTATATATGATTTATGCTTATAAAAAGATAAAGAGCGAATTACACTAATGATCCTATGGTTTTGGACTTATGTCATTTTAATTCCTGACTTTTCAATTGTAACACATTTGATCTTGAATTTTGAATTTTGTTCCAAATAAAAACAATTGACAATACTGTTGTTTAATTTTAAGAACAAAATCGTCAATTTGATAAAATATAAACTAATTTGACAAAAATAAATGTCAAAAAAATATTTTTGAATTTTAAAAATTGGTTTCTATTTTTCTAAAAGTCAAATATAACAACTTTGATATCATTATTAAACCAATCCTTTGAATCAAAAGATCCAAAATTAAAAATATTTCATATATTAAATATATCGATTATACATTAAAATCCTAAAACCATCTCCAATAGTTGCTAAAACCTTTCATCAAATTTGAATTTGATGAAAAATGAGTTCTTTTCCTGCTCCAGCGATTGCATCAAATAGATATCAAATTGAGAATTTCACTTTTCTTTCATCAAACTGAGGATAAATGTGCCTTTCGTCAAATCACTGTTCATTGCCGTTGGCGGATGTCCTCCTGGATGATCACCTCAAGGCAAAAATTTATGAAAAAATTACACTAGCTGGTCAACCGCCTGGTCGACCACATTAAGGCAAAAAAAAAAAATTATTCGCCCGATAGACCAATGTTCTGATGAGCTCTAATATCCTTCGTTGGAGCACTTGATATCAAAGTAAGTTTTTATTCAATTTTTTTCTCAAATTTGATGAAAAAATTGATGCACCATTGGAGATGCTCTAATAACCACCCATTAGATAATCATCGTTTAAACACATAATAAAAATTAATTTGGTAAAATAAATAAATCAATAGATGTCTAAAAAATTTATCAATTTTACATAATTTTATCTTTGGTAGGAAGAAATAATTTTTAAAAATTCAAAAATATTTTTTTAACATTTATTTTTGTCAAATTAGTTTATATTTTATAAAATTGACGATTTTGTTTTTGAAATTAAACAATGGTATTTTTAATTGTTCTTATTTGGAATAAGATTTAAAATTTAAGGCTAAATGCGTCGCAATCAAAAAGTTAAGAATCAAAGTGACACGAGTCCCAAACTTTAGGGACTATTAGTATAATTCATCCAAATATAAATTTAAATAATGTAAGACATAAATATAAATTTGTATATTTATAGATATATAATTATATACTTTATGGACATAAAAAAAAAATATAAAGTTAAATCTGACCCATATTATAATTGGTCCTTAAAAAAATTACCCAACCCGGTCTTGTAGGCCTAAACTATAATTGCAAGCCCTATAAATCATGGGTGGTGGGCCGTCAAATCCATTTCTAACCGTACTTATAACCTAATTATATGTAATTGAGGCATACGTTTATTTTTGTATCTCATTTATAACCGGAACAGGTCCCTGCTGTGCTCCAAGCATAGTAATGACTATGGTGTCTCCGTTTAAAGTATATTATGGTCTTATTTTTATGATCTAAACCGTTCATATTGTAGGGTTTGTTGAGTATTTCATGCCTACCACAAATCATATTAATCGGATATCAATAACTATATGATCGAATTGCATATTGTTTATGCTATTTCTAAAAAGAAAAACTTATTATTTATTTTTTGGTTATCGATCATATAGTTGTTGATATCCGATTAATATGATTTTTGGTAGACATGAAGTACTCAACAAACCCTACAAAATAAACGGTTTGGATCATAAAAATAAGATCATAATACACCTCAAACGGAGGCACCACAGTCACTGCTGTGCATTAAGCACAGCAGCGACCCTTTCCCTGCTGTGCTCAAAGCACAGCAGTGACTGTGGTGCCTCCGTTTGAAGTATATTATGATCTTATTTTTATGGTCTTATTTTTATAATCCCCCTCTTTTTTTCTGATCATAATGAAACTGCAACGACGATAAATATAATCTTAATTTTAAGATGATCACGTAAATATTATGATATTGTGTATGCATGTAATTTATTATCTAACTGATCTTGATTAGATATTTCCGCAGTTGCTAACACTTCTGACATTTTCTGTCAAACAAATTCCAAAAACCAAAACAATTGTTCTGATAGCAGCCAGTGCAAACTTCCACTAGTACTGTGCTTATCCATATTCCCTGCATATAATAAGAGATGAGAATATTCTCTGCATTTCAGAATTTGATTGACATATTGGATGCTCTACTTGCTACGTTTTGCTATCAAACCCATACATCTGTTTTATGTGTTGACGAATATTTAGGGTTGGTTTGGTTATGCTTTTGTTTTTGTTTTTGTTTTTTTGAAAAACACGTAAAATTTGTTCGATGATTTGAAAACTATTTTGGGTAAAATTTTCCCAAACAATCCACTTTTTTCGCACAAAAAATGAAAATGATGGGCATATTTAGACATTCTATAGTTTTTGTTTCTGAAAAACATGGAAAATGAAAATGGAGAAAACAAAAACACAACCAGACATACCTTTAACATTTTTGGACAGAGTCTTGTTTAGTTTTGTTATTTGTTTAGAAATAAAAACAGTGAAAAGATCAAAATAACCCATCATTTTATTTTAAAATTCATAAAACAATTTAGAATGTTTAGGTGCTGTTTGGTAATATTTACGTTTTTAGTTTTTTGTTTCTATTTACAAAAATTTAAAAAACTCAAATAAAAACTTGTTTGGTAAAATTTTTGATTTATAAATCAGTGGTTTCAGTTTATAAATTTGGCCAAAAAATGTGTTTCCGTTTTGAGTTGTCAATTTTTTTTTACCACCCAACACTAGCCACAATTTCCCACCATCGTCTTCCGCCACTACCATCCACCCGCCACCACCACCAACCAGCCACCACCAGCCACCAGCCACCTGCCACCCACTCGCCACCACCACCCCCCCCTCGCCACCACCACTACCACCCACCACCCACCTGTCATCCACCCGCCACCACCCACCACCGCCGCCCCACACCCGTCACTTACTTGCCACCACCACCACCCACCACCACACCACCACCACCACTACCCACACCCCACCCGCCACTTCCTGCCGCCACCACCCACCACACACTCACTACCACCTACCACTCGACACCGTCCCCCACTCACCTACTCACCATAACCACTACCCACCACCACCCACTACACCAGCCATCCGCCACCCACCTGCCACACCACCCACTCGTTACCACCCGTCACCGTCACGCACCCACCCACCACCACCACCACCACCACCGACCCGCCACCACCCACCCCTTGCCATCACCACCACCACCACCCACCAGCCATCCACCCGTCACCACCACCACCCGTCACTACCTCCACTGCCCGCCACCTACTTGCCCACCACTCACCACCACCTACCACTACCACCCAACCACACCACCCATTCGTTACCACCTACCACTCGCCATCGTCACCCACCCATCCACCCACCACCACCACCACCACCCGTCTCCTACCCACCACTACCAGCCACCTACTGACACCACCACCACCACCCACCACTCGCCACACCAACCACTCGCTACCACACACACCCGCCATCGTCACCCATCCACCCACACCACCACCACCACCGCCTACCCGCCACCACCAGCTACCCACCACCCACCGTCACCACTTTCCACCACCGTCTTCTGCCCGCCACTTGCCACCACTTACTATTTCTCACTCTTTTTTTATATTTTTTAATTTTTTTAAACATTTTGTCAATTACCAAACGCGTTTGTAGTTTATGTTTTTCTAAAAATAAACAAAAAATAAACAAAAACCAGTTTATAAAATTTTTATAAATATAAATTGAAAACGTAAACGTTAACAAACACACCCTTACTAAATTTTTTTTTAATTTTTTTTTATAGAAATTTTTACCCAAATAGTTTTACAAACAAGCTTTTCGTGTTAATTTTAATTTTTTAAAAAAAAAAACAGTAAACGATACCAAATGCAGTCTAATATTCCTTCACAATCCCTTTAACAATCTTAAAAATTACCAATTCACCTCTTCTCAACCATTAGTTTCTCCGCACATGGAACTTTTTTTTTTCTTGGTTTATTCTTTTTAGGTTGAATTATTCCATAATTCTTCAGCAATTGTTCTCTTTTATCTTCACATTGACGATTCAGACCCTACTACTATATAGCATAATTCGTGTATGTTGCTAGACCACTAGTATATATAATTTTCTTTTTTAACAAATACTACAATATGTATTATGTAATGACATTTCTCACCCTACTGTTGATAACATAATTACAATAACTTATAATTTTTACTTTAGGAGGTATCTATAGGTCCGACTTTGAGAGAAGGCGGGAGAGGTGGTTGCCACCTCAAAACCCCCAAATTCTGTCTAAAAATTAGGGCTCCCAAATAATTTCAGTTCAATAATTATTCCATCATAATATTTATTCTTACGTTTAGGTTAGTAAAAAATGATATAGAAAAATATTACAAATGGAAATATCATAGAATATTATGAGAGAATAATCATTTTATAAAGAGCTTAAGAAATGAGCATTCAATTTTATTTCAGTGAATCAAACGCTACGTTTTAATATTAGTAGTGTAAAAATAAAATTTTACAGAAAAATTAAATTGTAGTAGTGAATGATTTAAAAGTAATTAATTGTATTGTTTATAGAATCGTTGACTCCAGTTACAACTATCTTGGAAAATATATATATATATATATATTTTTAATTGAATTTGATCAAATTTTATATTCAATTAGGTATGCCCGATTTTTTTTTAAAAATAAATTAATAATGTTACATTGAAGATGTTCAAAACTTACCTCAATAATTATGATTTTCGTCTCTCAATAACTATAATTTACGTTAACTATAAATAAATACCATATAAAATTACTTAGAAAATGCAATTTCATAATTATTGTGAAAAAAAAAATTATAATTGATTAACTCACACTAATATAATATTTAAAAAATGAATTTATTATCTAATATGTGAATTGATTTTCGTGCATAACATTGATAAGAAACTAGTAATTTTAATGTTTATATATGGAAGCAAATTTTATGAGGTACAAAAAAAATGAGCGTATTTACTATTTTACCCATAATTTTTGAAATATATATACCTGTGTGTGTGAAGGCTTTTTTTTTTGAGTCTATTTTATGCCCCATAAAAACCAGGGCCGACCTTGGCTATTATTATAAAGAGTAATGATTCATCCCCCTTTTCCCCTCACTCCCTTTGACCCCCTCTCTCTCTCATTGGTTACCTTTTCTTTTTCTTTTTCTTTTTTTTCCTGCTCCACCAATCACCCCCGCCACGTGGCAAGGGGGTGAGGGGATAACCCCAAAAGGGGTCCCAAACATTATTCTATTATAAATTTGTCAATTCATAATTTATACCATAAAATAATGAAACATTTATTACAATACACTTTTTTGGGCGATTGTGCCGGATAAACTTTCCCTCAAGTTTTATCATACCATGACCACTTCATTTTAGGGGTTGTTTGGGTGTACTTTTTGTCTTTTTAGACTAAAAAATTGAGAAAAAAAATATGGATGTTTGGGTTAATTTTTAGATGTTTGGGTTAACTTTTTGACTTTTTATGAAAAAATGTGTATTAAAAAATTGTATAAATTAGTGTGTAGGGAAAAATTAGGATTGAGAGTTGTGTAACCGTAATTGTTGACTTTTGATGAATAGTTTTAACTTTTTAACTTTTTGAGTAACTTTTTAATTTTTTGACTTTTTTGTAATATGCCAAACTTGACCTTAGTGTTCTCTAGCCTAAGCAAAAGCTTGAATAAGATCATGAACCATAAGCCCAGACTTGATACAAAATAAAATAGAAGGTGCTGGTTGTGAAATTGGACATTGTTGGGGTTGTGGATTGTACATCCGATACAAAATAAAATAGAAGGTGCTGGTTGTGAAATTGGACATTGTTGGGGTTGTGGATTGTACATCTCATTGGGGTTGTGGAGTCTGAATAGTATTGTATATCTCATTACAGTAATGAGCACTAGAGGTATTATAGTAATCTATCGATATATACTTGGCATACATTATGTTTTCTATTCATCACTGGCCTTTACGATCAACCATTAAGGGTTGTCAGTGTAATATTATTGTTTACACAAACAGTTGCTTTGTATTCTTATCTTTTTTTTTTTCTTTTCTTTTTTTAATAAATGTGTGAGTGATTTTCCGATCATACTGCCAACTCAGCATTCAGCTGGAGAGTACTGACAGAATAGATGACACCTGGCTGACCTGCAACAAAAGGAGAAGATTCCGGCGGTGGTTCGTCCACCCGGGAGCACTCCGACGATCAAGTCAGTATATCTCTCAAAGATAATCAATAGTGTTAAACTCACTGTTCAGAATATAAATTGCGTACCTTAGACCCATCGGGGGTGCCTTTCATTTATAGTTACCTCAATCCTAGTCTCCATAGAAGCCTAGCTTTAATGGACTTCTGCTCAGTGCTTATCCTGGACTCTCCAATAGATAAAGATAAAACTCCCTAAGAGTGTTATCTTTATCCATGCTGAAATCCTTCCTCATTCTAGGACTCTCATGCCTTATCCGCTTATCTCGGATTCCGATATCTTCGGAGATAACCTCGGCCTAACCGAGATCACCTCGGCGTCATAATTTGGACACGTGGTACCTCGGCTGACACGTCGGCGTCACCTTGGCCACGTGTTGGGACTCAGAAAATATATCTCCACAACTGCCCCTTACGTTCTATTACCTCGGCATTCTCTCCCTCATGAACTCCATACCAGAACTTCCTGCCAATACAAAAGTCTCTCAGCCGAGATCATCATATAAGCCGACATGTCTTTTTAAGTGTCACGACCCTATTCCGCCCCTAGTAGAATGGTGCCGTGATGGCCAGTAATCCGAGATTACCGAAGGCTAACTTTCAAAATTCACACACAATCAGAATATTACATATGGGGCTAACAAGTGCGGAAGCAATAATTTACAATACAAGTGGTCCATAAGAGCAGTGCGTAGATCAAATGAAATGGCATACATCTTTACATAGCTTTACAACTTGAATATAAGCAAAATAAAATACATATTACATCTTGACTAAAAGGCTTCTCAAGCCGACATATACAAAATACATGAAATACAACTAAGAAGCATAATCTCCAAGATTGCTGACATCCTCATTGCCGACATAACATACATGCAAAACACACATCTTGGCGTAGCCGACTTCTTACTTGTTACCTATATATATACATAGGGAGGGTGAGCTTGGATACTCAGTAAATGGTATAAGTAATAAAAGGGTTAAATGAATGATACCCGAGATCTTTTCAAACAATACATAGTATATCTTTATCAAAACCATACATAACATAGCTTAACTTGACTTGAAATAAAACATCAATCGAACCTTGGTCTTTCAAAACTTGCTTGGGATACTTAACATACGTCAACTTAAAACATGGGGTGATAACATTCCGGGCAAAACAAAAGCATAACCTTGGTATTGAGCACACCCGTTCATAGTCCGTTGGTGGCCGATATCTTAACAAGGGTGCTACTTAGGCTTAACGTCCCCTAGCACGAAAGGACGGTGCTACCTAGGCTTAAAGTCCCCTAGCACGGAAGGACTATGCTACTTAGGCTTAAAGTCCCCTAGCACGGAAGGACTTGTGCCACAAATGCTTAAAGTCTCCTGGCACGTACGGACTAGTGCCACAAATGCTTAAAGTCCCCTGGCACGTACGGACTATGTTACCTAGGCTTAATGTCCCCTAACACGAAAGGACGGTGTTACTTAGGCTTAACGTTCCCTAACACGAAAGGACGGTTCCAAGAACGTTATCCAAAACAAAGCTTATACTTGATACATAAAATAGGGATATTATTCATGCTTAACAAATACTTTTATCAAAACAAGGTAAAGCTTTATCAAAACCTTATAACATAGCTTTATTAAAAATACCACTCACATAGTTCTTGGGACGTCGGGATCAAGACAAAGGTCCAAGTCCTACAAACACATGGCAAAGTCTACTGAATCGTACTTCTCAAAACAAGTCTTACATACATGCAAATGATCTCGGGATATATGCTAGAAGTCAAAACACTGTTTTACATGTCAGGAAGACATGCTGGGTACCAACCAGGTCTTTGCCGAGGTCCCACACCTCCTGGCCGAGGTATGGTTACCTAGGCTTCGGCGTGCGGCTGCATGCCGAGGTGCGCACAAGACAAACTAAAGGTGCAAGTGATCATGTAAGGTAGGCCAAGGTGAGATACGATGCTTGGCCTAAGTGTGAGGTCCAAGTAAGAGTGATCTCGGCGACTACACTTAGGGAAGTGAGGTCTGGAGATTTGGGTTTCCACCCGTGAAGAACATGAAGAACATGAACATGAAGACCATGAAGAATATGAATGCTAAAATCATAACTTCTTTATTACAAAATCTGGGATTTCATGCTATGAGTTCGAAAACATGGACCTTGGTACCCATACTTGAAGATCATGTGAAATCAAACACAAAAACATGGATCTTGGCATGAGCTTTCGGATCAAAACATGACTTTTCTTGAAGAACACATGAATGCTATTTTCTCTTTCTAAAACCGAACTTCAAAGCAATGCATGGCTTACAAATCATATTCAATCATGCAATGCAATAACATGAACATAAAGAACAACATGAGCAGATCAAGAATCTAACCTTAAAACACGGATCTAACGGTTCGATCTCTAGGGATCAAGCTTGGAAATCTACTCTCCCTCATGAACTCCTCTTCCTCTCCTAGAGCTTCTCTCTCCTCTTCAAAAACAAGGATATAACAAATGATAGGTTTCTCCCTCTGCCGGCTGACTTAACACTCATCTCGGACATGTGGCAATGGCTGGTTGGCTCTCCTAAAAAAAGTGATACATTGACAAGACATGTGTAAGACAAAGTGTATCTAACAAGCTACTCGGTAAGGCACTCCGACAAGTGATGACATTGGCTAAGGACAAAGCTTTGGCAACTAAGGTGACAATGACCTCGGCTAGGAAGGACAACACTTGACTAAGCTGTGCCACACCTTGGCCTAGATGTGCCACACCTCGGTCTAGGTCATACCACTCCAGGACAAGATCACTTAGGTGCAAAGGTAACATCTCGGCCTAGATAATACACATCTCGGCTTTGGTGATGAACACCTCGGCCTAGATAATGACATCTCGGCCAATATGTCAGGGCGAAGGTGGAGGTCAAACAAAGTGGTTCCAAGATAATTCTAGATTAAAGATGACCTCGGCTTGGAATGATCTAGGCATAACATGACCTAGGCTTAACATAACTAAGGCTTGAGACACCAAGGAAGAACAAAGCATGCACACAACACTTAGGAAAATCACATAAACACAAAACAAGGCATGGACCTTACTTAGGCAAAACAAGTCATAAACATACAAATGCAAGCTCAACGAGTCATAATCATACAAATGCTCATGAACATGACTAAGACATAAATGTGGGTTGTTACATTAAGGTTTAAAGTGTCCAAGATCTCCTTCACGCGTATGAGCTGTCATGCAAAATAACTCAACTATTTCAGCCACGCGTCTTCCTTTTATGGGATCGTACTCCGTATGCGTTTGCAAGTTGTCTCGCGCCTACATGCGCCATCTGACGTATTCGTTGTTCCAGGCATATTAATTGCCCTTTTTGCCGCCGTTTCAAGTTTTGACAACACTCGTATCCTCTCTCTTCGTTTCTTCACTTTTCACTTTTGAAGCTTTTTTCTCTTTCTAACTTTTCCCTTCAAGATCCTCCATTGCTCAAGCTTCCAAAGCTCTGCAACTTGCTCCGTCGATTTCCTCCGGCGAGGTTCTTGTCAATCTGTTCCGCTACCGCCATTCTTCTGACTTCGACGATCTCAACATCGGCTTCTTTTCTCTGGTAAGTCACCATTCCTCCTGGTTTTTGTAACAACCCACATTTATGTCTTAGTCATGTTCATGAGCATTTGTATGATTAAGACTCATTGAGCTTGCATTTGTATGTTTATGACTTGTTTTGCCTAAGTAAGGTCCATGCCTTGTTTTGTGTTTATGTGATTTGCCTAAGTGTTGTGTGCATGCTTTGTTTCTTCCTTGGTGTCTCAAGCCTAAGTTATGTTAAGCCTAGGACATGCCAAGCCTAGGTCATGTTACGCCTAGATCATTCCAAGCCGAGGTCATCTTCAGTCTAGAATTATCTTGGAACCACTTTGTTTGACCTCCACCTTCGCCTTGACATATTGGCCGAGATGTCATTATCTAGGCCGAGGTGTTCATCACCAAGGCCGAGATGTGTATTATCTAGGCCGAGATGTTACCTTTGCACCCAAGTGATCTTGTCCTGGAGTGGTATGACCTAGACCGAGGTGTGGCACATCTAGGCCAAGGTGTGGCACAGCTTAGTCAAGTGTTGTCCTTCATAGCCGAGGTCATTGTCACCTTAGTTGTCGAAGCTTTGTCCTTAGCCGATGTTATCACTTGCCGGAGTGCCTTACCAAGTAGCTTGTTAGATACACTTTGTCTTACACATGTCTTGTCAATCAACCAGCCGTTGCCACGTGTCCGAGCTGAGTGTTAAGTCAGCCGGCAGAGGGAGAAACCTATCATTTGTTATATCCTTGTTTTTGAAGAGGAGAGAGAAGCTCTAGGAGAGGAAGGGGAGTTCTTGAGGGAGAGTAGATTTCCAAGCTTGATCCCTAGAGATCGAACCGTTAGATCCGTGTTTTAAGGTTAGATTCTTGATCTGCTCATGTTGTTCTTTATGTTCATGTTATTGCATTGCTTTGAAGTTCGGTTTTAGAAAGAGAAAATAGTATTAATGTGTTCTTCAAAAAAAGTCATGTTTTGATCTGAGAGTTCATGCCAAGATCCATGTTTTGTGTTTGTTTTCACATGATCTTCAAGTATGGGTACCCAGGTCCATGTTTTCGAACTCATAGCATGAAATCCCAGATTTTGTAATAAAGAAGTTATGATTTTAGCATTCATATTCTTCATGGTGTTCATGTTCATGTTCTTCCTGTTCTTCACGGGTGGAAACCCTAATCTCTAGACCTCACTTTTCCCGAGGTGTAGTCGCCGAGATCACTCTTACTTAGACCTCACACTTAGGCCAAACATCGTATCTCACCTTGGCCTACCTTGCATGATCACTTACACCTTTAGTTTGTCTTGTGCGCACCTCGGCAGGCAGCCGCACGCCGAAGCCTAGGTAGCCGCACCTCGGCCAGTAGGTGTGGGACCTCGGCAAAGACCTGGTTGGTACCCAGCATGTCTTCTCGACATGTAAAACAGTGCTTTGACTTCCAGCATGTTTTCCAGAGATCATTTGCACGTATGTAAGACTTGTTTTGAGAAGTGTATTCAGTAGACCTTGCCATGTGTTTGTAGGACTTGGACCTTTGCCTTGATCCCGACATCCCAAGAACTATGTGAGTAGTATTTCTAATAAAGTTATGTTATCACGTTTTAATAAAGCTTTGCCTTGTTTTGATAAAAGTATTTGTTAAGTATGAATGATATCCCTATTTTATGTATCAACTATAAGCTTTGTTTTGGATGACATTCTTGGAACCGTCCTTTCGTGTTAGGGGACGTTAAGCCTAAGTAACACCGTCCTTTTGTGTTAGGGGACGTTAAGCCTAAGTAACACCGTCTTTTCATGTTAGGGGACGTTAAGCCTAGGTAACATAGTCCGTACGTGCCAGGGGACTTTAAGCATTTGTGGCACTAGTCCGTACGTGCCAGTGGACTTTAAGCATTCGTGGCACAAGTCCTTCCGTGCTAGGGGACTTTAAGCCTAAGTAGCATAGTCCTTCCGTGTTAGGGGACTTTAAGCCTAGGTAACACCGTCCTTTCGTGCTAGGGGACGTTAAGTCTAAGTAGCACCCTTGTTAAGATATCGGCCACCGACGGACTATGAACGGGTGTGCTCGATGCCGAGGTTATGCTTTTGTTTTGCCTGGAATATCATCACCCCATGTTTTAAGTTGACGTATGTTAAGTATCCCAAGCAAGTTTTGAAAGACCAAGGTTCGATTAATGTTTTATTTCAAGTCAAGCTAAGCTATGTTATGTATGGTTTTGATAAAGATATACTATGTATTGTTTGAAAAGATCTCGGGTATCATTCATTTAACCCCTTTATTACTTGTACCATTCACTGAGTATCCAAGCTCACCCTCCCTATGTATATATGTAGGTAACAAGTAAGAAGTCGGCTACGCTGAGATGCGTGTTTTGCATGTATGTTATGTCGGCAGTGAGGATGTCGGCAATCTTGGAGATTATGCTTCTTAGTTGTATTTCATGTATTTTGTATATGTCGGCTTGAGAAGCCTTTTAGTGAAGATGTAATATGTATTTTATTTTTCTTATATTCAAGTTGTAAAGCTATGCAAGGATGTATGCCATTTCATTTGATCTACGCACTGCTCTTATGGACCACTTGTATTGTAAATTATTGCTTCCGCACTTGTTAGCCCCATATGTAATACTCTGATTGTGTGTGAATTTTGAAAGTTGGCCTTTGGTAATCTCGGATTACTGGCCATTACAGCACCATTCTACTAGGGGCGGAATGGGGTCGTGACAGTTTTAGTTCTTGTTGTGCTCCAAGAAATTTTTGCTTCATCATTAGTCGCCATTGCTGTTTTACTTAAATATTTGATTCATGAATCATGCCTCTGAGTGTATTTATTTCACGATTTTTCTCTTTGCCCATGTCTTGAACACTCGCACTGCTCACAACTTTTCTGCTTTCGCCATTGTTCTGGGCCTTGTACCTTTTTACACACTTTGTCACACAGTGTTCTTGGTAGTTCACCCTTGTTCTTGATTCTGAAACACGTTCTTGTTTTTTGTTTTCCAGATTTCGCGTCTTCAATCTTTGCTTCCATAGATCTAGGTTTGGGATTTGTTTGTAGAACCCACAAATTTTAAGAAAAACTGAAACTATTTCCATAAATTCTTTACCCAGCAAATTTTTAGGTTTTTGTCGAGGTCCATAAAACCCTTTAGAAACACACCCTTCTGAAATCTAACCCCTTTAGTTAAGCCGATATCATGGGTATGTGGAAACATAGGGTAGACATCTTGAGCAAATTAGAGCACTTTAGGCAGGAGTTTGACATCCCGGACGACGTTCATCTGAGGTTGGTTGGGGAGGATGACTCTATTATGCCCACAGCTGATTCCATGCCCCTTCCTGTTGTAGCTTTCATCAAGTGCGGACTTCGGCTTCCACTCAACATCCTTTTTCGTGAGATCATTCACTACTATAAGTTGAACCCAATGCAGCTTGCCATCAATTCCTATCGAGTTATCAACGGTATAATTGCCTTAGCTAAACAAGAAAATGCTAGGATTACCTTAGCCGATATCCAATATTGCTACACCATGTTTGGCCTTAAAAAAGATACGGGCTATATTTACTACCTTAAGCCGAGGTCCACAAAGTACAAAATCGTAGCCGACCTCTCAGACTCCAACAAGGGAGCTAGAGACGATTACTTTATTACCTCGGGGAACTGGGAGTTCGCTCCAGATGAGGACCTCCATCTCTATCCTCTGCCTCGAACAGTTTTTGTAGAGGGCAATGGAAAGAGCCCTCCGTTCATACTTACTTATTTTCAAAGTCTTCAATACTTCCTCAGCCACCAAAGGGCTTCCGTCAGTCTTTCTTTTCCAACAAAGACTTGAGGAAACTTTTGGATCTGCCAGTCCACAAACGAAAGGCCCCCTCTTCTACTTAATTTCATTCATACGTACAAGTCAGCTCTTCCCGACGTCCCCAAGAAGAAGAAGAAGAAGAAGAAAAATCCGTCTCTTCCTTCCGCCATAACTCCTCAAGCTGCCTCCACATGTCGGCAAGATCAAGGATCAACTTCTGATCCAACCGAACAGCCGTCAACCTCGGCTCCATATCTGATCCCGCCAACTCAACGCCAATGTCGGCGACGAACGGTTCTTGCTGCTGAGATGGGCCGTCAAAAAGCAGTTGCCAAAGACCTCTTGGCCAACATCCCATCAACCATTGACGCTCCACCAGCGCAATCTCAGCCCCCTGCGAAGCCGAAAAAAATAAAGAAGGCTCAGCCAAAGGCAAATGTGACTCAGGTTGACACTGAGGACACCTTGTCGATCTCCAAACTGGTTGAGAGTGATAAGTCCCACTCTACTGCGAAGAAGAGGCGTGCCGAGGCCCAACCATCTGAATCCCCAAAATCAAAGAAGCCGAGGTCATCCAATACAACTACCTCGGGGTCTTCAAAGCATGATGCCCCCTGGGCCTCCCAAATTACACTGGAAGATAAGCTAGTCAAGGCTAGCGACAATTCTGACGACATTAATGTCGCCATCGCCCTCAGTACCGCTCTGCTCTTTCTCGGCAATCTCGATAGAAACGCCGAGTTGAGTGAATATGAGGACTATACTCTAATGCTTTAGCGCTCTTTCCAAGTAAGTGTCTTCATGTGGTCATTTTTCTTTCTTTCTTGTACTTAGAAAATTTTCTAATGACTTTTGTCTTGTCCACTTTCAGGCCATCCAACACGCTCATTCGTTCTCAATACAATCCTTTGAGAACCGGAAGGAACTGGCCGATAGGAAGAGAGAAGTTGCCAGTCTGCAAAAGGCCAACAAAAGTTTACAATAAAAAATCAAGAAGTTGGAAGACCAGGCCGAGGCTGCTGTCAAGGCCCAAAATGTTGCCGAAGAAAAGACAGAATCCGCCGAGGCCATTAAGAAGGTTCTCGAGTCTGAAAAGAGAGAGGCTGAAGAAAAAATGACCCAGGCCCAGAAGGAACTTCAAGAAGCCCTAGCCACAAAAGAGGCCGAAGTCAAGGCCGACAATGAGAAGGGCTATAACGAAGGGGTGGCCGATGTCACGGTGGACTATGAAAAGCAAATAAAACAAGCATGCAACAAGGGTTTTACCCTTGGTTGGATGACATTGCTAAAAAAGCTTGAAGTCCCCGAGGACTCGCCCCTCAGAAATGCCGACGTCATTCCTCTTCCATTCCCTCAAACTCCAAGTCAACCCGACGATGAATCTAAATCTGAGGAGGAGACCTTGGTGAGGAAATCAAAGGAGGCTGCTGGGACCAAGTCTCCTTCTCTGAATGAGCAAGTCCTGGACTTGACTCAAGATGAGGAGGGTGAGGAGGTTCCCAAAGATGCTACAACTGAGAAGGCATTAGCCGACGTGCTTCTTGCTGACAAGAGCCTTGACGAAACCCTTCAAGAAATTGATGCTGAGCTTGCGGCGAAAAAGGCTGCCGAGGTGTCTCCCCTGCAGTCGTCCGAACTTCAGACCCAACCATCTATCGTCGCCGAAGAGTCTTAACTTTGACGTCTTTTTCCTTTATATTTTGTACTTTGTTTTTCTTTTTGAAGTAATGTAAACTCTTTACATCGCCGATGTTCCTTTAATTCAACTATTTTGTTTTGAATGCTTGCATGTTTGCCTTGTATGCTTCCATACTTAGAATATTTTGTACATCTTTAATATATACTTCAATCCTTATGCAACCTTCTCGGGGTGACACACCTCAGTTATACAAACTGATGATTTACCTTGGCAAGTACCCAAGTATCTTTCTTGGTACAACCTTGGTTTCACTTGTAAATTTTTTCATAAAGTTTCAACAAGTGCTTAACCTTACTCTACAACTTGTAAAACTTTTCTCAAGTTTCAACAAGTTTAAACATAATCTTGGTTTAACTTCAACTTGTAAACTTTCTTTAAGTTTCAACAAGTGTTAAACATAATCTCGGTTTAATTGGAACTTGTAAACTTTTCACAAGTTTCAACAAGTGTTTGAACAAGTGTTAAACATAATCTCGGTTTAACTTGAACTTGTAACCTTTTCGCAAGTTTCAACAAGTGTTAAACATAATCTCGGTTTAGCTTCAACTTGTAAACTTTTTTCAAGTTTCAACAAGTGTTAAACATCATCTCGGTTTAACTTCAATTTGTAAACTTTTCTCAAGTTTTAACAAGTGTTAAACATTATATCGGTTTAACTTCAATTTGTAAACTTTTCTCAAGTTTCAACAAGTGTTAAACATCATTTCAATTTAACTTTAACTTGTAAACTTTTTAAGTTTCAACAAGTGTTAAACATCATCTTGGTTTAACTTCAACTTGTAAACTTTTCTCAAGTTTCAACAGGGGTTAAACATTATCTCGGTTTAACTTCAACTTGTAAACTTTTCTCACAAGTTTCAACAAGTGTTAAATATCATCTCGGTTTAACTCCAACCTGTAAACTTTTCACAAGTTTCAACAAGTGTTAAACATTATCTCGGTTTAACTTCAACTTATAAACTTTTCTCAAGTTTCAACAAGTGTTAAACATCATCTCGGTTTAACTTCAACTTGTAAACTTTTCACAAGTTTCAACAAGTGTTAAACATTATCTCGGTTTAACTTCAACCTGTAAACTTTTCTCAAGTTTTAATAAGTGTTAAAACCATTTTTCTTCTCTCTGCCCCCTAATGTGAACCTAAGTTTCACTTGGGTTCTCATTATACATGTATTTCAGAAACAACGTTATCTATCTTTATCAGTCACAAGTGTATAAACAAGCGAAAACTTTATTTATGTACTTCGGCAAATGACAAAAGAACAAAAAATTCCTAATGATAGAAAAATTTCAAATTGCAAGTGTTCCAAGGTCTTGGCAACTCTTTGCTCTCATTATCTTCAAGTCGATATGCCCCATTGCCCAATACCAAAGTGATTCTGTAGGGTCCTTCCCAGTTTGGGCCAAGCTTGCCCTCTCTGGGATCCTTCTTGTTGCCGATGACTTTTCTCAAGACCAGGTCGCCGACTTGAAACTCCCTTGGGTTGACCTTCTTATTATAAGCTCTGGCAAGCTGCTGCTGGTATACCGCTAGCTGAATTGCAGCTTTCTCCATTCTTTCTTCTAAAAGATCCAGATCTCGGGCTAAGAGTACATCATTAGTCCCATTCTCTACTCCCTGGGTTCTGATCCCTATGATGCCGACCTCCAGTGGAATGACAGCTTCTGTGCCATAAGCCATGGCAAAGGGGGATTCCCCTGTTGATCTTCTCGGCGTAGTCCGATATGCCCAGAGTACACTTGGCAATTCATCCACCCATTTTCCTTTCGCTGCTTGCAGCCTCTTTTTTATCCCATCCAAGATAACTTTGTTGGATGCTTCTGCTTGTCCATTGCTTTGCGGAAAGCTTGGGGTTGAAAAATAATTCTTGATCTTGAATTTTGTACAGAAGCTTTTGATTAGCTTGCTGTCAAATTGTGTTCCATTGTCGGCAACTATTGCTCTTGGACTCCCAAATCTGGTAATGATATTTCTCCATATGAACTTCTTTACATCAACATCTCGGATTACGGCAAGGGGTTCAGCTTCTATCCACTTGGTGAAGTAGTCTGTTGCCACCAGCAGGTATTTTCTTTGTCCAGTTGCTTCGGGCAGTTTCCCAACGAGATCCATGCCCCATTGGGCAAATGGCTAAGGACTGGATACTAGGTTCAGGTCTGTTGCTGGTTGCTGTATCAGAGGTGCAAATCTTTGGCATTTTTCACACTTCTTCACATAGGCTTCTGCATCTTTCTACATATAGGGCCACCAATACCCTTGGGTAATGGCCCTATGGGCAAGTGATCTTCCCCCAGCGTGGCTTTCATAAATTCCTTCATGAATTTCATATAAAAAATCTTCAACTTGTGAAGGATGTACACACCTCAAAAGGGGTCCAGTGAAGGATCTTCTGTAGAGATGTCCTTTCACTGTCAGACTGAATCTTACCGACTTTAATATGATCTTGTGTGCCTCTTTGTGGTCATCTGGCAGCTTCCCTTCCTTTAAGAATGCTACAATTGCATCCATCCAGCTTGGTCCCATGTCCACACACATTGCTTCGTGCTCTGCGATCGGTGGTTCAATGCTCGGGCCCGACAGGTATTCAACCATTATCGTCCTTGCTCTTCCAGGTTGTATTACACTAGCCAGATTGGCCAGTGCATCGGCGTGACTGTTATCATCTCGGCTTACCTGATGTAGTCGGCAATTCTGAAACAAGGCCACTAACTTGTTGACTTCCTTTGCGTAGGCTGACATCCTTTCATCTCGAGCTGCAAACGCGCCCGTTGTCTGGTTGACTATGAGTTGGGAGTCACAGAAGACTATCACTTTATCTGCTTCTGTTGTTACTGCCAACTTTACTCCTGCAATCAACGCTTTATACTCTGCTTCATTGTTTGAGGCCTTAAACTCCAATCGAATGAATTGTTCCAATATCTCTCCATCTGGAGATACCAATACTACTCCTGCCCCCGTTCCTTGTCGGTTTGAGCTCCCATCGACAAACAGTCGAAAGGAGTCGCCGATGTAAATGTTGTAGGGTCTGAGTTTTTCTTTTTTCCGTTGCTCTGTGGTATTTGGCTAGGCTTCTCCCTGCTTGCTTGGACATCGTGCATCTCGACTCAATGGAGCCCGATGTACGATGGATTCTGGTGTGAACTCGGCCACGAAGTCGGCCAAAACTTGGCCTTTGATTGCTATTTTGGGCCTGTATTCCAAGTCATACTATCCCAAGGCCACTGCCCATCTGGCTTCCTATCAGGTCTCCTTGTTGCAGCAAGGACTTCAAGGGGCGTTCAGTTAGCACCACAATTTTATGGGCCTGGAAGTAATGGTTCAGTTTCTTTGAAGCCATTACTAAAGCCAGTGCTAATTTCTCTAAGGGTAGATACCTTGTTTCTACATCGGCCAAGGTTTTACTTACATAGTAAACAGCCCTTTGCTTCCATTTTTCTTCTCGGATTACCACTGCCCTTACTGCATGTTCTGAGACTGCTAAGTACAAAAATAACTCCTCCCCAGGTTCTGGATTTGAAAGAACTAGAGCTGTGGTCAAATACTTTTTTAAGTCGGCCAGGGCGACTTCGCATTCTTCTGTCCATAAAAAATCTGTGGCTTTCTTCACTAAATTGAAGAAAGGTTTGCACTTGTTTGAGCTTCTGCTTATGAACCTATTCAGGGCTGCGGCCCTTCCAGTCAATATTTGTACCTGTTTTGCCGATGTCGGGCTCTTCAATTCCAGGATGGCCTTAATATGACCTGGGCTGGCGTCAATGCCCTTTCTAGTCACCAGGTATCTCAAAAACTTACCAGATCCTACTCCAAATGCACACTTTGCTGCATTGAGTCGGAGCCAATATGTTTTAAGGACGTCAAAGACTGCTTTTAGGTCGGCCAGATGACCTTCAGGTTCCTTGGTCTTCACGACCATGTCGTCAATGTAAACTTCTACCATTCTGCCAATCAGGTGTTTGAACATCATGGTTACCAGTCTTTGGTAAGTTGCTCCTGCGTTTTTTAACCCGAAAGGCATCACTCTGTAGCAGTACAGCCCTTTAGGAGTGATAAACGCAGTCTTCTCTTCATCTGGGGGGTACATGGCTATCTGATGGTACCCCCTGTATGCATCCAGGAAGCTCATCTTTTTCATGCCCCGAAGTGGCGTCTACCAGCTGGTCAATCTTGGGTAGAGGAAAATTGTCTTTGGGACAGGCTTTGTTCAAGTTAGTAAAGTCTACGCAGACCCTCCATTTTCTTTTTCTTTACCACCACTGTGTTTGATAGCCATGTCGGGTAATTTACCTCTCGAATGGCCCTGGCCTCCAGAAATCTGTTTACTTCCTCTTTCACTGCTTCGACGTGCATCAACGTCGGTCTTCTTGCTCGTTGGATTACGGGTTTTGCCGACCTATCAACGTTCAGTTTATGAAAAGTGACCTCGGGGTCAATGCCAGGCATTTCGTAAGGTGTCCAAGCAAACACCTCAATATTTGCTCTAAAAAAGGCTTCAAACTCTTTTTTCTCTTCTTCGGCTAAGCCCGAGCCGAGAAGAAAGAAGCGTTCTTCATTCCCCTCCTGGACAAGGATTTTCTTTAGTGCTTCTTCACTCTTCTCGGCTGGCTCCTTGCTGACATCCTCTAGGACCTCCACGTTCTCGCCTTCGATCTTTGCCTTCTCTAGCTCTCGTATACTGCAAGTGGATTTCATTGCTGCCATGGAGCAATTTTTTGCTTGTAGCTGATCTCCTCTGATTTCCTCTATCCCATGCTCTGTTGAGAACCGCAATAGTTGATGCAATGTTGAGGGAACAACCCCCATTGCATGCAACCACGGCTTTCCCAAGATGATATTGTAAGGGGAAGGTGTGTCGATTACGGTGAACTCTGTCTTTATCTTCTTGGTGCCAACCTGCACCTCCAAGCTCGTCGTTCCCAGTGGCCATGTCGGCGTTCCATTGAACCCAACTATTGGGCTATTGGATTGCTCCATATCGTCTGGGTGAAGGCCAAACTCCTTGTAACATCTGACGTACATGATGTCGCAAGAGCTGCCTTGGTCGATTAAGATGCGCTTCACTTGGCATTCCCCAACCTGGAGGGATACTACTAATGCATCGTTATGTGGATGCTGCACTATCTCAAGGTTGGTTTCAGTAAAGGACACTATTGGTCCTTGGCACTCTTCTGCCCGATGTCTCTTCTCTCCGACTTGGTAGACATGCTGTAGGTGTTTTACCTTCTGGGTCTCCCCTCGAATCTCGTTTTCGTTGACCTTCGAGTGAATCATATTAATTACCCGAGGTCCTCCTGCCTGAGGTTGCTGTGCTGGGGGAGGTGGGGCTCCTGGTGCCTGAGGCAATCTTGCCTGTTCTTCCCTTGTCTTGGCCTTATCAACAAGGTCTCTCAAATGGCCTTGCCTCACCAGGTCTTCTAAGTGTGTTTTCAGGGCTCTACAACCCTGAGTTATGTGCCCATCTTCATTGTGGTAAGCAAAATGTCTACCAAGGTTTCTTCCCATAAACTCTCCTGGTGCCCTTGCTGGTGCTCTGAAATAGGGTTGGTTCCGAATTTTGTCAAGGACTTTGTGGATTGGGATTCGGAACGCAGTCGTAACTGCCTGTGCAACCCTCAGTCCTATCTCTTGCTTGCTGGATCCGTTGTTACCTCGGCCTCGTTTCGGTGAGCCGTTTCCTTTTTCTTGCTTTGTCTCCTTAGTCCCCAATGTATCTTCCTTGGCTCTGGTATATTTCTCAATTCTGGCCATGAGCTCTTCCATGCTTTTTGGCAATGTCTTTGCCAAAGACTTTCGTAGTAGATAGTTGTCTTTCAGGCCGTTCTTGAAAGACATGACCGCTACCTCCTGGTTGCACTCGGGTATTCGGTTGAACACCTCGTAGTACCTTTTTGTGTAAGCCCTAAAGCCTTCATCCTTACTGATTCTCAGAGCCATCAATGCGTCTACCCACAATGGTTGTAGCTTGTTTGTCACGAACCTGGCCACGAACATCTCGGCCAGGCCTTTCCAGGTCTTCACACTTCCCTTCGGCAGTTTGTGGAACCAATCTGATGCAATCTCTCTGAAGGATGAGGGGAACACTTTGCAGAGCAACGGCTCGTTCCCATTATACAATGCCATTGAGTTCAAATATAATCCAACGTGGAAGTTGGGGTCTGACTTACCATCGTATATTTGGAACCTCGGCATACTGAATCTCTTCGGTGCCTCAAATTTGTCCAATTCTACCGAGAATGGTGTTCTCGGCTTAACAGGTGAAGTTACTTCGGCATCGGCATTATGTTGTTTCCTCTTGAGGTAATCTCTCAAGTCTTCCTTGCTCCGCCCAGGAGCTCGGCTATCTCCCGACTTCAGCCTTTTCAGCATACTACTCTTAGCTTCGTTGTGGGCCCTTTTTGACCCTTCTCCATGAGTTGTGTCGAAGAACAACTCTTGTCTGTGAACATGCCTATGTTCTCTGGGATCTGCTTCTTTAGCACAATGTGTCTTCCGAGACTCTTCCTTTCCTGGCTTTCCACGCCCGACCTCCCTTGAAGGCCGGTGAGAATGTCTTTCGCTTCTGGGGTGTTAGGGGGCTATAGGGATAGTTTTCTGTCCTCCCGTTCTGGGCATTGGCCGCTGGAATCGGCATGTCCTACAGCGGCAATGGTGGCTACATGACATTATTTTGCATCATGAAACGACCGATTGTAGGTCCGCCAATTTGTTCGCCATCTCTTTCACCTCTTCGTCTCTCCGTAGGCATCTATCCTTCCATACCTGGAGGTCATCCTCATTGTAGTACCCACTTCGATCTGGCTTCTTTGGTACGTCGTCGTCCTGGCCGATGTCTTTCTTGCCGTGATTTTGGTTCTGAGTCTCCTCATTGCAACCATCTTCCTTCACGTTTGAGTCAATGTGTTTTCCACTCGTCGTCCCCAACCTTCTCTTTCTGTCCGTCACCGGCCATCTATTCTCCTTTATTTCCCACAGACGGTGCCAAATTGTGTGAGTGATTTTCCGATCACACTGCCAACTCAGTATTCAGCTGGAGAGCACTGGCAGAATAGATGACACCTGGCTGAGCTGCAACAAAAGGAGAAGATTCCGGCGGTGGTTCATCCACCCGGGGGCACTCCGACGATCAAGTCAGTATATCTCTCAAAGATAATCAATAGTGCTAAACTCACTGTTCAGAATATAAATTGCGTACCTTAGACCCATCGGGGGTGCCTTTCCTTTATAGTTACCTCCATCCTAGTCTTCATAGAAGCCTAGCTTTAATGGACTTCTGCTCAGTGCTTATCCTGGACTCTCCAATAGATAAAGATAAAACTCCCTAAGAGTGTTATCCTTATCCATGCTGAAGTCCTTCCTCATTCTAGGACTCTCGTGCCTTATCCGCTTATCTCGGATTTCGATATCTTCGGAGATAACCTCGGCCTAACCGAGATCACCTCGGCGTCATAACCTGGACACGTGGTACCTCATCTGACACGTCGGCGTCACCTTGGCCACGTGTTGGGACTCAGAAAATATATCCCCACAATAAATATAGTGAAACTAATGTGAGCCATAAATGTAGACAATTTTATTGAATTGTCATACTTTTCTTGCTTGTGATTGATTCTTCTTGTTATTGAGGTTTATTCTGCAATATGCATTTCAGTAGGGACGGAGGTATAAAGAGGCCAGAAGAGTCACGTGACCCATTGGGTTTTGGATTTTTTTTTTGTATTATAATAAATAGAAAGAAAATATTTAAATAAAAAAATTATAAAAATATTATTTAGAATGAAATGCCAATGACATTTTTTAAATTATGAGATCGATAGCGGTAATTTTGATTGAAAATGAAGAGATTTAGGGACGGAGGTATAAAGAGGCCAGAAGAGTCACGTGACCCATTGGGTTTTGGATTTTTTTTTGTATTATAATAAATAGAAAGAAAATATTTAAATAAAAAAATTATAAAAATATTATTTAGAGTGAAATGCCAATGACTTTTTTTAAATTATGAGAACGATAGCGGTTATTTTGATTGAAAATGAAGAGATTATTATGATAAGTCATATCATTATTTATGAAAATTTTATGAAAACACTACAAGAAAAAGCACTATTGGCGACTAAAAAATCACATTTCGTCACTGAAAGTATAGCATTTGGTGACTAAAAATGCATTAGTAGCCAAAAGTAAAGACTTTTGGCGACTCAAAAAATTTAGTAGCCAAAAGTATAGGCTTTGGCGACTAAAAATCTATTTGGTCGCCGATATATGGCTTTCAGCGACTAAAAAAATTTTAGTAGCCAAAAGTAAGGCCCTTTGGCGATTAAAAAAAAAAAATAGTAGCCAAAAGTGAAGCAGTCAGCGACTAAAAACATGTTTAGTAGCCGAAAGTGAGGCTTTTTGGCGACTAAAAAAAAGTTTGGTCGCCAAAAGTGGTAATTTTAGCGCGAGAATTTTTTTTTTAACGACTAAAAAATAATTAGTACTCAAAAGTATAGAATTGGCGACTAAAATTATGTTTAGTCACCAAAAGTGGTGTCCTTTTTTTTTTCCTACTAAATAATTTATTTTTACATAAATTATGTTTAATAAAAAATAATTATGTTTATATATATACTTTGATATTAATATGGGTCTAAGTACTATATAAATAATATATGTTGCATATATAATCATATGATGTTATGGAGGCGTAGTGGAAGGAGTGTGTTGTATAAGGTTTATGGTGTGGGAGGTTGACGGTTTGAATCTCCACAAGAGCGGATCAAATTGTTCTACAATGAATTATCGTCACGAATGACACTTGATAGCGTCACGAATAGTGCCTACCATGACATTAAAGTGTCACTGAAAAA